>BSBM01000973.1:1200000-1684097 GCA_027924585.1 Larix kaempferi
TAATAAAGTGATAGATGAATTATGATTAATTGGGATAGTGGCATAAGTTAGATCCATCTGGACACTACCCCCAAGTCTAGATGGCCACTCTTTGGACAACAACATCCCCCAAACATCAGGAACATCCAAAACAAAACATTCATGGAAAGCTCAATACTTGAGTACATAGCTAACCTCACTTGCAAGTTCTCAATTACTCTTATAGCCATAACCGGGCGAGAAACCATACCACACACATTTCTAAAAGGTATCGTAGGGACAAGCTCAAGTTGCTCCATCACTCAAAGTGGCATGACATTGACCTCAGCACCAAAGTCTAGCATGCAGTTATGCAGGATTGAGCCATTGACCTCTAGTGCAATATAAAATGGCGGATATCCCCCAAACTTTTCATCCAATACGCTTTGGATCATAATAGGGGGATCCTTGGGTTCAACTAGAATATGCTTCTATGGCTCTTTCTTTGGTTAAATTCCCAAATGATCAATGGCCCTTTGGAGAAATGAGGGAATTTTTAAATTTTCAACAAAAGGGACTGGCATATTGATCTTGGCAAGAAACCCTGATACATCATTTTTCAAGTCGTAGGGATTCTCCTTATCCTTTTCATTAACAACCAATCCTAAAAATTTCATAACATCATACTTGACTAAGGGAATCTTAATCAAATCCTTTAATGAGACTAGAGAAGATGAGCTTGATAACTTTCCAGGGACATCAGTTCTCAATTGATCCTAGCCACATGAATTTGTAATGGGGGTATCCTTGACTTTCACAGGCCCAGGTTGTTTCCTCCAAAGAATTTCTTTAGGCATGTTAGCTTTGCAGAAGGGTTCAGAATTTAGGACAGTCTTCAAAGTAGCCTGAGGTTTTTTATCAAGCTTTTGCTTTATGAGGGAAGGGGTGTTTTCCTGAGACTCGTTATTTCTTTTAGGCACTATCTCAGATGACATCTTTTGAGACAAAGACTATTTGGAAACAATCCTTCGAACAGGTTGACTACTAGGACGGACATGGCGACTAGGTTGCACATCAACTGATTTTTGTCGTTGAGGTTTGATCGGGTCAGCTCTTGCGGGAACAATATTATTTTAGACACTGGTCATCATGGATTTCATCTGTTCATCCCATTCTCTATTATCCTCATCGTGAATTTTGACTATTAAATCCATGTTAGTGACTGATTCACATAATTGTGACATAAATTCCATAGTCATGCCAGGGATACTGTCTTCTTGAAAAGACATGCTTTCACAATTGCAAGAATGAGTACAGGGTCATTCCTCAGCAGAGTCATGTCGTGGAGTCGCCAGGTGAATGGAAATTCCTTATTCACCGAAAGGTAAGTCGTTGGGAAGGGTAAGCTATTGTGCGAGATAAAACAAGTGACTATATGGATTTAGGAATTAAAAATTGCAGTCACTCAAATCAATCAAGGATGCGATAAGATGAATGATTACGCAATGAAGATTGACTTGCAGACACCAGAGGCAAGTCTCTACCTCCCCGGCAACGGTGCCAAATAATGTTATCACAAAATTTGTAGCTTCCACTAAAAGTATCCTATCCAGGACGATAGAAATGAACAGCCACACCTGTGACACTCGCAAGGGCCTCGTTCACCACTTGATTTAATGGTTGTCACACAGAATGAGCTCTTGTCAGTTTAAATCGAGCTAGGAGCAAGATCAAGGGGGAGACCCTAGTCGACAAATGATGGCTAGCAAACCAACACAAGACACACTAAGAAATATGAATGAGATTAAACAACGGGATCTTGAGTTGATTGATCTAGATCTTGGAAATGGGTGTGGGATAGATAAGTTAGGTACCGGTTGAGAGGGTTTAGAGATAGGAGAGATGCTTAACCTTGAAGAGATATCACCACAATGAGGTTTGTGAAATAGATCTAAATAGATCTAGTGCCAAAGACAAATACCCAAATAGATCCACCTAGGGTTTAGGCAATAAAATACAAGATGACCACAAATAGTGTTTTTAAGGAGCAACTGACACTTATAATAGTTTCTTGGGGTTAGATCAAAGCTTTGGAGGACAATCAAGCAACACCAAAATTGTAGATCGGGGAAAATGATCAAATCCCCAAGGAGGGTGAATTGCCTAGAGGAGGACCGATGCTAGATCAAGGGAAAATGGAGTTGGTTTTAGTTAAAACTTGGTCTTTAGGGGTTTTTAGTTATTTCCAACTTGGGTTTTAAATTATAAGCAAAGAAAATCACCTGATCTACTAGATCTAAGAAATGAGGGTTTTGAACTTTGAATTTTTAATGACAGTGGAATAAAATTTGAAATAAGAGAAAACTTCAAAGATCTTACTTGTAAATATTGTGGCCGCCAAGTACATTAATGATCCTTTCACCTAATTACAATTTCGAGCTAAATACGGAGGGTTTCAAGGTAAATCGATTTTCCCAAGTAGTGGAAGTGCGCCCCCTTCTCCTTGCAAACACAAACAACGGATGTTAGATTCGATTCACAAGAAAATGTTCACAACAATGCAAGACATCTCAAGAAAATAAATCAATGGACTAGATCACAATTGGATACTCCCTAAGATTGAAGCGATTTGCAAGAAAGAGAGATGGAGATCCCTCACAATCACGCCCTCAACCAAATCACACCCTGCATAAAACAATTCGGCCTCCACAATATTTATCTTAAAACCACAACAATTTTGCTCAAATGTCTAAGAAAGAGGCATTCCAATCATGTACAAGAACATTAATCAAAGCTTTTGCAAGAGATCTTCAAAAAATTTGTATTGTTGCCAAAATTCCTTTACAAATGAGTGAGAGATCGAATAAATAGATCCTCACAATACAAAAATCTTGAACCCAAAATTATGGAGGGCTAGGATCAAAAGATAATACATAAAGGCCAGCGGCTAATGATGTGTCGGACAATATACATGAGATCACTCAAAGAGGGGGGACGCACTCCGTTCATGACACCTAGGGGGGGACGTATGACATAAGATATGACAAGGTATATCATAATAATATAAGAGAAGGGGGCTAGGTTGCACAAACGTCACTCCACTAGAACCTCCCAAGACATCCATATAAGATATAACATGTGATCACCAAGGAACAACTAGGACATGCGCCATCAACATAGAAGATGATGCCCCCAAGAATCAAGACAAAATCGTGTGGGCCCCAAAAAGTGGTGAAGACCATGCCGGAAGATGTATAGAGCATCAATAATATGCCTCGAACAATTTTAATGCAATTTCCTTGCCCCTTTAATCCAAATCGATTTCCTTCCTAGCCATTTTCACCTTTTTATGTTATTTTTTCATGGTACTATGTTACTGGATAATAAAATGGCCATATCATCAAGTACTTGTGCTCGGAACTGAGATATGGGTGCACCAATGGACTCAAAATGTCCAAATCCGGTAGGAATGAGTACTCATAAACCATATGTCCATCAAGAAATACATCTGGAAGCTCATCCATGCCCGAATAATAAACATATGGTCTATAAATGTTGATAATAATAAAATAATGCAAGCCACCAATTGTTTGGAGCATGGAACCATCTAATGAACATCAAAGGGCCATGAATAACCAAAATCAAACTCTGTTGGCCAAACTCATCCCGGAATCTACCGTTGACTTGGTCAAACTGGTTTGACTAGGTCATAAATTATCAAAATTGTAATGTCCCCATTTTGACCCCCTTTGTATTAAATCGTAAATGATGTAAATATTGTTATTTGATCATGGTGAGGAGCTCAAGGCCAAGGCCCCACCATTGATTTAGCGTTTTATGTATCGAAAATTAAAGAAATAGATGCCTATGGTTCTTGTGCCAGATAGGCACAATGTAATTAAGACATCATGTAAATACGAATTTTAATGGAAATACCCACAACTAGCTATGCAATGCAACAAAGAGATGGGGCATGATTCTACAAGGAATAGGGGGGGAAATTATTCAAACCCTTGAGCCAATGGTGTTAATCCATGTGTCAATGAGAAAATCCATAAACCCTCAACTACCCATTTTGGGTTATGGACCCAATCATTTAATTCTTCCAAGAGTTGGTTGAGGCAGTTAATGCCTTGGGAATGAAGAGGTATGGCAGCCAATTTCGTGCATGGGCAAGCCATCAACCTGGGAATTCGTATTTTTGCTTCTGGGGCAAGAAAACACCCACGAAATGGTGCCCAAAGCCATTCTGAACCCATAGTCTTTGCCCTCTCACGCAGTCTGAACTACTGGGCCTTTTCCCATCACGTTTTTCACCATTTTTCCTACATTTTCCATGCCTGGGAGCTCGTTTTTGCATTGGACAGCAGCTGGGAGAGAAGGGCCATGATTTGGGACTGTTATGGAGGCCGTTTTTGCCCCAGAATGTCCATGGACATTTTTCTAAAAATGGATTTGGCTTCCCAGGGTTGTTCCCCATCTTCTAGTTTCGTTTTGGGTTTCCCACGTTTTTCTGAAGCGAATGAAAACCCCATCTTTGGGCATCTCACTGTAAAAACGTTTCTTCATGCCCAGCACTTAGACTTCTGTTGTTATGTGCATCCCTGTTTTGATTTGAACCTGTGAGCAAGAAACTTGGAGTGGTAGTGAACAGAATTAGCTTGATAAACCTAGTGAACGGAATAACCTCTCAAGAAGATCAAGAGAGCTGGCTACTCTTCTATGCACACCTGGGACACTCTAGAATTGGAAGGTATGGCCTGAGGAACCATGAATTGGTGAAGGGAATACTTCCTTGAGTAGGGGTGTGTAGGCATTGTGGGTGCCAAGCTAAATAGATCTTGTAGAGGTATCCATAGCTCGGTGGTTGAGCTCACTAGCTTAGCAATTCCTCCTTTCCATTTCCTAGCAGCCTAATAAACCCAATTGTAGATTGGCTTGGCTCATCTTGGTGTATGCTTGGCTATGTGTGAGTCTGCTATTCCCTGGTTCCTTGTAGAAATCATGCCCAGCTCGGGGGGTGGCAGTTGCATCAAGAGGTTGATAAGCACAACTGGCCTATGGTTGGGTGGAACATTGCATTTGCATAGCCAGTTGATTGGGACTACTGTTATAAGATAAGTATTCTCTTGTGTTAACTCCCCAATTATTATTTGATGAATATCTTGAATGTATGATGGATGTGTTAATGAATTTACTTCCGCTGTGTTTTCTTATAATTATACATTTCCATATCAACTTTTATACTGTGTGAATGCTTAGTTAAAAGTTTATGGGGCTAACTGCCCAGTTCTAGCATCACGTCCTCTCGATCATGCTGGTATGATAGGAGGGGGAATTACATTGTGGTATCAAAGCTGCTGGTTGCAGCATTGGACCTCTATGAGCCAAATCCAATCACAACCACAAGGGAAGGTCCCTTCCTGATCACCACAGGCCTCAGCATTGGGCTTAAACAGGCTAAGTTGGATAGATTACAAAGGTAAGATCACCTCCTGCTGAGCAGCAGTCATCACTGAAAGAAGGGAAGATTTCAAAAAATTTCTTAAGAGTTTTTGGAAATTTTTGTTTAAGTCTGTTTCGGGAAGAGTTCGGGAAATCGTTCCGAAATTTGCGGAAGAGTTCCGCAAACCGCCCCGAAATTGCAAAAGGAATTCCCTTCCGAAATTGCGGAAGGAATCCTCTTCCGAAATTGCGGAAAAATTTTCTAAGTGTTCGGCGTCGAAAGAAAATTTTCGTAAGGAATTCTCTTCCGAAATTGCGGAAGGAATTCTCTTCCGAAATTGCGGAAGGAATTCTCCTTCGAAACTGCGGAAGACTTTGGTGAATCGTTCCGCAACTGCGGAAGACTTCGGCGAATCGTTCCGCAACTGCGGAAGAATTCGGCGAATCGTTCCACAATTGCCGAAGCATTCCGCGAGTCGTTCTGCAATTGCGGAATCATTCCGCAAGTCGTTCCGCAATTGCGGAAGCATTTCGCAAAACACCCCGCAATTGCGGAAGGCTTCCAAGAACCGCCCCGAAACTGCGGAAAGAATTTTCTAGTGTCTTCTGAAACTGCGGAAGCATTCCGCGAATGGCTCCGCAACTGCGGAAGCATTCGGCGAATCGCTCCGTAACTGCGGAAGCATTCGCCGAATCGCTCCGTAATTGCGGAATCATTCAGCGAATCACTCCGCAACTGCGGAAACGTTCGGAATCGCTCCGCAACTGCGGAAGCATTCGGTGAATTACTCCGCAATTGCAGAAGCGTTCAGCGAACCGCCCCGCAACGGCGGCAAGATTTGTGAAGCCACAAGGGGGCAAGCCCCCTTGACACCCTTTTTCCCCCTCATATGTCGTTGATTGTGAGAAAATTCGATGATTTGACAATTGTCAATATAATATTTTTCCACGTGCATGAAAGTAAGTTATGAATTCTGAGAATATAATGTAGCTAACAATTGTGTGGATGAACACATTCTGCAGAATCACAGTTACAGGGCAGCACTCTAGATAGTACAGTTGGAAAGGTTTTGGATCTTGGTTGGGCCAAGAAAATTAACATCATGGATGATGCATAGGATCCCTATGAGCCTGAGACAGATGCCATGGGGGAGAACATACATGTTGAAAATGCTGAAACAGAATCTAATGGGAGAAGAAATCAAGAGACTCCTCCAAGTATTGCAGCCACCATGAGAAGCCTAAGGGTGGAGTTGCAAAGCTGTAGAGAAGACAATGAAAGGATTATTAAAGCTCGGGAAGAACAAAATCAGTTGAATGCATCCATGCTACAGAGTTTGACAGACATCCAAAGGCAAATAAACTCTGAGCATCAGACATCAAATCCAGAAAGGGGTGGGAGTAGTTCTAGAAGGAATCCTCGTAAGAGGGCTAGTAGCTCAAGAAGAGTTTCTACAGACAGAACATATACTCCAGAAATCTCTTCTAATGAATCATCTGACTCTGAAGAATCCATTGAGGGTTCAAGTTCTTCATCTCACAGGAGCAAGAAGAAAAGGCACTACAAGAACAATTCAGATGGAGAATTTAAGAAGGCGAAACCTCCTACATTTGATGGAGAGGTAAGGTCCGGTCAAGAAGCTGAAGCTTGGCTTCTTGGGATGAGAAAGTATTTTCAAGTCCAAGACTACTCGGGAAATATGAAGGCAAGGGTAGCCATCTTCAACTTGAATGGAAGAGCATCTATATGGTGGGAACACATCAGGCAAGTGAAGAAGATCAATGAAAGGAAGATTGTGTGGAAGCAGTTCAAGAAATACTTTAAGCAGAAGTACCTCTCTGATAGGTACTATGATGATAAGATCAAATAGTTCCATGAGCTGAGATTGGGACAATTGAGCATGGAAGAATATGCAAACAAATTCTTGGAGCTGCTAAGATATGTCAGGTACATTCGAGATGATAAGGTGAAAATTCAGCGTTTCCTAAGTGGACTGCCCCAGTCATACAAAGATAGAATTGAGTTTGACGAACCTCAAACTCTAGAGGAGGCCATAAGAAAGGCCAAGTATTGCTTTGATCAAAACAGAAGCAAACCAGAATTCCATAAGGCATGGAAGGATAGGAAAAACGAAAAGTTTGATCAAAGGAAGAATGGGTTCAAGCCTCCTCAATTCCGGAATCAGCAAAGGCAACCATCACAGGTTGTGACTAAGCCAACTAGGATGATGGGAGACAAGCCAAGAGATTCAAAGGAACCAAGAGAACCACTTCAACGTTGGGGTTGTGGAGGAGAGCACATGCTTAGGAACTGTCCAAATCAGAATGGGAATGCAAATCAAGTCCACAACATCCAAGGAGATGAAACTGTGGGTCAAGTGGCAAGGACAATCCCTAGAATCTATGCAGCAGTAGAAGACCGCCAGACAGATCATCAATCAACTGTGGTTGAAGTTGAAGGTAAGATTGCTAAGCAATCTATTTCTATTTTGATTGATCCTGGATCTACTCACAGTTATGTCACTCCTAGAATTGTTGAGATTTGTGCTTTAAAGAAATTAAAGCATAGTAAATCATGGTTAGTTCAACTAGCCACTGGAAACAAGAGAAAAGTTAGTGAAATAGTAGAGAAATGTCCATTAGAGATGGATGGGCTATTCACTTATGCAGATCTGAATATTTTACCACTAGATTCCTATGATATTCTCATTGGAATGGATTGGTTAGAAGCACACAGGGTTAAACTCGACTGCTACAGTAAGACATTTGAATGCATGGACGAAGAAGGAAACCCGAGGGTCGTAAAAGGCATTCCAAAGGTGACTTCTGTCAGACAGGTTTCAGCCATGCAGTTGAAGAAGTTCTGTAGGAAGGGATGTCAACTTTATGCAGCCCACATTTTAGAGGCAGCAGAAAATGAAACTCTTAAATTTGAGGACTATCATGTATTGCAAGAATTCAGGGATGTTTTTCTTGATGAGATTCTAGGACTCCCTCCAAAGAGAGACATTGAATTTACAATTGAACTTGTGCCAGGAGCGGCACCAGTGTCTAAGACACCCTACAGGATGAGTACACCGGAATTGCTAGAATTAAAAATGCAATTACAAGAGTTGTTGGAAAAGAAATATATTAGGTCAAGTGTATCCCCGTGGAGAGCACCTGTGCTATTTGTGAAAAAGAAATATGGAACACTCAAGTTATGTATTGACTACAGGCAGTTGAACAAAGTCACTGTGAAGAAAAAATACCCATTGCCCCGAATTGATGACCTTTTTGACCAAATGAGAGGAGCAAAGGTATTTTCAAAGATTGACTTGAGGTCTGGTTACCATCAGGTAAGAATTAAAGAAGAAGATATTCATAAAACAACCTTTAGAACGAGGTATGGACACTATGAGTTTGTAGTGGTACCATTCGGTCTCACAAATGCACCAGCTACATTCATGTGTCTCATGAATAATGTTTTTAGCAAGTATTTCGACAAGTTTGTTCTTGTATTCCTAGACGACATTCTCATCTATTCTAAGAATGAAGAAGAGCATGAAGAACATTTGAGAATGACAATGCAATTGCTAAGGGAGCATAAGCTGTATGCAAAGTTGAGCAAATGTGACTTTTATAAAGATAGAATTTATTATTTGGGTCACATCATCTCTGACGAAGGAATATCTGTAGACCCTGAGAAGATTGAAGCCATTATGAATTGGCCAACTCCAAGGAATGTGACTGATGTGAGATCTTTTATGGGCCTTGCTGGTTACTACAGGAGGTTTATCGAAGGATTCTCCAAGGTTGCAAACCCGATCACTTATTTGCAAAAGAAGGGGATAAAGTTTGAATGGTCACCAAGATGTGAGGAAAGTTTTTGACAGCTGAAGAATCTTCTTACAAGTGCACCAATTTTGAAAATCGCAGACCCAGAAAAAGACTTTGTGGTGTGTACCGATGCATGCAATCAAGGACTTGGAGGATTTCTTATGCAAGACAACCACGTGATATGCTATGAGTCAAGAAATTTGAAGGAGCATGAGAAGAACTATGCTACTCATGATATGGAACTTGTAGCCATAGTACATGCTTTAAAGATGTGGAGGCATTACTTAATGGGAAGAAAATTTGAGTTAAGGACAGACCATTGTGGTCTGAAATACTTGTTTGATCAGCCAACTTTAAATGCTAGGCAAGCTAGATGGTTGGAATTTTTGTGTGAATTTGATTTTGAAATCAAACACATAAAAGGGAAAGAAAACAAGGTGGCTGATGCAATTAGCAGGAAGGTACAGGAAATGCATGTGGCAGCACTTAGTACTTGCCAACCAGATTTGAAGCAGCAGATTGTTAACCATAATGTTGAGGATGAAGTGTACGTGCAGATAAAGGACAAATTATAACAGCAAGACCTTGGCAAGAAGTATGAAGGCTATCATTTGGAGGAAGACGGACTTCTTACTTATAAGAATAGAGTCTATATTCCAAATGCGGCAGATTTGAGGAGAATTGTTATGGATGAAATCCATAAAGCTCCATACTCTGGTCACCCAGGATATCAAAAAACAATTGCTACAGCAAGAAAATATTATTTCTGTCCAAGCATGAAGAAGGACATCGCGGAATACATTTCTAAGTGCATGGAATGTCAGCAGGTGAAGAGTGAACACCAACATCCAGCAGGTTTATTGCTTATAGTGCCAATTCCAGAATGGAAATGGGAAGTATTATCCATGGAATTTATTACAGGATTGCCAAAAACTATGAGACAACAGGATTCCATCATGGTTGTGGTGGACAAGTTAACAAAAGCAGCACATTTTATACCAGTTAAGTCCACACATAAAGCCGATGCCATTGCAAATATTTTCATGAAGGAAATTTTCAAATTACATGGGTTGCCTAGGGCAATCATTTCTGACAGGGATACCAAGTTCACTTCCAATTTTTGAAAAGGTCTCTTTGCATATTTGGGTACACAACTAAGCTTTAGTACCGCATACCATCCTCAAATAGATGGGCAAACCGAAAGAGTAAATTGGGTGCTTGAAGACATGCTCCGCATGTATGTAATGGACAAACCATCCAAGTGGGAGGATTATCTACACTTGGTAGAATTTGCATATAACAATGGGCAACAAGCATCGTTAGGAATGAGTCCTTATGAGGCTTTGTATGGCAGAAGGTGTAGGACACCAGTGACTTGGGACAATCCAGTGAACAGAATTGTACTTGGGCCAGAATTGCTTAAGGAAATGGAGCAAGAAGTTGCCAAGATCAGACAGAATTTAAAAGTAGCCTAGGATAGACAGAAAAGCTATGTAGATAAACATAGAGTGCATAGGGAATTCAATGTTGGGGATCATGTGTATCTTAGAGTGAGATCAAGGAAGAGTTCCTTGAAGCTTGGGAGTTGTGCCAAGCTATCACCTAGATATTGTGGGCCATTTGAAGTGCTTGAAAGAATAGGGCCAGTTGCATATAGACTCGCATTGCCTGCTAGCACTAAAGCTCATAATGTTTTTCATGTCTCTTTGCTTAAGAAATATGTACATGATCCTAACCATGTGATTAATTGGGATGTGATCCAGGTGGAACCCGAGGGAGAATTCCAAACCGATCCATTGCGCATCCTAGATAAGAAAATAACATTGCTCCGGAACCGAGCCATCGGACAGGTAAAGGTGCAATGGAAGCACTACGGTCCCGATGAGGCTACATGGGAGCTGGAGGATGCCATGAGGGTGGCATATCCATTATTGTTCAATTTTGATGAGCACTGAGGACAGTGCTAATGTAAGGGGAGGGGAATGTAATGTCCCAATTTTGACCCCCTTTGTATTAAATCGTAAATGATGTAAATATTGTTATTTGATCATGGTGAGGAGCTCAAGGCCAAGGCCCCACCATTGATTTAGTGTTTTATGTATCGTCAATTAAAGAAATAGATGCCTATGGTTCTTGTGCCAGATAGGCACAATGTAATTAAGACATCATGTAAATACGAATTTTAATGGAAATACCCACAACTAGCTATGCAATGCAACAAAGAGATGGGGCATGATTCTACAAGGAATAGGGGGGGAATTATTCAAACCCTTGAGCCAATGGTGTTAATCCATGTGTCAATGAGAAAACCCATAAACCCTCAACTACCCATTTTGGGTTATGGACCCAATCATTTAATTCTTCCAAGAGTTGGTTGAGGCAGTTAATGCCTTGGGAATGAAGAGGTATGCCAGCCAATTTCGTGCATGGGCAAGCCATCAACTTGGGAATTCGTATTTTTGCTTCTGGGGCAAGAAAACACCCACGAAATGGTGCCCAAAGCCATTCTGAACCCATAGTCTTTGCCCTCTCACGCAGTCTGAAATACTGGGCCTTTTCCCATCACGTTTTTCACCATTTTTCCTACATTTTCCATGCCTGGGATCTCATTTTTGCATTGGACAGTAGCTGGGAGAGAAGGGCCACAATTTGGGACTGTTATGGAGGCCGTTTTTTCCCCAGAATGTCCATGGACATTTTTCTAAAAACGGATTTGGCTTCCCAGGGTTGTTCCCCATCTTCTAGTTTCATTTTTGGGTTTCCCACGTTTTTCTGAAGCGAATGAAAACCCCATTTTTGGGCATCTCACTGTAAAAACGTTTCTTCATGCCCAGCACTTAGACTTCTGTTGTTATGTGCATCCCTGTTTTGATTTGAACCTGTGAGCAAGAAACTTGGAGTGGTAGTGGACAGAATTGGCTTGATAAACCTAGTGAAGGGAGTAACCTCTCAAGAAGATCAAGAGGGCTGGCTACTCTTCTATGCACACCCGGGACACTCTAGAATTGGAAGGTATGGCCTGAGGAATCGTGAATTGGTGAAGGGAATACTTCCTTGAGTAGGGGTGTGTAGGCATTGTGGGTGCCAAGCTAAATAGATCTTGTACAGGTATCCATAGCTCTGTGGTTGAGCTCACTAGCTTAGCAAATCCTCCTTTCCATTTCCTAACAGCCTGATAAACCCAATTGTAGATTGGCTTGGCTCATCTTGGTGTATGCTTGGCTATGTGTGAGTCTGTTATTCCCTGGTTCCTTATAGAAATCATGCCCAACTCGGGGGGTGGCAGTTGCATCAAGAGGTTGATAAGCACAACTGGCCTATGGTTGGGTGGAACATTGCAGTTGCATATCCAGTTGCTTGGGACTACTGTTATAAGATAAGTATTCTCTTGTGTTAACTCCCCAATTATTATTTGATGAATATCTTGAATGTATGATGGATGTGTTAATGAATTTACTTCCGCTGTGTTTTCTTATAATTATACATTTCCATATCAACTTTTATACTGTGTGAATGCTTAGTTAAAATTTTATGGGGCTAACTGCCCAGTTCTAGCATCACGTTCTCTCGATCATGCTGGTATGATAGAAGGGGGCATTACAAAAATAATTACCTAAATTGAAAACAATTGATCATGCATGTACAAATGGATGAGATATGCTCCCTTATTTATATTAGTATCAAGACTAAAGCATTAAGTGGCATTGTAATGGTGATCACTAATAAAAATATCAACAATAAATCTAGGTCAATGCAATAACTCACTCCAAATAAAAGCCTCAAGTGTATACTCATTTACAGACTTGACCATTTTGCTAGCTATGGGTGAAGGTGGATGAAACAAGGCTAGGCTAAGGGGATTTGACTTGACAACCTCAACACTGTGACCTCTTGGACATGAGGGAAAGGGGAAACCACCGGATAGAAAACACTAGGGAACAATGGTACCTCACAAATGGGTTGAGTGCTTAGAATGCTCCCAATAGACTCTAGACAAGCAACCTTCATTGCATTTGATTTACTGTCAGCTTTTGCACATTTAACATTTAACACTTGATCAACTTTCACTAGCCATCCTCCAAGAGAAGTTTCCCTGAATAGCCTTGCGGGCCTCAGATAATGACTCAATCTTACCACCATTGCTCGCCACTGTCCATAGGTGCGATGGAGTTACCACCATGTTTCCATGTACGTGCAAACGACCTTACGTCATGCAAGGGATGAGTGCTTGTCCCTTGGCCACTGACTAGCTACGGAAGACATTTTATTTATTTGCTTTACTGTTTAAAAAACACTTTTATTGTTGAATTTTTTCACCCATTCAGATATAGCGTTTATGTTCCGATGCTTTTTGTAGGAATACTTGCTTTCAAGGACTAAAGGATAACATACTGGTGACACATGCCACACACTCCAGAGCCGAGACACAAGGTAAAAATGGAGTCTATCCAACACAAAGGCATAAGTGGGGGGAAGTCCTTGATATCACTAGTCAAAGCGCAAGTCAGGATCAAATCAAAGACAGAGGATAACAGATGGATGGGGATAGTGACAAGGTGAAGCCATGACTAGCAAAGACCTAAAGGGGAATGACCAAGTCCATACTATGAAAAGGGAAAAACCAATGAGTATACGCAAGAACCTCTCACTCAAAGCAACTTAATCACTTCTACTCTAAACCATCAATAACGAGAGCAAGAAAGAAAATCACCGACGGATAGCCACTATATACCTAGTCCAGCTACTAAGATAAGTAAACGAGCAAAATAAGCATCCAAGTACAAAATCCATATGCCTGCAACTGCATCTGTAACATCTGGAGAAAATTAGACATTGATACTGTGTGCATCATGGGGCAATATTATCATCTCTACTCTGTCAAGGTGAAATTTGATAACTCAGTCACCGAATTTGTTAACACCCAAAAAGTGCTCACTACCTCATCTACCCCATTGCATGACTCATTTGTCCATATTTCCTACCATATTTGCCTCCAAAACCTTAAAATTCCATTAAAAAGCCTCTAAAAGGACAAAAAGCCACAAAACCACTAAAAAAGCCTCCAAAAGGCCAGAAAAACCCTTTTTCCCCCAAAACAATCCAAAATTCCTCCAAAATAGCAAAAACCCTCTAAAAAGGGAATAAAAATATAAAAAAAGAGAGGAAAAAGAGGGAAAAATGAAGAAAAAACCCTATACAGCTGACCTAAACCATATGGTTCCCAAAACCATGGGCCAGCACTCCACCACTAAAAACCTATAAATAGGTGATGGAGGCCCCTCATTTCACATCCACAGTAAAATACACCCTTACTCTGCCAAAATCACTCTTGAAACCCTAGCTCACCCTTGAGCTACTTTCACCCTTGAGTGCCCCTTTGGCCCATTTCCAACCCTTTGGAGAAAGAGAAAGGAGCAAAGCTGGAAGCTTGGAAGCAACCCTCTTGGACTGCTGCAAGAGCTCCACCAACCTTCACATTGGAGGTATAATCAATACAAAAGCCCTTTTTATTATCTTGTCTTTTCTATTTTATGCACATGTTTAGAATAATTACCATTTTACTGCATTGTCTTTCATTTACTGTTTATTGAACTGCTACTAAGGAGTCATTTCTCCTTATTAGGTGCACATTTGCACAAGCTAGGGTGAAAACCCTAGCTACAGTTTTCTTGAGTGCCCATTTAGCCCATTTCCAACCCTTTGGAGAAAGAGAAAGGAGCAAAGCTGGAAGCTTGGAAGCAACCCTCCTGGACTGCTGCAAGAGCTCCACCAACCTTCACATTGGAGGTATAATCAATACAAAAACCCTTTTTATTATCTTGTCTTTTCTGTTTTATGCACATGTTTAGAATAATTACCATTTTACTACATTGTCTTTCATTTACTGTTTATTGAACTGCTACTAAGGAGTCTCACTCCTTAGTAGGTGCACATTTGCATAAGCTAGGGTGAAAACCCTAGCTACAATTTTGGCGACTCCCCTTGTATTCCTTTGAATTTCCGGTTATAGTTTTAAATATTTTCAATTTTCTGCAATATTTTCCTGTTTTTTCTTTTCGGCTGTCCCTTTCGGCTGCCGTAAACCGCGTCTTTCAGGCACTTACCTGCGATCCGACCGCGGCTCTCAGACTGTTTCCGGTGACCTACTGGCGGATTCAAGTCTATTACCTACGATCCAACCGCGACTATTAGCTTGTTTGTTGCGATCCGACTGCGGCTGTTAACCCTTTTTCCTGCGGCCTGCTTGCGGCTCTCAGCCATTTTTCTGCAACCCGCCTACGCCTTTCGGCCTTTTTCCTGCGTCCCGCTTGCGACTTTCAGTGATTTTTCTGCAACCCGCCTGCGCCTTTCGGCCTTTTTCCTGTGTCCCGCTTGCGGCTTTCAACCATTTTTCTGCAACCCGCCTGCACCTTTCGGCCTTTTTCCCGCGTCCCGCTTGCGGCTTTCAGCCATTTTCCTGCAACCCACTTGCAGCTTTCGACCTGTTTTCCACGGTCCGACTACATCTTTCGGCCAAAATTCCGCAACCTGTCCACGACTGTTGTGTTGTTTCCCGCGATTCGACCGCCGATATTTGCCACAGACCCGCTGTCTGTTTTCTGCACTTTTTTTACTGTTTTGAACCCAGCGCTTTGCTGCAATATTTTCTGCACCTGCACAGCCATCTGTCCTACCTGCAACCATACTTCCCTACAACATTTTCTGTAGTTTTATTTCTGTTCCATTTACAGAATATTTTTTGGATTTCAGCATTTTAATTGAAAAAGAGAAAATTTTGCATTTCAATGTTTAAAGTTTGTATTGTTATTTTTTAGTTAGAAAGTTGCCCACCCCGTGGCACTTTTAATTGGGTTCATCATCTCACATGCACACAATCTGTCACCTAATTCAAGTGAGCCCTAAAATACTACTTAACACAACCAACATTCTAACCCCACTTGGGGAACACATAAGAATTTTTGTAGTTAGGTAGGATCGGGGGGATAGGCATCCAAATAACACCCCTCGGTTGATTACACTTGAGACATAGCTGTTGTCCATTAGGGAACCAAAATCCCCTAGTATTTTTTGGCACGGTCACAATCATTTTATCAGAGGGCCTCTCCCCTACGAGGGTTGAAGTCGCCAGACTGGTTACGGAGGACTGAGTGGAATACCGCACTCCATTCAGTAACCAAAGGCTACCTTTCGCAGTTCTCAGGGTATCACCCGTATGGGGATACCGCGGCTATAGAACCAAACGGCAGATTCACCTTTTCTAGACATGTCATGAACGGGGTAACTTAGTTGCCTTTCTTCTAGGATTGACTACCCGGTGTCCCTCTCAGTAGGGGGATATCTTTAGCCACTTGGCTCTACTATCCATATTGTCTGACTTGGATTTCATCACCTAGTAGAGGATATGTCTAGTTGAGTCAGAATATTATTTAGCTAGGTGTTTGCATGCTCCCTTACCTCCTTTTGGTCTAACGAGTCCACCATTTTTATTTTTTAAGGAAACCTGCTGCTTATTGGTATTCTGACCATTTTTGTTGATACTCCACTTATTGTAGCACAGCTGTTACAGTGAGTGTTTTGAGTTGGTTGTTGGTTTGAATGCCATATTTTTTTTGAGCTCTCCTTCTGCACACCTAGTTGCATTAGGGTTTTTGAGCTGTTTTTCACTCAAACACAACCCCCAGATACTTGACACCATTTGTCACCATTGAGTCCCCGAGACATTCTCGGCGCCTCCGGGGCGAGCCCCCACAACACGGTTCACTTGACACCACCCGTCATAGACATAGATCTTCATCACTTGATACCACTCATCATAGATCTTGAGCCTTGTCACTTGACTCCACTCGTCAGCGGCATAGAACTCCGTCACCCAAGCTAGACGCCCCTTATTTTACCTCTAATTTTGAGGCAGAGTTTGAGAACCCCATTTACACTGCACCAACCAGCCCCATGGCTGGCATGACTTCCACCCCTTTCTTTGTCGGGACCATTGGTGGAGCATCCACCACCACACCAGCTACCACACCTGCTATAGGTATGCCCTCGATGAGGCCCACATCTACCGTTCCGATCACTGTACCCATTCCAGTAGCTGGAATGCCTATTCCCACTCCATCAGTGACTCACACTACCCTTGGCGGTGCAGGACCGTCCCATACCACTTTTGTTCCTCCACTTGGGGGCAACATCCCAAACCCAGCCCCTCCACTTGGGGGCATTGGCCCCAACATGGTCACACCCACTAGTATGTCACATACTTCTACTACTTTGCCATTCATGGCTAGTATCAACCTTCCTGACCTAGCTAGACTGACTAACGATCCCATCAGACATGACCCTGCATGGCCTCACATGCCCACCAAGCTCCCCTCCGACATCCATAAGTTTGAGGGCAAGGCAGGTGAGGACCCCAAGAACCATATTATGTCCTTCCATCTATGGTGTTCCTCCAACTCCATAGTGGACGACTCTGTCCGCCTCCGTCTGTTACAGTGCACCCTCACTGGCTCTGCAGCTAAGTGGTACATCGAGCAGACCCATGGGACCCATGCCACCTTTACTTCCCTTGCCTCGACTTTCCTGCAGTTCTTTCAGTTACTTGTCCGCTATGACGCGGGAGTTGAGATCCTACTGTCTTGCAGACAGAACACGGATACCCACATCACTTACCACATTCATGAGTGGCGTCGACGCCGCAACCTCTGCAAAATCAAGTTAGACGACCGTGTCTTCTTAGATTGGTTTCTAAAATCCCTCCTTCCTGTCATTGCCAAGGATGTGGCATCCGAATGACCTCAGTCCGAAGAAGAGGCCATCCTCAAAGCCCAGCAATTTGACCTCATTTACGCCCAGTTGGGTTATCTATATACCATCATACCTGATGCCCCTCGCGGTGATTCCTCCCAACACGATGCACCGGGGGCATCCCATGCCGCAGACGGCATCATTGGCCGTGTTGCCTCGCATCCCCAACCCTTTTCCATAGCACATCCTAGCCATGGCCCCGACCTTTCGCGGGCTACATCTCAGTCCGGAGCAACCAATTCGTATGCTCCCATGACACATCACCACCATTCCCACGGACCCTCCTGTCCACCTCAGTGCTTTGGTCATGCATCCCCCACTTACGCCCCTCCGGTCGCACCTCAGCCATATTACCACCCACAGGATGCACCAATTCCTGTGTCCTCTCAAGCCCAACCTATTTATTACCCGCCACAGGAAGCCCCTACGGAAAACTCACAACCCGTTTCGTAGACATATCAGCAACCCCCACAAGGTTCAGCACCTGCGCAGCCTCCCCCTACTTATTATCCACCGCAGCCTACTCCCGCACCTGCACAACCCCAGAACCCACCTGCTGCCCAAGGGTAAGTATACGCCCAATAGAATCCGCAGCAGAACCAAAACAACCAGCGCCAACAGGGCCAGCAAAACCGTGGCAAAGGCCGTAACCGTGAGAACAACCCCCCTCCAGACCAAGGCGGTCAACCTCCCAATCCCCCAAACAACAATAATGCGGCACCTGCCAACCAGAACCCCGCCATTATACCCATGCTTTCCCACATTTGGAGCAAGCTTGGCAACTCTGGACTGATGATGCCCATCGCCAAGGGCACGCAGCTCCTCAGGCGCCACCCAACCCCCCACCACCTCCGCCTCAACCTTTGGTGCTACAGAACCCCTTACCAACCCAAGGCGTAGTGAACACTCAGCCATTGGCTCCCCCTCAAGGAAATGCGCCACCACAACAACAGATCACTTATGTCGCTCCTGATCAACCCATGTTAGACTCGGGTACCCACCACTTGTTAATGATGTCATCCGCCGATGTCAACCTCCAAACCCGTCGGAACCAATATGGCTCCACCCCTGAAGCCTCTTCCACCAACAAACACACTAACGCTCATCCCACTGATCAGACATTACGTATACCTCCGGCTCCACTCAATGGCGCCTCCAAAGCACCTCGCTTCCCACTTCGTCGCATCAACAATAACCCCAATGCTCGTGCTGCGTCAAATTACAACATTGTAGATGACTTAGCCCAATCTCCCGCCGCCATGTCTACGTTAGAAGTCTTGTAAAACTGTCCTTAACAGCGCAAGACTTTGCTCTCCGCCATTGGTGCTATTGACCCAAATGATTCGCAATTGATGGCCTTCGATTTGGACCAGTCCGAACCACGCCTGCCTTCCACTTTAGCGTTTCAAGTTTCTGTTTCCGTTCGGAATCTTGTCATCCATCGGTGCATTATCGATGAAGGTGCCTCTACATGTGTTATGTCCACATTCTTTTGGCAGAAGTTGGGATCCCCTACTCTCCAGCAGTCCACTACTACGTTGCGAGCCTACGACGATCGTTCGGCTCAACCCCAAAGTCTCCTAGCTAATGTCCCCGTCCAGTTGGCTGGTAAAACCGTGCTCATTAACATAGAGGTCATCAATGCCCAACTTGATTATAACCTCTTACTTGGCCACAACTACATGTATGCCATGCCGGCGGTTGCCTCATCCGTTTTTCCTACCATGATGTTCCCCCATGACGGACGCGTGGTCAAGGTCGACCAACTCACCTATTACGATCCCAATGCCCCCGCTGCACCCGAAAATGTTCTCCCCATGGTTGAACAACCTGTTTGTGGTGCCACTACCTCGTTTGTTTCCTCTGTGGGACCCGGAGTTTACTCAGATACGCCGATGACCTCAACATTCCAATCTATTCCACCCCCGTCACCCGCGACCGAAGTATCTGATCTATGTACCCTTTCCCACAATACACAAACACCCAATAATCAACCACCCTTGTTACCCAAACCACCATTGGTACCTAGTCACATTGGTGTTACACCCATCCACACAATCCCCTTCCTATTCCCTCCCTCGGGCGTAGTAAGCGCCCCGGTTATGGCTACTCTTAGCCTCCCTGGGTTAACCTTGGGATTACCCGTGTGGTATATTTCGCCTCCCATTCCCCCGCCGACACCAAATGTCGTCCTACACCCGGTGCAACCCATTGCCACTACTAGTCAACTACCTCCCGATGTCACTCCTAGTCAAACACCTCCCGGTGTCACTACCCCTTCATCATCTACGAATCCCCCTCCTCTTATCAAGCCCACTGGGGGCAGAGGCCCACAACCATACACTGTTGTACCCCCTCCCAAAGCAGTTAAACCCCCCCCCCCCCCCCCCCCCCCCCCGTGTTTCGTGCTCCTCCTAAATGCTCATTGTGTGATGAGTTAGGCCATCCAACTCATCAATGTCCATAGTTACCTGCATTACAGGAACACATGCAAATGCTTGACGACGACCCCAACATCCCGGTTGGCGAACTCGATCCAACCCCTAAGCCTCCTGATAAATCACTACGTACCAACCACCCTTTTGCGATATGCGGTATTTACGGCCATTACTCACATCATTGTCCTGATCTCCCAAATTACAGAGCAGCTCTCTACGAGATGAATAATTTGGACCTTGAGACGGCACCCCCCACAATTGAAGAGATCCACCCTCCAGTATCACCCCCATCCGGAGAGATTAACACCATTTATATGATCTCTTCGACTACCACTCCCTCGTCAACCGATTTGACAACTCAGATTTTCCGCAATGATGAGGAGATTCTAGAGGCTCTCACTGCCCCGGATTATCCCTGGGATGACATGCACCATCGTTCCTATTTCCTCCCAGAAGACTCCTCCTCTACCATAGCCACCCAATTTGCAGTTGAGTCCAAAGATTTCCTTCCCACCAAAGTCGACTGGTTTAAGGATCCTATTCCTGCTCCTGAAGCCTTTGAGGAAGGTAACATGGCCAACATCTCACCTGTCATCCACATAGACATCTCAATCCTGACATGAAACTGACTATGTACATGCTCTAGGCTGCTTAATATAAGAGTGATCACCATCAAAATTCTCATCAACTACTGATCTCGTGCATAGGGTAGCATAGGACTGGCTCAGGAATGTGCTCAAAACTGGTATGCAAATCATGGCAGCCCCTGCTACTATGGATGTGACAACGAGTGGGATTTAAGAAAGTTTTAGACATGAACAATTAAGAGCATGGGTGTCACAGGCTCACCAACCCAACTTAACTTTTTGTCATCTGGAGGCCCCATGCGGCATTACTCGACTTCTAACCGAGGGCGAGACCTGTTAGAAAAACAGGATTGCAGAGCAATAACATTAAACAGAAATGCAAATATAATCACACACACATTACAAGAGAGACACAGATATATCGTGGTTCACCTAAATTGGGCTACGTCCACACTGAAGTTGTCAGTCATTTTATTATACTATCCAACAAAGTGAAGGGATACAACCTGCAGGACAACCGCTGCACTTCCTCTTCACTGTCTCACAGTCTCTCTTCTTAATCTCAGAGATCTTTACAATACATAATACCTAATAGATCAACCCTAGTTGTGTTACAATGTCTTTCTTTTATAAGGGAGATACAATGGGAAAATACCACGGGTTACCCAAAACCATGGGCCCATAAAACAACCCCAAAAAATTTCCTTCGGGGGCTTCGCCCCCGAACCCCCCACACCCCCCCCCCCCGTTGGGGTGAGTGTACAGTCCTTTTTACATATCATATAAAGTTGGGGTACAAACAACGCTGAATAATAATATCTCTGAATCTAGAGATCAGTCTCCACAACCAACAGTCTCCCACTTGGAGATTGATCACAACAACTCCACCGCCACTGTACTTGCTGGACCTTGGACTTGGCAACTTTCTTCTCTTCACCTTCATGCTAGAAGGCCAACTGAAACCGAGCAGGAACTCAGTTTCTCTCTGGTCACTACCTTTGTGAACATGTCTGCAGGATTCTGGCTGTATGTATCTTTTCCAGCTTCAACAGTTCATCTTCCAGAACAGAGCGTATGAAATGGTACTTGAAATGTATATGTTTAGTCCTGGAATGGAATGCTGAGTTCTTTGCAAGATGAATGACACTGTGGCTGTCACTATACAACTTGCTATCCTTCTGCTTCTTACCCACTACCTCTATAAACCTCTACAACCAAATCATTAATTTACTAGCCTCTGTAACAACAACATACTCTGCTTTCGTTGTTGAAAATGCAACAACCTTTTGCAATCTCGAAATCCAACTTACTGTTGTTCCGCCTACAGTAAACAAATACCTTGTGGTGCTCCTCCTACTATCCTTATCACCTGCCATATCTGCATCAACATATCCCTGTAGAATAGTGTCTAAACCTCCAAGACATAATGCCTGAGTGGTAGTACCTCTCAAATACCTAAGAATCCACTATACTGCCTTCCAATGTTCTTTACCTGGATTGTTTATATATCTGCTCACAACTCTCACTGCTTGTGCAATATCTGGTCTTGTGCACACCATGGCATACATCAAGCTGCCAACTGCTGATTGATAGGGAATCTTAGACATGTAATCTGTCTCTTCCTGTGTCTTGGGACACATTTCCTTACTTAGACTGAAGTGGATGGCCAAAGGTGTACTAACTGGTTTTGCATTCTGCATTCTGAACCTCTCCAACACCTTTTGTATGTACTCACTCTAAGACAATGTCAATTTGCGATTTTTTCTGTCTCTCGTTATTCTCATACCAAGGATTTGCTTTGCAGCACCCAAATCCTTCATCGCGAATGAATTAGCTAGCTTCCTTTTGCGTACATTTATATCCTGCATGTTAGACCCTGCAACAAGCATGTCATCCACATACAATAACAAGATAATATATATTTTATTGTTTAGCTTCTTGAAATAAACACAGTGGTCAGAATGACATCTACTATAACCTTGTTCTGTCATAAACCTGACAAATTTTAAATACCACTGCCTTGGAGCTTGCTTCAAGCCATACAAGCTCTTGTTCAACCTGCATACCAAATCCTCCTTCCCTTTGACCTCATACCCTTGTGGCTGCTGCATATATATCTCTTCCTCCAAATCCCCATGGAGAAAGACTGTTTTTACATCTAACTGTTCAAGATGCAAATCTTCTACCGCCACTAGACTTAAGACAGTCATAATTGAAGTCATCTTAACAACAGGAGAAAATATTTCATCAAAATCTATACATTTCTTCTGTGCAAACCCCTTTACAACAAGTCTGGCCTTGTATCGCTTCTTACCTCCTTCTTCTTTCTTCAACCTGTAAATCCATTTATTCTGCAATGCTCTTTTACCAGCAAGCAAATGAACCAAATCTCAAGTCTGGTTTCTTACCAACGAGTCCATCTCCTCATTCATGCCTTGCTCCCACTTCTTTCTAGTTTCCACTTCGATTGCTTCTTCATAACATTCTGGTTCACTAGAATCAGTCATCAATAAATAATACAATGAAGGAGAGTATCATTCAGGGAGTCTACTTAACCTAGTAGATCTTCTTGCAATTGCAGGAGTTTCAGGTACTTGCTGTTGTTCTTGATTTTCTGGCACCTTTGGAACTTCATTTTCTTTAATTTCATTATGTACTGTGTACTCTGTGTTTTCCTTTTCCTGTTTCTTTCCCTGCAACTGATCTTTATACATGACATTTTCATTGAATATCACATCTCTACTCCTAATGATTTTGTTATTTTCATAATCCCATAAGCGATAACCAAAATCATCAATCCCATATCCAATAAAGGTACATTTCTTGGATTTAGCTTCAAGCTTTGTTCTATTATCTTTATCAATATGGACAAATGCTTCACGACCAAACGTTATTAGAAATGAGTAGTTTACCTTTTTATCTGTCCATGCCTCCTCCGGAATACCACCATCCAAAGCACTTGAAGGTCCTCTGTTTATTAAATAAACAATAGTATTTACAGCATCCGCCCAAAACTGTAAGGGCAACCCTGCATGCAATCTCATACACCTTGCACGCTCCATGATCGTTCTATTTATCCTTTCAGACACAACATTTTTTTGTGGTTTTTCTAGGACTGTCTTCTCTCTATGAATCCCATGGTATGAACAGTAACTATCAAACTCCTTGCCGCAGTACTCTCCTCCATTATCAGATCTGAGACACTTCAACTTTTTTCCTGTCTCATTCTCAACCAAAGCTTTCCACTTCTTAAAAGTAGCAAACACATCATATTTCTGTCTAATGCAATAAACCCAAGTTTTCCTAGTTGCATCATCAATAAATGTAGCATAATAATGAGAGCCACCAAGAGATTGTACTTGAGCTGGTCCCCATACATCTGCATGCACAAGCTCTAACTTTTCATTCTTCTTCTGTTTCCCAACTCTGAGAAATCTGACTCTCTTTTGTTTTCCATAAACACAGTTCTCACAGAATTCCAAACTTACCTGCTTCAAATATGGCAGCAACTTCCTTGAGTAGAGAATATGCATCCCCTTCTCACTCATGTGGCCAAGCCTATGATACCACAATGTTGTATCTGTTCTTGTGGAAGCTAAAGAGATAGAATGGTCTGTATTATGAGGACATAAATACAACATACCTACCCTGTCTCATTTTTCTATCACCATTGATCATTTAGTGATCTTCCACCACTTTTCTCCAAACGTATATAGACCACCGCCATCTCCCAAATTCCCTATTGAGATCAGATTTATTTTCATAGCAGGAATATGCCTAACATCTTTTAATAGCCAGTCAATTACATTCTTAACTTTTATCCATACCTTACTCATTCCAACAATTTTACATGGCTCATCATCACCCAATAAAACATGTCCAAAATCGCCTAGAACATAATCATGAAAGTATTTCCTATGGGGTGTAGCATGACATGAAGCCCCTAAATCTAATACCCAATAATCACTAGTATTATCTAATGCAAGAATCAAAGCATCTTGTAATACATCACTTGTTACATTTGCTTCCTGAGTCTTTTCCTTTTGTCCATCTCCATTCTTCTTTAGAGATCTGCAGTCTTTCTTCAGATGTCCTTTCTTTCCACAGTTCCAGCACTCTATTTTTCCCAGTCTGGACTTGGATCTGCCCTTTTTAGAGTTGCTGCGATTACCTTGGCTCTTTCCTCCTTTTGTCTTCCCCTGCTTTCCATGGTCAACGCATTACCTGATGTCTCACCTGTGCTTTTTCTTCGCACTTCCTCGCTAAGAATAACACCAATAACATCATCAAATTTCAAGGTGTTTGAACCAGAGACAGAGTTACTTACAGCCATGACCAAGCTATTCCATCTTTCTAGCAATGAACACAAGATTAGAAGAGCCCTAACCTCATCATCAAAGTTCACACTTACAGAACTTGGTTGATTTGTAACCATATTAAACTCATTTAAATGATCAGTAACAGATCCACCTTCAGACATCTTCATATTAAATAAACGCTTCATTAGAAATACCTTGTTGGAGGCCGAGGGTTTTTCATACAGCTTACCCAGTGCGCTCATCAAACCCTCCGTTGTCGTTTCTTTTGAGATATTGAAAGCCATCAATGAATCCAGGCTCAGCCGTATTGTTCCCAGAGCCTTTCTGTCAAGAACCTCCCATTCTTCGTCCTTCATAGTCGTCGACTGCTTTGCTCTTCCTCCCAACGGTAGGAATAAATCCTTCTGGTACAGATAGTCCTCCATTTGCATTTTCCATAACTGGAAGTTTTGGCCATTAAACTTCTCAACCTTAAACTTTCATTCTTCAGCCATTGCTCCCACTCGAACAGAAACCCTAGCTTCCTACGGGTTTATCTGCCAAATAGACCTTTGGCTCTGATACCAATTGTTAAAAAAACAGGATCGCAGAGCAATAACAATAAACAGAAATGCAAATATAATCACACACACATTACAAGAGAGACACAGATATATCGTGGTTCACCCAAATTAGGCTACATCCACACTGAAGTTGTCAGTCATTTTATTATACCATCCAGCAAAGTGAAGGGATACAACCTACAGCACAATCACTGCACTTCCTCTTCAATGTCTCACAGTCTCTCTTCTTGATCTCAGAGATATTTAGAATGCATAATACCTAATACATCAACCCTAGCCGTGTTACAATGTCTTTCTTTTATAAGGGAAATACAATGGGAAAATATCACGGGTTACCCAAAACCATGGGCCCGTAAAACAACCCCAAAAAATTTCCTTCGAGGGCGCTAGCCCCCGGACCCCCCAGCTGGGGGTTATAACCCCCAGACCGCGGTGGGGGGAGGATTCACCCCCCCTCACAACCCCCCGTTGGGGTGAGTGTACAGTCTTTTTTACATATCATATAAAGCTAGGGTACAAACATGGCTGAATAATAATATCTCTGAATCTGGAGATCAGGCTCCACAACCAACAAGACCAACTCGGAAGACTCACTGGAAAACTACGCCTAACCAAATGAGGAAACGTTATACAAGTTACTCTTATTCACTTGAGTTTTGTTATAGATGTTTTATTATACTTAGCCAATTTTCCACAAGTTCACAACCAATAGTAAACAAGCCTACTTAGTTAAGAAATAAATGCGGTACACAGAATATGCAAGGTGGGTGCCCAAACCGGTGCACCCAAAGAGTTTACTTATATAAAGAAGAAGCAAGTTTACAAAGATAGAATTGTTACAGCCATTGGAGGGTGCCTACAGGCCAACCCAACCAAGGGAGTACCCATACTAGCTGACTCCAAGAGAAACCCTGTCGAGCACCCTATATGCAAATAAATTATCACCAACACACAGAGCATGCGAGATTTATTGTCAACCCAAGAAAGTCGTTTATTTCAAAGGATAATGCACAGTATATGCTTAAACATCAATTCATTACAATTGCTTACTGTTATACTCTAACAACTATGTTCTTCCCAAGGAGCTGTGTAGTCCCAATCACTGTCTAATTACTATTCTACCATGCATCGACAAGAAATCAAATGAGCTTCAAAGACAATTGCAGATACAAAGAAATCCTACTCTCGTCCTAGAACAAATAACTCACTGCTTCAATCTGATCACTCTTGAAAACCATAAACAGAAACTGAATATTAATCTAGAAATTCAATTGCAAAGGATTGAGTTCAGTTGTTCTAAGAAATTGAATTGCAAAAATGAAAATCAACAATCAGACAGGAAAGATAAATTGAAAAAGGGCTCATGGGATCACACTTAACTTGTAAGATGAACAAGGTTGTGTACAACTGCCAAATGAAATGCATGAAGAAATCCCTACTCAGTCGACTGTTACTCTACACCATTCACCAATCTCAAAGAAATATAATATTAACTACTGAAAATCCACATCACGCTTACCACTGCTGCGTACAAGGGAATTATCATAAATAAAACAAACACACAACAATAAATTTGAAATCCTATTTTAACTCAGCAATCTCTGCGGAAGACGGGCCCAGCCTTCACACAGAGACGCTGGCTGAACAACACGAATTTCTTTAACTCAGAAGTAACCCTTTATATTAACAGAAGAATGATTACACAGTTTTGCTTGGCTGCTAATACAATGAATTAATTGTCTGTTGTTCAACCCCTAGGTCGAGGCAGCTCCCCATATTTATACATATAAATCATAACATCAAATCCTATAATCGGGAAGCCATGAAGATCTCTGATCTTCAGGCGCCCTAAATAACTAGCTGTTACAATACGTGGCAGAACAGAGACGTCAAAATATGAGGAAGTTATCAATTGACCCAAGAGTGGCGATCCTTCCATATCACAGCTAGACTCGAGCAGCAACATACTTAAGATAGCACATTTTGTTACAGCTGCCTTGTCACAGTTGTGCCTTAATTGATGATTCGAGCCCCGAAAATCCCTTTGTAAGTAGCGAACACCTTTAAAGACTTGTTCAGCCCCACCTTCCTGCAGCCCACTTATTTCAACTACCTTCATAAATCATCACATGTTAGCACAATTGAGAGATACACAGCTTTAATTATCACAATCATAAGCATTAATAAGATAAAACAATGATTAGTCATACCTTGACGACTTGAGGGAATAAAATAAGGACAATAGGTCTGATTGACATGATAAGTGGTGTAGGACAGGGGCAGAAAAGATGGTAAAAGATGATTAAAAAGGGACAATTCTGGGCTCAACATCTCCCCCCAACTACCCTGTTGCATGTCCTCATGCAACAACCTGCATCCTTCAGAATTTGAGTCCTGTACTGAGCTCTATTTTAGGGGAGAGGAAGAATTGTAGGAAACTCAGGCACCCCATCTGTCCTTTCCATGCTACCTGCTGGTGTTCTGAAAATGTAACTGGTACAAGTGGAAATCACTTCCCCCTGCAGTCTCTTGTATGTTGTACCTGGGGAGGACTTTGAAAAGAAATCCTTAATCTGAATCCAACTCAATGACATCTCTAGGGGGTGGAAGCACTGGTTCTTGTGGGGCAGTGTCTTCCAGCACGTCTAAGTTTAATAAGAGAGTTGTTGGTTCTTGTGTAACAGCAACATCCTTTAAACCTTCTTCAGCTGCTACCTTTATTGCTTTTAGAGACACTGGTTCTTGTGTAGCAGTGTCTTCTTTGTCCTTCTGCTGCTGAGATTGGATATCCTTCTCATTGTGTTGCTCCTCCTCCAAGATTTCGGTGTCACCTGAGAATGGTGTCTGTACCTGTTCATCTTCACTCCATTGTGTATCGGGAATGATATCCACTCCAGGGTTATCTTTTAAATGAAATTCAGGAGTTCCTGCTGCAGCTTCCAAGGGTGTTGGTTCTTGTGTAGCAACATCCTGGCTTGCCTCTTCATCCTTCTGTTTTTGCAACTCTTCTCCTATGAGCTCTGTGTCATGGGAGTCCTCTGGGGTTACAACCCAGAGTTCATCATTAAACTCTAGAGTATCCTCTGTCCCAGGTTCTTCTCCCATCTGTTTGGCCAGTTGGACAAGTATATTCAGGTTTGCTGGTTCTTGTGTTGCAGCATCCTGTTCCATTTTATCACTGTCCTGCCTTTGTGTCTCTTCTTCTAAAATTACTGTGTCCTGGGAGCGTTCTGGGGTTACAGCATAAAATTCTTCATTGGCCTCCAGAGTATCCTTCATTCCAAGTTCTTCTCTCATCTACTCTATGATCTCTGTATCGTGGGAACACTCTGGGGTTACAATATATTCCTTATTAAGTTCCAAAGCGTCCTCCATCCCATGTTCTTCTCCTACCTGTTCCATAATTTTTGCATCGTGGGAAGTGGCAACTTCAGCAAGGATGTTTAAAAGTGCTGGTTCTTGTGTGGCAGCACCTTCTTTTTCCACTGATTCCCCCACTGTGGCCACAGGCTGTTGTGCTGAATAAGTGCTAAGTCTAATTTTATGGCCTGCTTCCTTAAAGATTTCTCCACAGGTGGGACAGAGTATTCGTTCATCCTCCTCCCCAGCTCCAACAGAATCTGATCCCTCCACTTGGTCTGCAGCCTCTATTCATGTATACATTTTTCTTTCACCCTGCTTTCTGCAGGTTTCCTTCCAGATTTCCAACTCCCTTCTAAGTACTTGGAGGTCCTCTTTCAGCATTGCGTTCTCAGCCAGAAGTCCTTCAGTTCCAGGTTCTTCCTCCACTGGACTTTGTGGAGCATCCATCAGTCTTGGTACAAGGATTGTGGGCTCAACCTGTGCCTCTAGGGTTTCCCATCTTTGCCTAGTTGCCTCTGCTGCTGTAGCTGATCGAGTTCTTTTCTTTCTGATTGGTGATATTAGGTTAAATTCATTGGTGGCTCTCTTTCTTTTCTTTTGTGGTGTTTTCTTTTGTTGTGTTTCTTTTGTGGAGCTGGGACATAGGGAACCAAAGCTGAGGTTGAAGGAATGTTTTCTTGCTCCTCATGTTGTTCTTCTTCAATTACAGCTCCTCCTCCTACCCACTCAGGTGAAGACTCAATTGTTACCAGCTCAATGTCTTCTTCCATTTCCCTGGCTCTGTCATCTTCAGGTTCCATTGTCGCAGCATTTGATGCTGCTCCAATTTCACCTTCTGCTGTCGGAGCTGCCCTGTTATCTGGGTTTCCCACAAAGGTTTTATCTACACCATCGCCCAATGGCTCTGTTTGTGCCTCCAATTGTTCTTCTTCAAATGCAGTTTCATCCCCCAATGGCTCTGCTTGTGCCGGAGGTTCATCTCCCCCGAATGGATCTGATTGTGCCTCCAATTGCTCTTCCTCAAATGCAGTTTCATCCCCCAATGGCTTTGCTTGTGCTAGAGGTTCATCTCCCCCGAATGGCTCTGATTGTGCCCCTGGTTGTTCTTCTACTTTGGTTTCACCCACCCCGGATGGTCCTGCTTGTGCCGAAGGTTGTTCTTCTTCTTCCATTTCATCCCTCCCCCCAACTTCAATGGAGGAACTCCGGTCCTCCTGTTGTGGTGGAACCGGTATTTGCTGCAATGGGACGACCCGCAAGGGAATGGGTTACTGAGGTCGATTTATGAATTGTTCCCAGGTTATATGGTGTTGGGAAAGGGTCCTTACAATGATTAATTTGATAAGGCCATGGTGGGTGAGAGAGGAAAGTGGGTGCTTAGCAGACTGAACAAATGCCGCCATATGACGCAAGTCATGCAGTAAATAATATGGAATGTTCAATAAAATGTCATGGCGGAGATGAGAAAGCAAAGGAAGTTCAGAGTTATACACAGTTTAATATCTACCTTCACATGTAATGTACTTCTTGAGAAAGACAACAACCTGGTCCCATGGCCGTGGCAGTGAGTTCAGTGCAATCCCTCTTCTGGATGATTCAACTTGCTCCCCTGCGAGTAAAAATTCTTCTCGTGCAGTCGTTGCAGGGACTCGTCGGTTAAACCATGGTTACAGCCCCCACACCGTGGAGTGAGTTTTGGTAAGATTCAAAGCAAATTGCATGGCTGCGTCCCGATCGAATCCGTCCAATTGCTCAAAGAATTCGAGCCAGCCAGCAGCTTGAAAAATGGCAAGAACTTGAATATTTCGCCTGAGTTCCCGTGTATTGAAAGGTTCATGGCGAACGGGAATCCCCATGGTCCTGGCTGCAAGCTGAAGTTGCTATTGCACAGATTACAGGATCCCAGAATGGAAGTTGCAGCACAGAGGATGCACGAATCGCTGAGCGGAGATGTTGAGAGAATGGGAAAATTTGGAAAGTTGAGCACAGAAAAACGTTTGAAATTTCCATGCCGAATTGGGGAAGGTGGCAGTTATTAGTGTTTACGTCGTACGAGGGAAAGGTTTAATCAGGTATAATGGTGGTACGAGTGAAGGTACGACTAATATCGTTTAAATGATATCAATGCTAAATCACGTGATAAATGAAAGCCATACCTCATAAAACTGTGTGTCGGAATGCTGCGGAAAATGGTGGAGCATGCAGTTGGTGACGTTGTGGAGCCGAACTCGTGTACAGTCAGACGTGTGATCATGATGACTCGGATAAGGCATAATTTCCTTCCGCCGGTGAAACACAAACCATCGCGTCCTCGGGGTCGGAATGATGAGTAAAACTAAAAAGAAAAATTGCTGATGCCGGCTCCAAAGCATGAGTTCGCCGGCACAACTGGGGTGAATCAGCACCATGATTTAGCAGGTTTAGAACAATTCTTCTGTTAACACAGGAGTTACCACTGCAAATTGCAAAAAAAATGATAGCACGGCCGACGAAAAAGATGTTGCAGTCGCCGGGAAGTATGTTGCAGCCGCCGGGAAGAAGTTGCAGCCACAGGAAAAGAATTCACGGCAGCCGGGAAAAGAATTTACGGCATCGGGAAAAATTACGGCTGTCACGGAAAAGTTTTACGACGGCAGGAAAAATTACAGCTGGAGGGAAAAGTTTTACAACGGTGGGAAATATGTTGCAGCCTATCGGAAACGTTGTTGTTGCAGCTACGGGAAAATGGTTGCAGCTGCCGGAAAATAGTTCACGTGCGTCGGAAAAAGTTCACAGCTGCCGGAAAACGATTTTACCGGTCGACGGAAAATGATAATGCAGCCGCTGGGAAATTATGTTGCAACCGCTATGACATGATGTCGCAGCTACTGAAAAGAAGTTGCAGCTGCCGAGAATGAGGGTTTACGGCTGCTGGGAAATGATGTGGCAGTTACTGGGAAATGAGGTGGCAGTCGCTGGGACATAATGTTGCAGCTGCCGAAAAAGATGTTGCAGCTGCCGATGTTGCAGCTACCGAAAAAGATGTTGCAGCTGCCGAAAAATATGTTGCAGCTGCCAGAAAAGATTGCCGGCAAGCGGGAAAAAGGATATTACGGCCGCTGGGAAATGAGGTGGCAGCCACCGGGAAATGAGGTGGCAGCCGCTAGGACATGGTGTTACAGCTGCCGAAAAAGATGTTGCAGCTGCAAAAAAGATTGACGGCAGGAGGGAAAAAGGATATTACAGCCGCTGGGAAATGAGGTGGCAGCCGCCGGGAAATGAGGTTACAGCCGCCGAAAAAGATGTTGCAGCTGCCAGAAAAAGGATTTGCGACTGCAGGGAAAACGAATTTATGGTTGATGGGCGATGATGTCACGGTTGCCGGAAAAGATAATGCAGCTGCCGGAAAAGATGTTGCAGCTGCCGGAAAATATGTTGCAGCTGCCGGAAAATATGTCGCAGCTGCCGGAATTTTTTTTTTTTTTTTTTAAAGGCAAAAGGGAAATACAGCATAGGACGGCACAGGGAGACTCTCGCTTGACGAGCCCAATCTGGTCGTTCTCCTGGCGCTTCCTTGAAAAAAAAAATTTGAAAAACAACATCAAACGAAAAGATCAAATGCAAAAAAAAATGACAATTGTACACTATAGCAGGAAATTATTTATGTACAGCAAATACGATTTTCAGTTTAAGGATTGGCAAAGGCAGAGAGAAATTCCTGCTCTGGTGCCAGCTGATAATCTGGATCGGCGGCAATTTGCGAAATGAATGCATCTTTCGAGATGGGCTTACGATACAGTCGCAGTCTGTGGCCATTAGCAAGTAATGGTATACGGTTTTCATCAATGGTTACCAGGCGAACAGTGCCGTTGTCAAATACCCTGTCGACCAAATATGGACCCAGCCATCTTGTGCGTAATTTACCTTTAAAATCCTTCTTGAATCTGGAGTCGTATAATAATTCCCAGTCTCCTTCACGGAAGATTTTATTTTTGATGAATCGGTCATGCCAGTTGGATCTCTTTTGCTAAAGCAGCACAGTTTGGTCTACTGCAGCTAATCGTTTCTCATCCAATTCATTTAATTGATTCAGTTTTCTCTTCTGAGCTTCTGTTACATCCAAATTCATTTCGGTGGCTGTTTTCAGAGTTTTGATCTCAAACTCAATTGGAAAGATGGCACTCTTTCCATACACTAGATCATAGGGCGAGAACCCTGTGGTGTTGCGCCAAGTTGTGCGATATGCCCACAGTGCTTCTGGAATCCTGTCAGCCCAATCCTTTCGATGGCTTTTAACCGTTTTAGTAAGGATTGCTTCAATGACTTTATTAGTGCTTTCCACCTGACCATTGGCCTGGGGGTGGTAAGGTGAAGTTATCCTATGTTGCACATGATATTTCCGGAGCAAGGATTCAAATTGGTGTGAGATGAATTGCGGTCCCCCATCGGTAACTACTTCCTTTGGTACCCCAAAGCGGGTAAAGATTTCACTGTACAGAAAATCAATCACCGCCTGGTCATTAGCCTTAGCCAAAGCTACAGCTTCTACCCACTTGGTCATGTAATCAGTACAAACCAGAATGTAAACCTTCTGTCTGGAAGGAGGGCTGATAGGGCCAACAAAATCCAATGCCCATCTATCAAACGGTTCAAGTACTACTTGAGGCTGTAAAGGCATCTGATCTGTTTTATTAGGTTGGCCCATCCTTTGGTAGCTGTCACAAGACAGAACATATCTTTTAGCGTCCCTGAATAGTGTCGGCCAATAGTAGCCCATCCGCAGCGCTTTATGCCATGTTCTTTTGTCTGTAAAGTGTCCTCTACAAGGTTCATCATGACAGGCCTTCAGTATATGAAAGATCTCATCTTCTCTTACACATCTCCTAATCTCAAGATCGGGTCCTGTGTAAAAGAGATGACCATTGAGCCAACAATACCTGGCACTTTGCTGAATGATTTTTCTTTTCTCTCGTTTAGACATGTGTGGCAGGAGCTTCCCTGCAACCAAATAATTAGCAACGTCTGCATACCAAGGGGAATGAGCTGAAAGTGTGAATAGATGTTCATCTGGAAAAGAATCCTCAACAGGCGAACTGTCATCACTGTTAGTAAAGCGTGATAAAAAGTCAGCAACAACATTTTCTTTTCTAGGTTTATCTATAATGGTAATATCAAATTCCTGTAATAACAAGAGCTACCTGGTTACTCTGGCATTGGTGACAGGTTTGTTCATCAAATACTTAATGACAGAGTGGTCAGTGTGCACAAATGTAGAATACCCAGTAATGTAATGCCGAAATTTATTAATAGAATAAACAATAGCAAGGAATTCTTTTTCAGTAACAGTATAATTAAGTTCAGCAGGGGCTAAGTTTTTACTAACATAGTAGATGGCATAAGGTGCTTGACCATCCTGCTGTCCTAATACTGCTCCAATGGCGGTATCAGAAGCATCTGAAGAAATGTGGAAGGGTATGGTCCAATTAGGTCCCCTTAGGATAGGGGTTGTGGACAACTTCTCTTTAAGCTTATCAAACATTGTCTGGCATGCTTTACTCCACACAAACTGTGCGTCCTTCATTATCAACGAAAACAAAGGAGAAGCAAGTTTGGAGAATTTTTCTATAAATCTCCTGTAATATCCAGCATGTCCCAGAAAACTTCGCACCTCTTTCTGAGTTGAAGGAGTTGGTATATTTTTTATCACCTTAATTTGTGAAGGATCCACCTGAATGCCATCGGTAGAGATGAAATGTCCTAATACCACCCCCTCACTCATCATCATATGGCATTTTTCAGTGCTTAATGAGAGGTGTTCCTGTTCACAGCAAATTAAAACCTTCTTTAAATTTTCCAGTGCCTCCTCAAAATCCTTGCCATAGGGGGTAAAATCGTCCATAAATACTTCCATACTATCATTAACCAATTCAAAGAATATGCCAATTACAGCTCTTTGGAACGTTGCTGGTGCATTACATAAACCAAAGGGAAGCACCCTGTAGGCAAACGTTCCCCAGGGGCAAGTGAAGGTGGTTTTATCCTGGTCTTCAGGAGCAATCTGAATTTGGTTGTACCCGCTGAACCCATCCAAGAAGGAGAAGAATTTTTTTCCTGATAGGGTATCAAGTACCTGGTCGATAAAGGGCAGAGGGAAATGATCCTTTTGCGTAGCCTTGTTCAGCTCCCTATAATCAACACAGACTCTCCACTTACCATTTTTCTTGGGCACAATTACAAGCGGGGAAACCCACTCACTATTTGAAATAGGATAGATAAATCCTACTTCCAAAAGTTTCTGGATGTCCTCCTTCACTATATCCCTCAGATTGGGGTTCATGCGTCGTTGAGGTTGACACACAGGCCGGGAGTCATTTTTGATATAAATATGGTGGGTGCACAGATTAGAGGGATACCTCGCATATCTGTATACTCCCAGGCGAATGCCCCCTTTCGTTCCTTTAAGAGGCTGATTAGGTGCCTCTGTTCCTTTGAGGAGAGACCAGGGTTGATATTCAAAGTTCTTCCAGGCTCTACCTCAATAGGAATGCTTTTTGAATTTTTCAAAACTGGGATTATGTTTGTATCACCAACTAAGGTTTCCTCCGTGAGATTTTCTTGTTCTTCCCTACCAAGGGTAATGTTCAGGATTTGATAGACCTCCTTATCCACTGAAGCGGGTTCACTAATAAAATTATTGATAGCATCATCTTCTGTTTCGTTTTTAAAGGTTAAGGCCTTCCCTATTGTTAATAATGGTTGAACATCCTCCTCCTCCTCCTGCTCTATCCAAAGGGAAGTTTCAGCTTCTAGACTCGGCCGTGCTGGAGGATACAAGGTGAGGTTTTTGGTTTCCATACCATCAGATATAGTCATGAACCCTGATCGACAGCTGATGCAAGCATCAGCTGTAGCCAACCAAGTCCTCCCTAGGATCAATGGGTGTCCCCCCAGCTGTGATTTTGGTTGTAATACCAAAAAGTCGGCAGGGTACTCCCATGAGTCTACTGAGATGACAAGATCGTCCAGAATCCCCTCGGGTCTGATGGTGGATCTGTCTACCAATTCTAGAATGGTAGGGGTCGGTCTAATATTAGTGAGCCCAAGTTTCTTTACAGTCTCAATGGTTATGACATTGATCGCAACTCCCAAATCTACTAGCACGTTGGGTATCTGCGTCTGTCCTACATGTACAGTGACAGTAGGATTTCCAGGGTCGTCATACTTGGTCACAGGGGTTTTTCCTGTCATCAAAGCAGATAAATTCCCTATGACATGAACAGTGGGAGGATCTCTGGGTTTCCTTCCTGGTCTTTTAGTGCACAGGTCCCGAACAGTTCTAGCATAAATAGGTACGTCTTGGAGAGCTTGCAACAGGGGAATTTTAACGTAAAGATTCCTTAACTCTCCTAGGAGGTTAAACTGAGGTTTCCCCCCTATTTTTGGTAGCGTTAATCTCTCAGGGTATGGTGGTTTCCTTATCAGCTGGGTAGGCTGCGTATTGTCCAATTTATCGCTTGATGTTTCAGCCGTTCCATCCAAAGGATGCTCAACACCTTCAGTGATAGGAACTGTGTCAGATAGGTGCTGTGAACTTTCTCCTCTTTCATGAACAGAAGGTGGAGCATCTTCTGTAATTACAGGTTCTATTATCTTCCCAGATCGTAGACGAATATCATTACAAGGTACAGGGGAAAGAGAGTAGGCCGGCATATTGACAGTTTCCAATTGATGGATTGTTTTACTATTGGGGTTAGGATTAGGTTGGGCAGGCAGCTGAGGCCGTATTGGTATATTAGGAACAGGATTATTCTGCAGCTGCCGCTGCGACTGCTGAGGTGGGTATTGAGGATATTGAGGAAATTGAGGATATGGAGGAGAATATGGTAACTGCTGAGGTGGAGGTGGTTGAGGAAACTGGTTCCCAAGAGGGAAGTTCCTCCATCTAGGAGACCACGACGTAGGTTGATGTGGTGGCTGTGTCCAAGGACCCCATGAGTTAAAATTTTGCATTGCAGGTTGGGGAGGATTCCACTAAGCATAATTTGAAGGGAATTGTGTATTCACATTTTGCATATTATTATTCCAATTGCTCATATTATTCAGAAATGGAAATGAGTCTAGAGACATACCTTGATTTTGAGGCTGCCAAGGTTTCTTCTGTGCAATGAAATAGGCTGATTCCACTTCTGGAGTTGATGCCTGCATAACAGCCTTTACTTGGGGAAGTGTGGGACATTCTTTCATATCATGGTTCAGCTCGCATAGCTGACATACTTGTATTTTTTCAAGAGGGCATTCTTTCAGTGGATGATTCTTTCTACATCGGGGACAAAACACACCTAGTGTGAGATCCTCCACTGCCTGTCTTTGTTTGGCCTTCAGGACATCAATCTCCGAAGAGATGGAGCTCATCATTTCTGTTTTAAAATTTTCAAGGAGATTGCCTATCTCTGCACGTGTATCTCCTCCATTGGATGACTTCTGGGTTCTGTCGAAGACATCACGTTCCAGCTTATCTCGTTTATCCCGCTTATTATTCCTGGAAGATCCCCTGGAGTATCTCTTACATAATTCCACAATCGTCTCAAAAGGTTCTTTAGAGATATCTCCCTTTCCTAACAGATTTAACATGTCTAAACAATCATCCCTGATCCCTCGAAGCAAGATTATCTTGAGCACATCTAGCCCCATGTTCGTCTGCCCGGCTCTCTGCACATTGTACAGCAGCCTTTCTACAAAATCCTCCAGACTTTCATCCTCCTTCTGCACCATCTTGAATAATTCCTCTCTTTTGTCCCTGGTGTTGCAATATTCTTGATATTTTTCTAGGAATACTTGCTTCATCTTATTCCAATTAGCAACAGTTCCTCCCCCAAGGCTCATGAACCATCGTAATGCATTGTCCTTCAAGGTGGTGGGAAAAAGTTTCAGCTTTTGGGCATCTGAGACATAATAATAACTGCGACAGAGGATATCAAATTCAAAAAGGAATTCGTCTGGATCTTCCGCCGCCCTGCCATGGAAGCGAGGCAACACCGATGGTGAGATGTTCTTCATAGGAGCTGTCCCTTCTAGCTGCTATATTGGAAATTGTAATGTAGCCGTAGTTCCTTCTGGCAGGGCGTCATTTTCATGATCGTATTCTACCACTGCCTCTTCCTCTTCGTTCTCATGTCTGTTCTTCATCTTTTCTTCTGTATCCTCTTCTTCGTTCGTTCCTGCGTTCTTTTCCTCAGTTGTAACAGCTGCGTATTCTTCAGTTGTAGCAGCTGCGTCTTCTTCAGTTGTAGCAGCTGCGTATTCTCCAGTTGTAATAGCTGCGTATTCTTCAGTTGTAACAGCTGCATACTCCTTATTTGTAACAGCTGCATCAGCTGTACCTTCCTTAGCAGGGATATATGAGGGCATCACGGCTGCTCCTGTATTCTCCACCGTGGACGTTGGCGTTCCAAAATCGGCAGGGTTTCGTCTGATAGGAGTTTCTTGATGACGAGCCCTAGTAGATGAATCAGTTCTGTCAACAAGATCATCGATGAATGTTCTTCTGCCCAATTGATGTCCTCGACCACGACCCGAACCACCTGCGCTGTTAGTAATTTGTGGGGTTTTGGGAGTTGGGAGGTGATTGCGTTTTACCCTCCTTGTATTCATACGAACCAAATCATTTCAGCAAAGAAAAGACTGACTAGAAACAATTATCAGATGCAACTAATGATCAATGTTTAATTTTTATCCTTCCCCGGCAACGGCGCCAAAATGTCGAGCACCCTATATGCAGATAAATTATCACCAACACACAGAGCATGCGAGATTTATTGTCAACCCGAGAAAGTCTTTTATTTCAAAGGATAATGCACAGTATATGCTTAAACATCAATTCATTACAATTGCCTACTGTTATACTCTAACAACTATGTTCATCCCAAGGAGCTGTGTAGTCCCAATCACTGTCTAATTACTATTCTACCATGCATCGACAAGAAATCAAATGATCTTCAAAGACAATTGTAGATACAAAGAAATCCTACTCTTGTCCTAGAACAAATAACTCACTGCTTCAATCTGATCACTCTTGAAAACCATAAACAGAAACTGAATATTAATCTAGAAATTCAATTGCAAAGGATTGAGTTCAGCTGTTCTAAGAAATTGAATTGCAGAAATGAAAATCAACAATCAGACAGGAAAAATAAATTGAAAAAGGGCTCATGGGATCACACTTAACTTGTAAGATGAACAAGGTTGTGTACAACTGCCAAATGAAATGCATGAAGAAATCCCTACTCAGTCGACTGTTATTCTACACCATTCACCAATCTCAAAGAAATATAATATTAACTACTGAAAATCCACATCACACTTACCACTGCTGCGTACAAGGGAATTATCATAAATAAAACAAACACACAACAATAAATTCGAAATCCTATTTTAACTCAGCAATCTCTGCGGAAGACGGGCCCAGCCTTCACACAGAGACGCTAGCTGAACAACACGAATTTCTTTAACTCAGAAGTAACCCCTTATATTAACAGAAGAATGATTACACAGTTTTGCTTGGCTGCTAATACAATGAATTAATTGTCTGTTGTTCAACCCCTAGGTCGAGGCAGCTCCCCATATTTATACATATAAATCATAACATCAAATCCTATAATCGGGCAGCCATGAAGATCTCTGATCTTCAGGCGCCCTAAATAACTAGCTGTTACAATACGTGGCAGAACAGAGACGTCAAAATATGAGGAAGTTATCAATTGACCCAAGAGTGGCGATCCTTCCATATCACAGCTAGACTCGAGCAGCAACATACTTAAGATAGTGCATTCTGTTACAGCTGCCTTGTCACGGGTGTGCCTTAATTGATGATTCGAGCCCCGAAAATCCCTTTGTAAGCAGCGAACACCTTTAAAGACTTGTTCAGCCCCACCTTCCTGCAGCCCACTTATTTCAACTACCCTCATAAATCATCACATGTTAGCACAATTGAGAGATACATAGCTTTAATTATCACAATCATAAGCATTAATAAGATAAAACAATGATTAGTCATACCTTGACGACTTGAGGGAATAAAATAAGGACAATAGGTCTGATTGACATGATAAGTGGGGTAGGACAGGGGCAGAAAAGATGGTAAAAGATGATTAAAAAGGGACAATTCTGGGCTCAACAAACCCTGAATTTTCTCTCCTTCTCACAAGCCTATCATTTTTTCCTTCATGCTCCAACTTCCTTTTCCTATCACTTGTACTTCACCCAAGCTACTACTCAAATTTCTCCCAAGCCAAGACTAGGCGCGCCCCTGTGGCCTGACTGTTACCCAGAAATTCACTCTACCCTTAGTCGCAGTCCTCTTGGATGAACTCTTTCCAACACTTGGTTGCTACCTTGAAGCCTCAAGCCTTGCGCGCTTTTATACCTTAGCATTGGCTTGGATGGGTGCCCAAGGCTCTACCCTTTGTGGCACCCTCCCCACACACAAAGTGTCTAGTCGCACTTGCTTGAGCCTTCCACCAACATGCTCTTTGTCGTCATGCCCCGAGCGCGCATCCTTCACGACGTGCTCCGCCCGTGTTTTCCTTACACTAGACTCAACCCACTTGGTATCTTGCCTCGCTACACCCTTGTCATTCGTCAGTAAGCCCATACACTCTTTCCCATGTTGCACTTCGCCTACCACTTTCCATCAGTCCACTTCGGTGCACACACGAGCTTCCAACCCATGTTGTGTCAAGTCGTGGGGCACCGCAAGGTGGGTGAGCACCCGACTCCTTCCTTAGCCAGTATGCTACTTTTCCAACTGCACACTCATTTTCCTTAGTTCCCACTGCCTTGGTCTTGTGCCCACTATCGTTCCAACTTGCTTGAATGCTACACATCCACACTTGGAACGTCCATGTGTCGTGCTCCCAAGTTGGGGTAGGTGACTTAGCCTCCATCCACGTCTTCTAGGGAACTTGGGAAAGCTTCTTCGCAAGCTCACCTTGAGTATGTTTGGGGTGGCTAGGTGTCCGCACCAGTAGTCGTGAGATCCTCCCCCACCTCAAGTAGTTGTTGTGCTCGGCAATGTCTCTAAGGCACTCCACTACCTCTAGAAACTGGTGCAACAACTGGTGTAACTTTGAGCCTTCAATGAATCTCTTTTAGCACTCGCTTCTGTCCCACCTACTATGCCATTGGTACTCTGCAAGTTATGTCATGCCTCCATTCAATGTACACCCCATGAGCTGAACTAGTTGGGTAGCTAGTCCAACTGTCGCACTCAATGTCATGAGACGAATTTCATTAAGCCACAATTGTTTTTCCCTTTTGAATTTTCGGTCTACCCCAAGCTTGCTGCTGAGACTAGGCAAAGTTCTCACCCCTTCCTCTTTGTTATTGAATTGCCTACTCGCAATTCTGACACTTCACAACGTCCCCTTCTTGGTCTATTGCATGCTTTCACACATCCTTGGCCGATTTTTGTCTAAAGCAACCTTCGCAAGGTTCCTACGACCTCACTTCCTGCGCCAAAGGCAGTGAGCTGACAAGCTCACTTTTCATCCTGGACAGAAGGGCAAGTGGTGTCAAAGGCCACCACTCCCAAAGCTCTCAAAACTGTCCTCCTCATGCCTACTGCATAAGTATTTCAAAGCTGCTTCAGCTCCCATAGAGTTGTACCCAAATCATTCCAATTGGGTCTTTGTTAGCTCAAGTTCCGCAATCCCAAATGCTAACTTACATAATTCTTCCACCTCCATACAATAGTCTTCCACATATGTCAAAGACGACACCTCCGCCTTTGCTTGTTGCTACATTTTTCTAGCCCGCCGCTTTGCTCCCTTGCTCATTCTCTTGAACTCAGGGCAATTTTTTCCCACGCCCTCTCCATGGTTGCATAGCTTCTCCTCGGTCAGTGGCTTCTCTATCCATTTGTCACACATCCGAAGGGTGCCTAATGCAGCTTCGACTTCCTTGGCCTGCCCTTCTTTTGGCTTCTCGAGAACACAAATCTTAGCTTCTAAATGGGCTAGGATAGCCTCCACTTCTTGTCGCTGGAATCCTATCTTTGTCAACTTGTCTTGCGTCAACTGGGACTCCAAGATTCCTATGGCATGGATGCAGAAAGCCACAATGTATGTGATGAATAGTATTGTCATTGATGACAATACATTAATGACAAAGGTCAAGTTGTATTATGAAGGACATGGAGACAAGCATGGCAAGTAAACAACCATTGATAGCATGACAAGTGGCAGAGGTTATCAGGGCAAAGGACAATGAAGATCAAGAGGACATGAAGGACAAGCAATTGAAGAAGAGGACTTGGACATGGCAAACAAACAAGGACAAGGACAAATGACAAGGCATTGAGGACATGGAGGACAAAGCATGGCATGGCAAGCTGCATTATGGACAAAGATATGATGGTGCAAAGATGACATGGCTTAATGACAAGGAAGACAATGACCGTGGCAAAGACAAGACAAATGACATGGAGGATTTGAAGACAAGAAGCATGACATGGCAAGATATGAGAAGACAAAAGACATGGAAGACAATGGCAAGATGGAGGACATGGCAAGGACAACCATGGCATGAATGACATGGCAGACAAGGCTTGATGACAAGGACATGCTTGCAGGCATATTTGTAGAGACAGTTGCGGGCATTTTGCACTAGCTTGCGGGCATGTTTAGGATGCATTGCGGGCATTTTTTGTGGGAGTCATAAGGGCAAGCAGAAGAATCCCTACGGGCATATAATAAGTGGTCTTGCGGGCATCTTTATGATGCACTGCGAGCATATATTTATAGCCCTTGCGGGCATGTTAAAAAGAGGCCTGTGGGCATTGTGAGAAGTAAGTGTAGGCATTTATCTTGGCCCTTGCGGGCATATCAAATTAGCATATGCGGGCATAAAGATGAAAACCATATGGGCATGAAGACCACGTTGATGTGGCAAAAAGATCAAAAATATATTTATATATATTTGATGAGAAAAATATGGAAACAAAAATATTCTTTGGCAAAATGAAAATAAAAAATATAATCAATAACAAGTCTACCTCCTAAAGTGATGGGTAAAAGACAAGTATAAATAAAGATCAAGTTGTTGATTTGATGAGGTGAATTTGTGGAGGATTTCGGATATGTGAAAAGTAGCTCTGATTTTCGGAGGTTAGGAGAAGATGAGGACAATTCGATGGCAGCAGCAGTATATCATTTCTTGTTTATCTCTTATTTATGGGTTGGCTGGTTGATGAGGACATGATGCTTGGCTGATGATAGTAGCAGCATGATGAAGACTATTTATCTCTGATTTCTGGGCAGCAGTATGGTGTAAAGTGAATGGACAGAATGGAAATAGGGCAACAGCAATGACATGTTCTGGGCAGTTAAGCTACATGGTTGTGGACAGAATGAAGAAGAACCTATAGACAGAATGATGACATGATAGGACAGAGGACAGTTTGTGAATATGTTGATATGACTCACCGAATGATGATGATGTATTCAAGTTGTTGAGATGATAATAGAATGATGATTTATGTAATGATATGTGAAATGTAATATGAAAAATACAAGCTGGGTCTTGTAATGATTTTTCTTAGTTGGAGCTAAGAAAAAGACCAAGCTGAGACTTGGAATGGAAGTTGGTGCTTCTGATTCAGTTGTAGTTGATGTACCTCACAGTTGTAGCCAGTTGAAACAAATACAAAAGACTTACAAAGCTTATATCTTGTGTCTCTTACAATGTGTTGATAATAATGTGTTTTATGTGGTGAATGACATGTTAAATTGTTTATTGAAGCATAGTCTATTGATAAATATGATGTTGAAGTAAATTTGTAAATGATGATCTTGGTTTAGAGTTTGAAGAAGTTGAAATTGTAATAAGTATAAGCTCACTGATTCAACCCCCCCCCCCCCCCACCCGCTTTTAGTGAGCCATTGTGTCTAACAATTGGTATCAGAGCCAGTTTTTGATCATAAGCCTGGCAATCTTGAAGGGATCCATAGACACAAGTGGAAGGCAGATCATGGAGGCTTATTCGGAAGATGGAGTTCCATTGTTTAATGGATCAAATTATAAGTCTTGGAGCATCAGAATGAGGTTTTACATACAGGCACAGGGATATGATGTTTGGGAATCAGTTGAAGATGGTTACACTCCTCCAAAAGGCAGACCGAAGAAAGCAGTAGCTAAGAAGTTACATGAAAGAAATGAAAAGGCAATAAGCTTGATCATAAGTGGCTTATCTCAAATTGAGAAGGAAAGATTGAATGTTGGTGAGTACACTTCAGCCAAAGATCTTTGGCTCAAGTTAGAAGAAGAATATCGAAGGAATGTTCAAGACATAAATGAGGAAGCAAATGCCAAGACCTCTAAAGATAAAAACAAGGAGAGAAGGAAGCACAAGCTTTCAATGGAAATAAAGATAAGAACACTTTTGATTCTGAATTTGATGATATTGAGATTCTACTTACAGAAAATGAGAAGAAAGACTTATTGAAAATCAAAGAGGCATTTGCATGTACTCCTCTGGATAGGGATGTCAAATCCAATTCAAGGCTTAGAAAGAAGATTATGGGAGCATTTGAAAAATACCAAAAGGAGACAAAGGCCTTGTTCATGAAGATGAAACTCAAGAACAAAGACTTGCAAGATAAGCTGAAAGATCAAAATGATGAAATCAAAAAATTGAAGATTGGATCAGCAAAAGAACAAGAAGAGATTGGTGTAGACCCTAAAGATCTTGAGGAGACTAGATGGGTTAATATTGATCTAAAAATCCAGTTGGAGGAAGCTAAAAGAAGAGAAGAAATTATGAAGATCTGGCTAGAAGAACAAGAGAAGATTGATAAAAGCCCTAAAGAGCTTGAAGAGATAAGGAGAGTTAATATTGGCTTGATGACTCTATTGGCAGAAGCCAAAAGAATAGAAGAAGCCATGAAGCTTCAGTTGGAAGAAAAAGAGAAGACAAGTATGAAGCTTGAGATGGAGGTCGTTGATCTTAGAAAGAAAATTGAGAAGTCAAAAACTCATGTGAAGTTCAATGAATGTTCAGTCATCTTGGAAAAAAATTTGAATTGTCAAAGATCTCTCTTTGACAAATCTGGTCTTGGGTACAAGAAGGAAGAAGTCAAATCTGAAGAAGACATGTGGTCCCCCAAGACTCCTGAAGTTGGATCCACATCCCTCAAAGATGAAAGCAAAGCTCCTCAACAAGCACCTGCACATGACAACAAATTTAAAAGATCAAAAATGCATCAAGATGTTGGTCCCACTCCTCAAAGCAAATTCTTTGGAAGATCGGAGACAACTCCAAGATGGAATCAAGCACTCAGGTATGATAGCAGCTTTAAGGGTTATTGTCATTCTTGTAATGGTTTTGGTCACAGGGATATGGATTGTATATTCCATGGAAGAATAAGTGTTGGAAGTCCCAATGACAATGTTAGATGTTGGACTTGTGACCGTATTGGGCACATTGCTACTTATTGCCACACTATGAGATGCTACAATTGCAGTGGATTTGGTCATAAAGCCCAAACTTGTGCTAGTCCAAAAAGACAACTAATGAAGAGCCCATCATATATATCAGCAAGGAGAACCAATGAATCTTGGAAATGTATAATGCATAAAGACTTAAAGACCAAAGGACAAGTGATCACAGTCAAGGTCACTCGAAGGTATGGGTGAAAAAGATTGATTTGTTGAATATAAATGAAGTTAATTTATGCAGAGAAGATGGTTGCCTTATGGCAAGCCAAACTTAAGGTCTCTTAAAGATCTTAAGACACCTTGAGTTCATAATGCTGAAGGATGAACTCAAAGGTAAGTAAAGGATACTCCAAACACGTCCTAGGATCGGATTGCAAATATTAACAATTGGTATGAAGTTTGGTAAATCAGAAGTATGTATGCTGGAGCATCTCGAAGGCTTATCTCCTAATTCTCAATGGTCCAAACTCAAGCTTCGAATCTTGAAGTGATTGGTTAAGCTTTGGTGAGCAGAAGTAAGAATTAAAAGAAAAAGGAGTTTGATGATGATGACAATCTGTGTTATTGGCAGCCAAGGACATTGAAAGAAGAAGACGTCAGAAGTACAAACCTCATGAAGCAAGAAGATAGCTGCAGGTGTCCTATATTCGGTGGTCTGGCAGCAGCAGAAGATTATTCACAAGACCAAGGTTACAAGTTAAGAAAGACTTCATATAAAAGGCATAATGGTCAATGAGTTCAAGAAGAAGACAATTCTGGGCAGGGGTTCATGTAAGATAGTGAAAGAAGCAAGTTAAAAAGCTCGAGCATACTACAACATGATCTTCAAAAAAAAAATTATGAGTTCTGATCCGAGACTAACAAAACAGTGACATTAAATTGATTTGATAGTTGATAAAGAATTTTTATATCAAAGGGAGAGCAACACAGATTACATCTTGTCTTTATGATCAAATCCGATAGAGAAAGATTATCAATAGAAGAAGAGCGAAGAAGTTGTTCAAAGAACGAAGAATGGTGAAGGAGATAATGGACAAGCTCGGGTTTGCTAGAAGATCTTCAAAGACTATGGATGCAAGGGAGAGATGTTCAAATTGAAGAATGCGCAAGACATGTACATAGGTCTACAAGGCAGTACAAATACAAGTGAAATTTTTTTTTCAGCTAGATAGATTTGAAGATAGAATCAATTGGTATTTGATTACATGATAATGAAGTTCAGATAGTGAGTGCAACAATGACTCCATGTCTTAGAACATGATATCTTGAACCAGATTGAAAGAATACAAGTGTATGTGTGAAGCATTGGTGGAAAACATAGTAACCAAGGTTGGACTAAGACAAATTCAAGGAGCAGTCAAGAGACATCTACAGCAAACAAGAAGTGACCATGACAAAGAAGAGACACTTAGCAGTCTAAATAATGAAGTGAAGACATCACTTTGATGTGCACCATGAAGAACGTAGCAGAGCATTTGAAGAAGCAATATCTTGGGAACGTTGTGAAAAACATTATTGAAATTTTCCTTTGAATACTATTGAAAGAATTTTTGTTTGATAACAAATTGAGAAATGGGATGAAGTCTGAACTATGTGAGGTGATCCAAAGAAGTGGCATAATGATAGGGGGAGCAAGAAATCTACTGAAGAGATCAAGTGATGTGACAAGTTGTCATTGATGCATGCTTACCTTTTATAAATTTTGATGAAATTTGAAGCAACATATGCTCAGGGGGAGCAATTTGGCATGAAAAACCAGCAGCAAAAATTTTAATGGACAATATGTATATTGATGATGACAAGCTAAGTTATGGTGCATAATTGTTGGGCGTGAGCAGCCAAAAAACAACATTATGGTCAAACCTTGTGAAGATATTCAAAGATACATCCGATTGCTGAAAAGATGAAGATCTGATCAAGAAGACTTTGAAGAATCCCAGACTTATGTCAAAACAAAGAAATTTTGATGCATCATTTGAAGTTATAAGTCAGTTGAAGTTGATGAGTTAGTGGAAGATTGAAGATCAAACTTAGCAAATGATTTCATGAAGTTTTTAAAGCTACAATTTTTGGGGGGGGCACTATGAATCCTTTGATGGCTAAATGATTGGCCCTTCGTCATTAATGTCAAAGGGGGAGAGAAAAATTGAGGTTGCCATCAATGACAAAGGGGGAGATTGATGAATAGGATTGTCATTGATGACAATACATTAATGACAAAGGTCAAGTTGTAGTATGAAGGACATGGAGACAAGCATGGAAAGTAGACAACCATTGATAGCATGACAAGTGGCAGAGGTTATCAAGGCAAACGACAATGAAGATCAAGAGGACATGAAGGACAAGCAATTGAAGAGGACTTGGACATGGCAAACAAACAAGGACAAGGACAAATGACAAGGCATTGAGGACATGGAGGACAAAGCATGACATGGAAAGCTGCATTATGGACAAAGATGACATGGCTTGATGACAAGGAAGACAATAACATGGCAAAGACAAGACAAATGACATGGAGGTTTTGAAGACAAGAAGCATGACATGGCAAGATATGAGAAGACAAAAGACATGGAAGACAATGGCAAGATGGAGGACATGGAAAGGACAAGCATGGCAAAGATGACATGGCATGAATGACATGGCAAACAAGGCTTGATGACAAGGACATGCTTGCGGGCATATTTGTAGAGACATTTGTGGGCATTTTGCACTAGCTTGCGGGCATGTTTAGGATGCATTGCAGGAATTTTAGAGAGCCCTTGCGGGCATCTCTAAAGGCCCATTGCGGGCATTTTTTGTGGGAGTCATAAGGGCAAGCAGAAGAAGCCCTGCGGGCATATAATAAGTGGTCTTGCAGGCGTTCTAAAAGACCATTGCGGGCATCTTTATAATGCACTGTGGGCATATATTTATAGCCCTTGCGGGCATATTAAAAAGAGGCCTGCAGGCATTGTGAGAAGTAAGTGTAGGCATTTATCTTGGCCCTTGCGGGCATATCAAATTAGCATATGCGGGCATAAAGATGAAAACCATATGGGCATGAAGACCACGTTGATGTGGCAAAAAGATCAAAAATATATTTATATATATTTGATGAGAAAAATATGGAAACAAAAATATTCTTTGGCAAAATGAAAATCAAAAATATAATCAATGACAAGTCGGCCTCCTAAAGTGATGGATAAAAGACAAGTATAAATAAAGATCAAGTTGTTGATTTGATGAGGTGAATTTGTGGAGGATTTCAGATATGTGAAAAGTAGCTCTGATTTTCGGAGGTTAGGAGAAGATGAGGACAATTCGATGGCAGCAGCAGTATATCATTTCTTGTTATCTCTTATTTATGGGTTGGCTGGTTGATGAGGACATGATGCTTGGTTGATGATAGTAGCAGCATGATGAAGACTATTTATCTCTGATTTCTAGGCAGCAGTATGGTGTAAAGTGAATGGAAAGAATGGAGATAGGGCAACAGCAATGACATGTTCTGGGCAGTTAAGCTACATGGTTGTGGACATAATGAAGAAGAACCTGTAGGCGGAATGATGACATGATAGGACAGAGGACAGTTTGTGAATATGTTGATATGACTCACCGAATGATGATGATGTATTCAAGTTGCTGAGATGATAATAGAATGATGATTTATGTAATGATATGTGAAATGTAATATGAAAAATACAAGTTGGGCCTTGTAATGATTTTTCTTCGTTAGAGCTAAGAAAAAGACCAAGCTGAGTCTTGGAATGGAAGTTGGTGCTTCTGATTCAATTGTAGCTGATATACCTCACGGTTGTAGCCGGTTGAAACAAATACAAAAGAATTACACAACTTATATCTTGTGTCTCTTACAATGTGTTGATGATAATGTGTTTTACGTGATGAATGACATATGTTAAATTGTTTATTGAAGCATAATCTATTGATGAATATGATGTTGAAGTAAATTTGTAAATGATGATCTTGGTTTAGAGTTTGAAGAAGTTGAAATTATAATAAGTATAAGTTCACTGATTCACCCCCCCCTCTCAGTGAGCCATTGTGTCTAACAGTCTGTTGCGTCTTGTGTCGGGAAGTCCTCATATTCGTCAGCACCTCGATCCGCACTTGTGCTCACTGAAGGCATCTCTGCCGCTTCAGCTTCCTCTGCATCTCTCACCAAATCCGCTACCCATTGTATGCATCCTTGGTCCATCATCTCCTCGCATTGGTCCACAAGCTCCTTGGTCTAGGCTGTCATCACCTTGGCCCCTTGATGACTCGTTGGATGTGCTTTCATCCACGACTTTTGTTGCCTTTGCTGGTGCAAGCTGCGGCTTGCCACCACTCTATTGCAGACAGTCCACCGGAATTCTCAATGACTTAATATTTTCTGCGACTAATTCTGTCGTCAACTTCAATGAAGCCAACCTCTCAGCCACTTGATCGACTTCCTATTTTGCTGCACTTGTCTTGTTCTCCTCTGTTGAACCTTGTTGCTTTCGCATGCAACCCTGAGGCATGTCAGTGGGCCTTCCAGAAGCCTCAATCAATTGTACTAAGGATATCCTTGGACAACGCCCCAACTTGCTCTTATGTATCTTTGGCATACTCCAAGTCTCATATTTATCCAAGAACACCAATCGATTCGCAAACACAACTAGAATGGCCTTGGTCATCCACAAGAAGTCTTGCCTCAAGATCATTGCATGATCATCCAAAGGAGCAACTTCTAAATCCATCCTGCCATGCCAATTCCCAACTCTCATCGGAGATGCACGAACCCTCCATGTCACAGACTTCATGACTGAATTCACCATTTTGCATTTGGTCTCACTGGGCTTAGTTTGACTGTGAAGTGACGTCGCGGTTCTGCTGCTCACCAAGCTATGAGTGGCACCGGTGTCCATCAATGTTGCCACCTTTACCCCACTCATCGTTACGTCCACAAAGCTTAGACCTTGTTGACCCTTGCCAACTTGTACCTTGACCTGCTGTCAAACTGTTTAGGCATTCCATCACTGCCTCTGCCGCATTTGAAACCTCCTTTGAGGGTTTCTACCTCTGGACTGCACCCATGGCTGCCAGCATCATGGTTGACTTCTCTTGGTCTGCACCCAAGCAAGCTCCCAACCTTTTCTTCTTTGGACTTGTTTCTGCAGGATGGTCCCCTTGAACAACAAAATGACTTGTTGCCTCATTCGACTTCTGGGATACCAAAAGCTACATTGCCTCAGGGACATCCTCCATTCCACGGAGAAACTCCCACCTTGTCTCTTTCCAAGCCTCTACTTTATCTGACAACCCTTGCAACTTATGCATCTCCCTTCTGTCGTGCACAACCACTTGTCTCGTTCTTTCATTATGTTCTCGGAACATCTTCTTCATTCCTCAAGAAATCTCTTGCAAGCTTTTCTTTGTGGCTTCCATCAAAGCCTTCCATGACTTGTCCTCTTCTTGCACCTCTGCATGCCTAACTGAGGTGTTTGGCATGCTCACCAAAGTCACACAAACTCTTGAACACACTCCACCTAAGTGCTCTAACTTGTTCCATTCTAGACACTTGGTCAACCCATGCCAACTACACGTTCTGACTTCCGCGTGCTCTTCACACGTCTTAAGCACTCCTTGTGTCGTGTAGACTCTTTGTTGTAACCTTGGGCGCTCTTTTACCTCTGCACTACCACTACGTGCACCTATTTCCTTCGTTTAAATCTGCTACATAGCTGTCTACATATATGTCGGAATCTCTAATGCCAACTTCCTTCGACGACCTTGCCACAACCTCCAACACTTCTGGCGACCTTGGCACCTTTGGCGCGCTTCGCAAAGAGCTTCCAACCAAGCATTTACCTTTGTGAGTCACTTGGCGCCATGCCTTAGCACACTTCTATCATCTGTACTATTTAGGGCACCTGCTGTGGAGACGGGCGCACTTTGCAAAGTGCCCACTCCTGTCACCCAACTGTGTGCACCAACCTCTTCCACGGTACTTCGGCAACTCGTCTTGGAAAAGGACTTCAACAAGCTTCAAGTCTGCGACTTTTCCACCACCTCTCGGCCAGGAGAATGGCGAAGAGTCCAAATCAATTTTCGTAACTTGCTTAACACACCTATCACAAGCCTCAGTCAAAACTTCCGCAGGTTGAACTGCTCTGATACCACCTGTTAGGGGCTCACCAGGCCAACTTAACTTTCTATCGTTTGGAGGCCCTGTGCGGCACTGCCCGGCATCTAACTGAGGGCGAGACCAACTCGAAAGACTCACCGACAGACTATGCCTAACCAAACACAAAAACGTTATACAAGTTACTATTATTCACTTATGTTATACATGTTTTCTTATACTTAGCCAATTTTCCACAAGTTCACAACCAATAGTAAACAAACCTACTTAGCCAAGAAATAAACGCAGTACACATAATATGCAAGGTGGGCCAAAGAGTTCGCTTATATAAAGAAGAAGCAATTTTACACAGATACACTTGTTATAGTCACTAGAGGCTGCCCACAGGCCAACCCAACCAAGGGAGCACCCAGACTGGCTGACTCCAAGAGAAACCTCGACTTTTCTCACCTTCTCACAAGCCTATTGTTTATGCCTTCTTGTTGCAACTGCCTTTTCCTATCACTTGCACTTCACCCAAGCTCCTACTTGACCTGCTCCCAAGCCAAGGCTAGGCGCGCCCCTGTGGCTTGCCTATTGCCCATAAATTATCTCTGCCCTTGGTCGCAGTCCTCTTGGATGAACTTTTGCCAACACTTGGCTGCTACCTTGAAGCGTCAAGCCTTGCGTGCTTCTATACCTTAGTGTTGTGCTGGATGGGCGCCCAGGGCTCCACCCCTTGTGGTGCCCTCCCCACATGCTAAGTGTCTAGTCACACTTGCTTGAGCCTTATGCTAACATGTTGTCTGTCATCATGCCTAGGGCACGTGTCCTTTGCGACATGCTCCGCCCATGTGTGCCTTGCATTCAACTCAATCCACTTGGTCTCTTGCCTCGATGCACCCTTGTCATTCGTCCGCAAGCCCATACACTCATGCCCATGCCGTACTTCCCCTGTCAGTTGCCATCGGTCCACTTCAGTGCACCCACAGGCTTCCAACCCATCTCGTGCCAAGTCATGGGGCATCGCAAGGTGGGTGAGCACCCAACGCCTTCCTTAGCTAGTAAACTACTTTTCCAACTGCACGCTCGTTTGACTTGGTGCCCACTGCCTTGGTCTTGTGCCCACTCTTTTGCCAGCTTGCTTGCACGCTACACATCTACACTTGGCACGTCCATGCGTCGTGCTCCCAAGTCGGGGTAGGTTACTTAGACTCCATTTGCATCTTCTCGAACACTTGGGCAAGCTTCTCCACAAGCCCGCCTTGAGTATGTGTGGGGTGGCTAGGTGTCCACACCCAGAGCCGTGATAACAGGACTCTAAAAATGAAATCCTCAGAATTTATATAAAAATTGTTAAGAGTTTTGTTCCAATCACTAGGAAATTTAAAATATTTAATGTGAAAACCATTAATGTGTATAACTATACTTAGAACTACAGGTATGGTGTGTGAAAGATGGTAATTGGTACCTACCAGCTCAAGCCTTCAATAAATAGTTTGTAGGAGCCGTGAATGCGGGAGATGCTGTGGGCTATGGCCCGTGCCTAGTAAACCCACGGAGTGGGAATTGGGAACATGAATTCGGTAGTTGGATGATCCCAACAGCGTTGGCTTCTACAAGTTATTGGAAATGGTCATTGGTTGGGATATCCAAACTTTTATTTAATAAATAATGTATGAAGTTGGTTCAACGAGAAGGTTTGTCACATAAATCTTCCTTGAAACGCAATCTCTCATGTTTATGAGAGCCGATGTCTCCACGGAAGTGTTAAAATGGTAGTTGATGGCCGGTCACACAAACCTTCCTTGACATGCAATCTCTCATGTTTATGAGAACCCATGTCTTCATCGAATGTTAAAATGTCTAAACTTTGAGCCAATAATTCACAAGAATTTCAAAATAGGCGGCACATTCGAAAGTCAGCTGATCATATCATGGGAGGCGTTGTCAATCCAGAAGACAAAATGGTTTGTGGCATGCGTCTGTCGAAATCTTTCCTTTATAGGAGGCGTTGTCAATCCAAAAGACTAAAAATGAGTGAAGACAATTATCATATGATTTTTACGACACATTACTGCTTATTTCAATAATCGGCTGGTAGATTGTCCGAAATGTTGTTGGTTCTCCTAAAAGTCAGATGAAATCGTGCCAAAATCATGGCAGGAAGTCGCATAATTAATTCCAGCCTAGGCAATAGATTGTGAGGGTAGTTAGTAAGTCAGTATTAGTAAACTGTGAGAGTAGTTAGTGAGTCAGTAGTAGTAGACCCTAAGACTTTTGGGGAAGAGGATAAAGATCATTTAATGCGACTTTGATTTGAGAGGAGGTTAATTGCAGGTTGAAAGGTATGATAAGGAAATAGTAATTGAAAAATAAAAATAATGAAAGGTAATGATCGAAAAAAAGGCAATGGTAATGACAATGGCCACCGTGAGGTATGATGAGAAAATGATAATTGAAAAGAAAAAGTAGTGAAAGGGATATGATTGGAAAAAGAAAAAAAGAAATTCTGGGAAATATTAATTGCCGTGTGAATGGGGCAATGAAAAACAGAGTAATTCCGGTCATCTAGATGGAGTACCACGGGAATAGCAATTTCTTGCTGCCGACCAGAAGGTTTCTGGTATGATCCTTCTCAATGGTCAATTATAAATAGGAATCTGTCATACACCGAGTCTGAATAAACCACTTGCACTGAGGAGGAGATGAAGATGTGTCACGTTCCTTCTCTTTTCTTGTGTATTACGAGAATGTTTCTCTTCTTTTATTTTATTCTCTCTGTCACTCCTTTTCAATTATCAAATCGTAGGCATCCTCATCTCGACAATGCTTCTGATCACGAGGCTCTACTTGGATTTATATCTGCAGTCACATATGATGCATCACAATGCTTACGCACCACTTGGAAACCGAATGTTTCATTCTGTGAATGGACAAGTGTCATTTGCAGTAGGCGCAGACAGAGAGTGGTTTCTATCAATGTTTCAAGCATGGGATTAGAAGGTACGATCTCTCCTCTTCTAGGCAATCTCTCCTTTCTTAGAATACTTGACCTTTTCAATAACAGTTTTCACGGTCACATTCCCTATCAATTGGGAAACCTCTTTCGCTTAAAAGTGCTTCGCCTATCTCAGAATCAACTACAAGGTTCCATTCCCCACACTCTGGGTGGGTGCCGCAGTTTACGAAACTTGAGTCTGCCGCTTAACAATCTCACGGGAAACATTCCCACCGAACTATGCAGTCTTCCCAACTTCCAATTCCTTAACTTATGGAATAACAATCTTACGGGTACAATCCCAGCCTGCTTGAGCAACATATCCTCTTTGAACTACATAAGTTTGTATGGAAACAACTTTCACGGGAGTATTCCTTCCGAATTGGGAATGCTAACCCATGTGACCTTAATAAGTCTGGGCGATAACCATCTGACAGGACAAATCCCATCTTCCTTGTCTAACTACACCCATCTTCAATCATTGGATATAGGTTCTAACCAGTTGACTGGACACATTCCCTTGGAGTTGTGTAGCAAGAATACCAGGTTGACCGAACTCTATCGGTATCTTAATCAATTGAGTGGCAACATTCCTGCTTCCCTCTTCAATTGTACGAAGTTTGAAGTCATCGACTTAAGTAATAACCAGCTCAATGGAGTAGTGCCCATGGAGATCGGTAAGTTGACGCAGCGCCACGCACTTAACTTATATTATAATCGACTGGTTAGCGGCATCACCTCGAGCTTGCCCATTCTTATTGCCCTTACTAACTGTTCCACCCTAAAGACAATAGATTTATCCAATAATCATCTCACTGGACATTTGCCCTTTTCTATCGGCCATCTCTCAAAAACCATGGACTATCTAAACTTGTCCTACAATGAATTAGCTCGGGAAATACCTTCAGAGATTGGAAACCTCACTAGTTTATCATTTCTTGCTTTAGATGCCAATTCTTTCACTGGAAAAGTTCCCCCTTCACTTAAAATGCTTCAAAAGTTGGAGAGGTTATATATATGGGAAGTAATAGTTTACAAGGAAACATCCCATTTGAAATCGGGCAACTCAAAAGCTTAGGGCTTCTAGATATCCAAGAAAATAATCTCTCTGGAAGGATCCCTGATTCTATTGCCCACCTCCAGTAATTGAGATATCTATTTCTTTTTGGAAACAAGTTATCAGGTAAAATCCCTGCAAATCTTGGGGAATGTGTGAACTTACTACTACTAGACCTATCACACAATAGGCTCAGTGGTGAAATACCTCGAGAGGTTGCAGGTCTTGCAAATTTAGCTCTCTATTTCAACATTTCAAACAATTTATTAGAGGGCACTGTGCCTTTAGGACTAAGCAAGATGACCATGGTCCAAGCTATAGATATTTCTACAAATCAATTAAGTGGTTATATTCCAAGTGGGATAGGAGACTGCAAAGCAATAGAATACTTAAATCTTTCTTGCAACGCACTTGAAGGTCCAATTCCAATGTCACTTGGTGAACTTCAAAGTCTTCATGACATGGATTTCTCCTTCAACAATTTCTCAGGTGGAATACCCATATCATTGGAAAATCTCAAAATGCTCAATCAATTGAATCTCTCTTTCAACAACTTGTCAGGAGAAGTCCCGAAAAGTGGAGCTTTCAAAAAACTCGATGCCACAACATTTATGGGAAATCCCAGTCTTTGTGGACCTTGGGTAAGTCTCTCACCATGCTTTACTCACAAACATAAAAGTGTTTTGCATTTCAAAAGAGTTATCATACTTCTTGTTGCAATTGCAATCACTATTATATCATGTTTGTTTATGGGAATCTTGTGGAGAAAAAATCACAAGAGGCATATTCCAATAGAGGTTGGGGCATCCTTAAATGTGGGGCATCCAAGAATTTCCTATGGAGAGCTCATCATTGCAACAGGCGAATTTAGTGACACCAACTTGTTAGGAGTTGGTAGTTTTGGGAAAGTGTACAAAGGGGTTCTGAATGATGGCACAATCATTGCAGTGAAGCTTCTCAATTTGGAAAATGAAGGGGCTTGTTGTCCTCCGAAATGGCATGCGTGTCGTTTGAAAGCCCAAAATGCAACACACCAGCTGGAATGACAACTCTCTTAGGAGAGAGGCCAATGTCACCACACTCCTCTCCTCTTCGCTTCAGGTTGGCTCTTCTCCAACACTAGGGGGGTATCCCCAAAATAGGATCGCTAAGGCAGGTACAGTAATGGGCAAGGTGAATGGAAGAGGCTGCCTTAGAGAAACGGAAGTAACAAAAGATAGTTTTAGATGGGTGATGGAAAAGAAAGGAAGATCAATCCTCAGGGAAAGACCAGTGCCAATATCAGAGAGGGGCAAATGGAGTCAAAGGAGAACTCTAAAAGGGCCTCGCTGCCAGGTGAATGTAGTGACCAACTAAGAGCTCTTGCGCTCGAGGATACCTAAAAGCCACAAATCTTAAGAGAAAAGCATGGGTCAAATAAAGCTGTGCTAGATTGTTAGCCCTCCGTTTAAGTGATCTTAGCTTAAGAATCAAAAGTAAGAGCTAAGAGAGATATTGCCTCAGACAAAATGAAATATGGCACACAAAGAAAAATGGCATACAAAGGGAAAGAAGAGCTCTAAATTTATCCAGAGAATCCCGTCATGATATTTTTCATTTAGTTATGGGGAAGAAAACTCCCAAAAATATTTCCATGGTTACAATGAAGAAGCTTGGCTGCTTTTAAAGACTTTTCAAAAACTTAAAAAACCAAATAAAAATAAAATAAAAGAAAATGGAAAAGAAAAGTGGTACTTCAGATCCACTTTTTCTTCCATCGAATCCTCATCAATTTTTTTTTTATTTATTTAAAGAAAAACTCTCCGCTTTAGCTAGCTCTTCTCACCAAAAAGGTGGACAACCAACCATAAAGTCCACTGCCGGATGCTCCAACAGCCATGTGTATCCTGACCCCTAACATCAAGTCGATTTTTTCAAAACTGGCTGCCAATAAATACGACGCGTGGATCAACAGATAGTTAAGCTGGTTGCTTCAGATCTCCACGTATGGTGGAAATATCCCGAGCAGAAACCTCACAACAGCGAATTTTGTGGAATTTAACTGGCTCGGCTGATAGGAGAATCACGCCCTGGCCTGGGATAAATTGTAAGCTCGGCAGGAATTTTCCTAACCCGTTGAACCTCACGACTTGGCATAGGAGCTAAACGCGAGCCAATTTCGAGTGGGTGAAAGATTTACTTCTGCGATTCTCCGCCAACAAGAAATGTGTATCTCGACTCGGCGATCAACGGCGTGACCCCGACCTAGCCCTGACTTCTGCTGCGTGCTTAATTCATTGAGCTACGAGGTAACTGCCAGATACTGAAATCGAACTCGACCACCAGCGCAACGAATGCCAAAGAAAATGTCCTCAGAGGATGTCTCATTTAAGACTGAAATTGGCTGCCAGGAAAACGATGCGGGAGGAGGCAACAGGTGGCTGAGTTATCAATCCCATCTCTTTTCAATCCGTCGAACAATTTCTCTGCGACCAAGCTCATGATCGATCATTGTTATTGGCCTCCGGCGTTAACAGTGGATCCATTTAGGTTTGTATGTGGGTGATCATGTGTGTGACTTGAAGCAGCATCGTATCATGCCCCCCTCCTTTACTGATTTTAAAACATTTCTTCACGGTCTCTTGAGTTACCCCCTGCCGAGAATATTCAATAGAATTCCATCGAATTTTAACTACCACTGATTCACAGCGCATCCTCTCAGCATTTCCATTTCGCGGTTCTGCCTGTGAATATCCAATCACTGAACTAAGAGTTTCTAATCTGGCAACTCGCATAATTTTTATCTCTCTCAACTTTTATCGTAGATTGATTCACATGGCATCGTTCTGCTAACAAGCAATGACCCTTTGATTTCAGAGCCATAATAGAAAAGACCACGAAGGAGAGGCTGTTTGATATCATACGGGGAATTTGTCTTCCTTCGAGCACCCAGTGGAGTCTTTAACTGAACTTCTGATTCCTTTATCTGCCTCTGCTAACTTCTGATGGTGATTGAGACTGAGAGCTGAGCGTACCAGAGAGCTCCTCTGCACTCCACAGTCTCTTGCAGCGCCTTCAACCTCTGAATAATTAACCTGTGGAAACCCATTCCAAAATGGGGGGTAACAGGGCTCACAAGAGTTTTGACAGGGAGTGCAAGGTGTTGGGTAGAGTTAGGCACCGGAATCTGATTAGAATCATAACCTCTTACTCAAACCATCAAATCAAAGCTTTGATATTTTCATTATTGCCAAATGGAAGTCTAGATAATTGGTTATATCCCAGTGGTGAAGTAGAAAGTGGTTTGACTTTGATTCAAAGGTTGAATATAGCGATAGACATAGCACAGGGCATGGCATATCTCCATCACCATTGTTTCATGCAAGTGATTCATTGTGATCTAAAACCAAAAAATGTGCTTCTGGGTGAAGATATGACAGCATATTTAATAGACTTTGGCATTGCTACCATATTTTTTGCAAACTCTGAGGATTTAGCTCTCACTTCCACACATGCACTCAAGGGATCCGTGGGCTACATTCCTCCAGGTATTATTTGAGATATATAGCATGTTAGGGAATGTCATGAGTTTTCTATCTTTATTAAAAATTGTAAAGAAAAAAACCTTACAATGAGGATGTCTAAATGCAGAATATGGATTGGGTGGATGTGTCACAACAAAAGGTGATGTTTATAGCTATGGAGTAGTGCTATTGGAGATGCTCACTGGGAAAAAACCCACCAACAACATGTTTGTGGAAGGAATGAACTTGAAAAAATGGGTGGTTAGTGGTTTTCCAAATCAAGTTGGGGAAGTGGTGGATAGTAGTCTATTGAAGAGGACTAGTACCACCATTGAAGAAGATGAGGAACACAATTGTCTTAATCAACTTATAAGTGTGGGTTTGCTTTGCACAAAAGAATCCCCTGAAGGACGACCTACTATGCTTGACATTGTTGGTGCACTGCAAAAGATCAAATACACTTTTTTGGGAGCTGTGGGCATTCCAAAATTCCAATCAGATATAACACATTTGTTTGCTAGTACAAGTACCTCTTGCAACAATATTGGTGAAGGCCAAAGTTCTTATACATTATAATCTATTGTAAGAGAGCAAACCATAAAGTAATTTGAGTCCATTGTCATTAGTTCCATGTAGTTTGAGTCCCATTCCTTCTTTTCTCATTGACCTATTTATTTGAGTCTTGTTGCCCTCTACTTATACATGTCCATTGTTGGGTGCATGTAATTGTAAAAAAGAAAGTTATATATGTCATGTAAATGTCTTGGAAATGTTTTTATAACTAAAATCCCCTACCTTTATCTTAGTAAAAGTTTATGCATATAAATCTTATTTCATTTACAATAAAATGCACTGCAATTTGGTTTTATTTGTGTTATTCAATCCATATAAATATATCAAGAGATTTGTGTTTGTTTTAAAAGATTAAAGAAGAAGTCCATTCTTTTGTTTCTGTAGCATCCCTGTATCATCTGATCAAGTAAGAAAAGGAAAAATTAGGCTTCTAGGGAGCAGACATCAACCCATCCAAAGATTTCACCACTATTCCCAAGTTGTGAGGCTTTTGGCAATTGAAATGAACAATTGAACTACCGAAGTGAGTAAACATCCAATCATCAACAAAATGCGTAGCTTAAGAATATTTACAATGAAGATTCGGTCATTCAAGCAAAGAAACAATGGAATTGTGATCCACTATTAATCATAATTTTTTCCAGCATTTATCAAATCAAGGCATAAATGGGAATAATAAAAAATCTGCACCTCACTATATAAACCAATAATCCAAAAGTATAAATAGATAAAAAGCATAGTGAACAACGAGTTACATGGATATCTCTTCTCAACAGTTATGGCATGTATACCCAGTCCTTGTCCATCAAGTGCTAGCATATATATACAAGCCAACAACCAATCCCTATGCACATAACTTCTTATCTATTCATCAAACAATTATGGGCATATTTATATAAATATCCATACTTGGATCACGATGTACATACCTCCATTTAACCATGGTTCTCCCACTTCTCTATTTGTACATGTGATTCCCTTGCCCATTCAATGACTACAACATAAATTTCCAGAAAAAAAGAAACCATCCAATCATGAGTAATATTTATGCATAACTAGCAGGTTTGCAATAGAGGTTGGATTCTTCAAATAATTAAACCATGGAAACACCATTCTACCCAATAATACAATCAAACAATCTCTCGTCATGACTTCCAACCTCTGTGATTAGGATCAGAGCTCTGTCATAATAATATATCAGCCCATACAGTTAAAACATGCCAATGACAACACTGCTACCATATGGACGAGAGGTATTCTGATGACATATCATACACCCAATGTGAGAGGATAAACAAAGTATGTGGCTTGCCTATATGGGAGAATAATTCAGGTGATATTTGCTCATAAACACTGAGCCTGTCATCTTAATCATATTCTCCAATGGTAGATGATGATATTACATTTAACTCAACTACCAATTTTGCAGGTGAGACCAAGGAAGGATCAAATTTTGAAATCCCTTTTTAGGTTATCACAAGTAGCAATTAGAATATCCAATGTTGACTAAGTTAGCAATGAACTGATCATGGTTAGCATTTTAATAACACTTCTGTCACTCAAAACATCTTTCAGAAAAGAGAATACTTCCATGAACTGCTCATTCTTTCTAATATTTTAGACATCAAGGAATAGTAACAGACAATCAAAAAATTGATTCACTACTTTTAACAAACAGGATTGACAAAATACCAGCATAGATCCATCTTAAACCCGTATCTATCAAGCACCAAGAGGGATCCAATTTCTTGAGGTGTATTTCTTTTTTTAAATTTAAACTCAAGAAATTTGATCTCTCTTGATTGATAGATCCGGGTTTAAGTTTTAAGTTTTTATTTTATAAACGAACATCTATTTTTTAATTACTTTTCATAATATTTTATTTTATGAACCAACATGGATTTTTTTTAAATACTTTCCATAATTTTTTATTTTATGAGCCGACATGAATTTTTTAATTATTTTGTTAATAACAAACGTTACATCACAAACGTTATTTACTACTTTTTACTTTAATGTTACAAACGTTACTAATGTTACATCACGTTACAAGATCTCTCCCATAATATTCACTATCACTATTTTTTTGGCCGACATGTTACTAATGTTATTAACGTTACATCACATTGCAAGATCTCTCCCATACTGGGCTGTAGGGCACCTCTCGACGCAATCAAGAACAAGCAATTTCTCTCCTAAGAAATGAAGAAAGAAATCCAATTTTAATTTTAAAATGGATCCAATGGTACCCAAGTACAGAACCCTTGCCACATTGGTATGGATGAACATAAAAAGGGTTACGACAAATCCTAACCATACCTTGATAACTTTAGTGAGTCATCATCTTTAGCTTTCAATTACAAACTCATGTGTTAAGACTCAAGAGAGTCATATAGGCAGGTTGCTATTGTAAGTCTTAGATGCAAAAATATAAGAACATCAGATTCTACGATTATGGTATATACATGGGTATGGAGAGAGCTTCTGGATCTAAGCTAATGGAAATGTTTACTTTGGACCGAGTAAGGTTGAGCAATTTGAGCTACAAGCTGGTTACTGCATTGCGTAGATGAGTTATGCAAGCACTAATCCACGAGACTAAACTTGTGTTTACTTAAATGAGTACATCCTGTAATGGAGATGGATGTTCTATCAACTTACATTTTAAAGTCACTTATTTTTTAAATCTATGCATTTCAATCTTAACTTTACCAATTTACCAATTCCAGGGTCTCATCAAGAGGCCAATCTCTAGCCCTTTTGTCTAAAATCTGCTGAAATGAGCCATTCTCCATGGCTGTTTCAGTTGTATCTATTATAGCCATAGGTGATGTTCCTGTTGGAAATTGTAGAATCATTATTCTCAGAACATACAAATCAGACTTGGGGCCATAGCTACCAGTCCCTTGCTACTCATGATCAATATAATATAATGTCGAGAAAGCTTGCCAATTTTGTAAGCCGTGGACAGTCAAATAAACAATAAAAGGAGCATGGATGCTAAGCTAATGACTCTGTAAATAGGTAATAGATATGGAATTACAGTTGTCTGAAATGGAATCGCCTTCTCTTATGGAATTACAGGTGTCTGAAATAGAATCGGCTTCTCTTCATAAAATTTAAGAAAACCCTTTGAAGGAATTAAGAAAACTTTTTGAAGGAATTTAAGAAAACCATTTGAAATGGAATAATATTCTCTTCATAAAATTTAAGAAAACCCTTGGAAGTATTTTGGTTTTGTTCATATTTTTACTCGAGAGGAAGCTCTGGCTTGTGTCAAAAGTCTGAGTAGCAACGTAAGGCAGTCCAAGTCGATCTCGAAGCCTTTCAATCCCAAAATGGCACCTCCTCCTGCCAAGAATGATGCAACGTAAAGAACAGGTGAAAGATAAGCAGACAAGGGTATTGTAAGATTGGGGACATGCGGCAACAAAATCCATCTGCAATATGCTCTGCCCGTACAAATGACACAATAGACTTGCTTCCAAATCGATGAGGAGAAGTGGCCTTTGTTTATGAGGATATTTTAATTTTTAACTACCACATAGGTTGGATTCGAACCGGTGTATAGAAGAGCTCCTCCGATTAAAGAACAGTTATTGTATTTTTATTTTTGGGTTTGCTAAAGCGCTAGAAGTCATTTCTATTCTGGCTGAAAATGCAGAGATGAATCCAATTTCTACTATCACCTTGGATCGGTGAGAGAGCTCGCTTTGCATGAAAGGGAAGATTGCTTACTTGGAAATCATCTTTGGGATATTCAAGATAGGCTCGAATTCTATTGGTGGCTTTTCTTTTGTTCATTTGTTGGAAATAGTGCCTGCAAGTCATCTTGCTCTATGGAGTTTCATCTCATCTCCAGTTTTTGCAGCTTTGAATATATGGATAGTGCATTAATTGCAGAGAGTTTTTAGACTTGCTAAGGAGCTAAAATGGAATTCCATACACATTAAAGGATGGGAGGATACTGCAAGAAGGCGGCATAGCTTAAGTGCATCAAAGTTACAAAAATCAAAGCTTCAGGATTCTTTGGGCTTTGATAGCTTATCCTCTGTTGTACCGCGTTCTGCACAAATCTATAGCTTGAAAACTCCAAATAGAATTACAGAAAACATTAATGATATTTTCCCAAGTGATAACTTAGTGAGTTCAAAGAACAATGTGGATGAAAGAACAATGTGGATGAAGACATGGCCAAATCGAGTAACAACAAGTACATGGATGTTGTAGAAATTTATGATGCAGCTGTTGTTGAAGGAGGCAACCTATGCAAAGTTGAATCTGGGAACAAGAAAATAGAAAATTATATCAATCCCATAGAAGGGGCACACTATAATAATAGATCCAATTGGCAGTCCAATGAAATTTGTCTTTCCCAGGATGTTGTGAAATAAGTATTTGTGTATTTAAGTAAGGGGCACACTATAAGTATTTGTGTATTTATAGGATGTTGTGAAATAATTTCAGCTAATGACTCGCCGGTGGACCACGAGCTGGATGGGAAATTGTGCTTAGTTCACTTGTTTTTTACTTTTGTTGGATCCATGGGTAATGCCTAGCAAATCATCTTTCTTCATTTCGGGCCAGCAAAGATATCTCGACTTGTTGCCCAGCCTGAGATTTAATTCTATTTGAGACTCCAGTGCCCATGGAAAGGCCTTTGGTCTGAGAAGATTTACTATACTATTTCCGGTCTTCTGTCAATTATTCTTCCACCCCTTTTTCATTCTATTCTTGGTTGCTTTTAAATCTGGCATTTGTGCCTTATTATCTGAGCTCCTGTCGTGGTGACATTGTGTTTCATGATCTGAGCTCCTATCGTGGTGATGACATTGGACGGTCGGCTCACTGAAAATTACCCCTTCTAGCCCAAGAGCCAGCTTGAGGCCTAAAACAGGTTTGAGATGCACTCAGCATAGTTCCCTACAGCCAAAAACATGTTGACAGCTAACAGATCCAGTACATGTTTATTTTTTTAATGACTCTAACCATCCAAGATGAGGCGCTCTCCAAGATTTTTGAAGATTTTAGAGGCACATTCACGCTCATGGTTGAGACAGAATGCATAAGGCCCTTGAAATTGAGAATGACGTGGGTCTATATTGGATTTGAAGCCTGTGGAGCGTTTGCCTCTGGCAGGGAATATGATTACCCATTTGTCTAGAATTGGGTCAAGTCTCATCTCTAAACATTCAGTTGTAGTTGTTGCTAGTCCTTCTATTGTTTGAAGATTAGATGAGAAGTTTGCTCATAATTAGTCTGAAAGAGAAGAATTCATTCTTTCCCATCTTTTGGGCATCGCAATGTGTCCATTTAAATTTATGATGATCACAAAATGATACCTAGAACCAGTAAGTAGGAAGAAGAACAATTTTATTTATGCATTTAATTTTGAACAACAATAAAAATAAATATACAGAAATATATATCTTGGTATGTATTGCGAATAACTTGAAAATATATATATATATATATATATATTAGGATATTGAACATTTTTAAATTTATAAATAACACTGAATTTATGTTTAGAATATAATTAGAATTTTTTATTAACAATGAAGTATTTATCTTTTATGGAAGATTGAATACCAAGTAATTGATTTTTTTGAAAGATTGAATACCAAGCAATTGACTGAGATGGAGAGATTTCCACCCATTTGTAGGCAATTTGCTGTAGATGCCACCCCTAATGAAGATATGATACCACCAAGGTGAAAATGATATGCAGAATTCACAAGGCAATAATATGATACCACCAAAGTGAAGAAGATGTGCAGGATTCAAAAGGGAATAAAATTCTGGAAGGATCCTTGACTCTAACGACTCTATCACCTCTCTAATATCTATATCTTTTTGCAAACGAGTTATCAGGTGGTACCATCCAATTATTTGGAATGGGTCATGTTTTTAGTACAATCCAATTATCCGAAATTTAATTAATTTTTTTTGGTACCATCTAATTATTTGGAATGGGTCATGTTTTTAGTACCATCCAATTATCCAAAATTTAATTAAAAGTAACCTTCAGCCCCAGTTGGGTTGGTTGGTTTATTAATTGGTTTATTGTTTGTTGCGTTGTGTCGGTAGGTAGAGCTCTTTGATCAAGATAAAATGCATGAAGTACATGTCATTTTTTTCCTCTCTCGTATCCTTTTCTAACAAAGTTATTTGAAAAACCTTTGCAGTATACATTTTGACATCTTTGTCACTATAATTGTCTTAGTCTTCATTTGTATATTGTGATTTTAATATGTTATCTTAAAAAATGCTAGAAATTGAACTGAGAGTTGGTGCTCACTAGGTGTGCATATGCATGTGCAAATTGTTAATGGATTAGGAGTCCTTGTAGTTGTAACTATGTAATTGATGGTTTATGGAATATATTAGAGGACAACAGTATGGAATGGAATGATGACTAGGAAGTGGGAAAATTTGTATGTTGATGTAGAGTAGTGTGCCTCACTCAAGGGAAATTTGAAATGGGCACTTGCTAGTATGAAACTAGCTAAATAACTAACAACATTGATGAGAGCTGAGCTCAACCCTTGGACTTGATATATATGAGTATGTGTGTTGTAATTAAATTGTTGTTTAAATAATTGAAATGTATTTTTTTTAATATAAATGTTATATTACTTTTCGGAAAATTAAAAAAGAGTCTTAATATTACTATTGCCCGTATTTCCAAAATCATACACTTTAACTTTTGTCCAAATGAAATAGAGCAACTAAATTTCCACTAAGAATTTATGGTGGATCTTATTTGATATAGAGGTACCTATTACTGATAAATTTTTGAGATATAACCATGACTTTTGATTTCCTATTAATCCAACAAGCTTTGAGGTTTTTATTGGAACCTTGTTAGGCCTCCATCACAACCATCACCCACCATATATCATTGGTGATTATCATGTTGAAAGATCTAGTGTGATCATCAAATGAATGAGAAACACATGTGACCACTGTCTGCCTATCTTTATGCAGTGTCAACCCAAACATCTTACTTTTTAAAATCAGACCACTTGTCCTCTTCCACATGTATGATGTGCATCTCTTGATAAAAGCATTCCATGTTGTACTCCACCATGGCAACTTCAACTTTGTGGATATGCTTAGTAACTAGGTTATGATGGACGAGTAGATAGAGACATTGTACAAGACCCTGTACAAGAAAATTTGTGTTTCTTTAAAAATTTACAATCAGTTGGTGGAAATGCATAGACCCATGCCATGGTAACATCCTTCCTCGATGCCCAGTGAAATTCATTCATTTAGTTATTGTTTATTTGTGTCTTTGTTGTTGAATTGAATTTTAGAGTTTTATAGATTTTTGTGAGTTCACAAAACATTAATTGGATTATATGGTAATCACATATTCATTGTTCAAACAAGGGATGTATGGGGTTGGGTTGCTATCAATGTGAATGCATCAATTTAGAGTTTTAACAACTATTATTCACAAAGGAACATTTTCTTGACTTTGTTGTTCATAGGAGGGATATCTGGGGTTGGGCCGCTACCAATGTGAATGCCTCAAGCTAGAGGTTTTACATGCTATTATTCACAAAGGAACATTTTATTGACATGAACATGCAAACTTCTTGATAGAAATCTAAAATTTCATTACATGGGTCCATTTTTGTTGAAGGAAACCATAAATTTGTGGGAAAAAAAAAACTTCATCTCTCATGAGAAATTTACAGAAGCAATTTAGGCATATGAAGGGAGGAGGAGACAATTTTTGGAAGTGGGGACCAATAATAGAATTAGAATGCACAATCTTAGTAATGGATTGTATGTCTCTGAATGGATAGAGCAATTTAGGCATATGAAGGGAGGAGGAGACAATTTTTGGAAGTGGGGACCAATAATAGAATTTTAATGCGCAATCTTAGTAATGGATTGTATGTCTCTCAATGGATAGAGCAATTATACAAACAAACATCGCAGAAAATGAGGTTCATAACATACTTACCAGACTCGGAATAGGCAATAAATCGGCGAGGCAAAAGAGCGAAGAGTTTGAATCGGATCAGGAAAAAATCGGCAAATACAAAAATTTAAATATGTACCTATATTTTGAATTTAAAAAAACATTTTTAATAGATATTCAAAATTGCCATGTCCACATACTGCAAGATATCAATAGATGTCCAAAAGACATCAATAGATGTCCAAAATATATCAACTCTCATAAAAACTAAAATTGTTTTTTTATGCCCTAGTGTTGGTGGCTGAGTAAAATCGATGTTTTTTATGCCCTTGGTCGTGACTCATGACTCCTCTGTCGAGTTTGTTCGATGCTCTATTCTAAACTTCTACCCATGTCTGTGGTCGTGAATCCTTCACACGTGACCTGCTGGTGAGTGATAAGTAACGTGTAAACATTGAAATAGTGCTCGTCTATCCGCCTGTCGTCGTTGCTACCTGAGTGCTCACGTCACCCAAAAGTTTGAAACAGTGGCAGCGTGGCTCTCAAATAGCATTTTAAAGGCGGCTTCAATTCACGATTAGGGTAAATCGCGTCTCCAACTCGCTGAGCCCAGTTTAAATCGGTGATTTATTCCGGTTCAGCCACGTAAAATCGGGAAGACCGAGAGCCGACTCGGGACGAGCCGAATCGGCTCGTTTAGCTGCCGATCAAAGTCAAACTCAGAATGATCGCGAGTCAACTCGCGATTCCTGTTACTATGGTTCATAATGGTGTCATACATAGGGGGTCATCCAAAAGTGTGAAAATTTACAACTTTCTCTAGTCGATTGCAAAGATTTCTAATCTTAGTCAGCCAACAATACAATATTCGATTATATCTTCAACATAACCATGGTTTCATATATTGGCTACTTATTCAAATTCATTGACAATATCTTAGTGGACGTAGGTGAAAGGCATGGACAAGTGGTCGTTCATACAATCGTCGAGTATCTCTCATATCATCACCATCAATTTTGGCCTACCTTATCATCCCAACTGTAGCCATTCTCCTTGGTATTACATTTGTCTACCTAATTATTCATTATGAATTGGTATTCCATAGATCTAGATACGAGATAATTGTGTTTTAGCCATTCTCCCTGGGATTACATTTTTCTACCTAATTATTCATTATGAATTGGCATTCCATAGATCTAGATACAAGGTAATTGTGTTTTAAATGGAATTGTTAATCTCATAGGTATAGAACACATCAATGGATACATCTTTGGAAGTCTAATGCAAGGAGATGCATTTATACGATGAGAAAAATGGAGACTATTATTTCAATACAAAGGTTTTTATAGGTAAATCCAGATCCTATTGTCTGAGAACTTGTGGAAAAGGTGTTTGAGCACAACATAAAGGTGGAAGAAAGTGGCATTGACCATCTCTCTTACATTCCCATAGTGGTGAATGAAGTGTTCCAATTGTGCCAACAAATTCCTATGCTCCTTCTCCATAGGAACACACACAACCACAAATTCCTATGCTCCTCCTCCATAGGAACACACACAACCAAATAATCTTGAACTTGTGGGACATAGGAAGGGATCATGCAATCTAGAATGAATAATGACAATATCAAAATGCACATATTGAAAAACAGAATGAAAAATGAAAGAATATTCAATGCAACCTATCATCCAAAACAAATTGATTATCCTCTTTATTCTCTTCGATGTTCTACTCCCCCTACTTTGAGGTATGCTAATCCATGATCAAGGCCTTAGGGATATGATAATCCATGATCAAGGCCTTAGGGATATGATAACCCATGATAGACTAGAGTGGCACTTTATCTTCACCATGATCGAGGCCTAACTCTCTTTGTTGAGACATTTTTTATAACTCCCTTTATGGATCTTCCATCATCATGTTTGAATTCGTGAATACCGAGTTAAAAACTTTGACGGGTGTTACCACCCTTTATAAAGTGTCCACTCATGCAAATAGGCAAATTTAATGGAATGTCCTTGGTTGTTCTGGGCATTCCTACACCAGTAATAGCTGGACTTGTCTATCTGGGCAACCTTGAAGTAGTTCTGCGCAGAGCTGTCGTTTATGATTACCTGTAACCACTGTAGCAGGCCTACAGAGAGATCCCAGTCAGAATGCAGTCATTAAAACAGCATACAGGCAGTTAACATCTCAATTCTGGGCAGTTGTAACAGCCAACAATTTTTCACTTTGACAGCAGCCAAAGGACAGTGGTAATAGGCGGTTTGTGAGAGTGTTTCATCAACAATTCGCTCTCAACAGAGACCTGGGCAATTGTGAAGTATGACAGCCATGGATCAGGTGAAGGATTTCAGAGGATATCTAGCCAAGGCTTATGAAATTATATGCTGCAGCAACAAGATAAAACAGGGGTATAACCAGCAGATAGAGGCATCACCATTATCTCAACTTTGATGGACAGACCACAGCAAGTAAAGGACCTTAAACAATCATGTAGCTTGTCCTAATATCCTAAAGCACTATGGGCAGTTAAATGAAGGAAAACAACAACGAATCAGACCTCCTGTGCTGTTAGGGCTGAATATCAAAGTAAAGGGCTAAAAAGGAGACATCCTTATGCAGTCTTAGGTGTGAGTAAGTGCATTTTGTGGAAGTTATATGAGCATGTAAATGCTGTTCTCCAGACAGATTGTAATGAAGAAGGCAATAAACCCTGGAAAACAGCCCTAAGGTGGGGTATTCTTCAAAAAAAAAAAAACGCAGAGATAACCCCTCTTGCATCCGTCCACATCACTGTTTTATTTCCAGGAGTTGAAAGAAGAACATAATCGGTTAGGAGCACTTGATGAGAGGGAAGCTTAGCGTTCCAGCTATTACCTGAATTGATGGGAGGGAGGACCGAACTTCGTGACAGAACTGTGTTCAACGTTGAAAGCACGCAACACAGCAAACCCTGTAGCAGCTCGTGAGGTCTGTCCTGTAGCAGTATATCCTGGCCGATTTAGGGATGTTCTATTGCAGTCTTCTCCTTTGAAGCGACCCCTTTGGTGAAGCTTTGATGGAGGACCTTTGAAGGTTTGATGTGGATGATTTGGAGCAGTAATTCGGCACTGTATTTGCTGTGAAAAACAGGACGCACTCTTGGAAGGAATTCATCATAGCCGGATGGCGACCCGGATCAACCCTCTTGAGGCGTAATACATGTAACTGCATGGAACGTGGAATTACTCGAGCGAGATGGATAGGCCGCCATGACAATGCCATAAGGCTATGGTTCATTGAGGAAATTCTAATTTCTTGGTTAATGATGAGGTCCATTTTTAAGAAGGTAGTCGAACTTTTGGAGTAACTCGTGCACCTTGGCATGCCCACCTTTTTTTGGAGGGGCCACATGTGTAAATGGGTCCACGTCATGGAGGCTACGCTTTGGATGAGAAAAGACGCCATTATATTGAAAACCCATTATGCTTATTATGTCCCCGGAGGGATGATCTATGTTTCACTTGATCCCTATTATTTTGCCCCTGGGTCTATGAATTTTTCTTCCAATCTATAGTTGACCCATAATTGAAAATATATTTTATTTAACTAAATTTTTAAAAATATAATTTTTTGAATTGTCATTGGTGGCAGGTCATGAGGTCATCCTAATTTTTCCCTTCCCGGGAGGGGGCGGCGAGATGATGTCACTTGGACAGAGGATTTTTGTCAGAGTCTTTTGCATAGATATGCTCATGGTGATTAAGAGAGTGGCTTGTACGAGGCTACGGCAGCGATTAATGCAGTCTTTTGCATAGATATGCTCATGGTGATTAAGAGAGTGGCTTGTACGAGGCTGTTGCCAGGCTACGGCAGCTGATTAATGCACCCTGGAAGCCCTAAAATCGTTATTCATGACAGCTCGCATTTGCATAGTGTCCGGCACCGAGTCCATTGCTCCCTTCCCTGGCAAAGTCCATTGCTCGCTTCCCTGGCTAGCTCTCACATCCTAACAATGACAAGGATTTGATAGAGTAGCTACAGTAGAGGTGCATGCAGCTCTCCAAGTGAAGTCTAGGTATCACTCCAGAACATGATAAATGATTAGGACCAATTCTCCATTCCAGGTGCATGCAGCCCAAGTGGAGTCTCGGTATCGCTCCAGAACATGATAAATGACCAAGACCAATTCTCCATTCTAATGCATTAGAGGTAATTTAGGGCTTGTTTAGATGACTGTAGCAGATTGTGAGCAATTGGAGCATGGAGAAGGAGGAAGGGAGTCCATGAGTCCCCTCGGTGCCCCGCTTCCATATAAGCAGGTCTAGAGAATCAAGAATAAAAATACCAGAATGTAACCTAAGTAGATTAGTATCTTCTCTGGTAAGCAACGCCGCTCAACTGCATGCTCTAGGTGTTCTTCGGTGATCATGGAATTTGAGATGTCTTCACATAATTTGTTGTCTTGAGTCTGCCTGCTCAAGTATGAAAACCAGGGGTTCACCCTAAGGGCTTCGATGCCGCTGCATTCCCTATCCTTTCCCTCAGGCTCTATCCTTTCCCTCAGGCTCTAGGTCGACCTGCATGGCCATGATAACCATGACCTGTACCAGGTTTGCGGTCTTGCCCGAGAAGGAAACATAGAATAATAAACTAATTTATTTATATTACGAAACAATCTTACCAGAATGTAATAGCAGTAAGATCTATGATTTAAGATCTCTGCCACTGGAAGTTATTCTAAGCGCAAACCAACAGCTCTATTTATTACCCTTTTAAAGATGACGCGATATTTAAGAGGAATTAGACCTACCTAAATGCTGGATAACTTGGATTCGGCGGCGATTAGGCAGAGATGGAGTTGACACACCAGCTGCGAATATCATTAGAAACCAATCGCTCTGCAACCGTTCTCTTTAAAACATAAGCCAAACCAGTAGTAGTGTTAATGTTAAATTTGATGAAGAGGTTGGACATAACAAGTAGCCTACTGTATAGATAATATCACACTCAAATAAATGTGTTACTATTACTGGGTATGTTAATGTTAATATCACTTCGCTTCCTTGCCTACCAGTTTCATTCCTTGAAGCATTGATGGGTATGAGAGCTGCAGTTTCATTCCTTGAAACGTTGATGGGTATGAGAGCTGCAGGCTTTTATATATCATTATTGCCTAGGCTTTCATTATTTTCTGCACTTTAGAAGCCAATGCGTCAATGTGTGAACCCACAACCTTGCTTACTTCATTGGGTCACTATATTTTTCTAGTTAACAAGATTGATAATTAGATCTATCAGAATTGCATGTTGAAAAAATAATATAGCAATCCTTGTTGCAAAATGGTTGACGTTCCATGTAGATTGATTTTATGGTCGATTATGAACTCATGGCCAGTAGATTTCTTATATAATTATATATATCATAATTGCATGTTGAAAAAATAATATAGCAATCCTTGTTGCAAGGTGGTTGAATGGGTTTTTGAAGCAGCAGGGTTAACGTTCCATGTAGATTGATTTTATGATCGATTATGAACTCATGGCCAGCAGATTTCTTATATAATTAGATCTATCATAATTGCATGTTGAAAAAATAATATAGCAATCCTTGTTGCAAGATGGTTGAATGGGTTTTTGAAGCAGCAGGGTTAACGTTCCATGTAGATTGATTTTATGATCGATTATGAACTCATGGCCAGCAGATTTCTTATATAATTAGATCTATCATAATTGCATGTTGAAAAAATAATATAGCAATCCTTGTTGCAAGATGGTTGAATGGGTTTTTGAAGCAGCAGGGTTAACGTTCCATGTAGATTGATTTTATGATCGATTATGAACTCATGGCCAGCAGATTTCTTATAGTGTATTTGCAATGTGCAGGAAGCAAGGCTTATCAACACCGCCCTAAGACCAATCACACTAATGTCAAATCCAATTTTGCGCATCGCTGCCATCTTTGCTTCTCAAACACTGCACAATTATCCTTTTGGCTTCTTGAAATTATGAACAAAGAAATACAGAGGAAAAAAAAAACTTTGATGTATTGCAATAGTCAAAGTAACAACATTACATTCTGAAAGAAGGTTGTGCAGATTGCCATTTTTTTGCATACAAAAAACTGGTTTAAGATTCTAGTTCTCATTGCAGTCACGGTTTCTCATTGGTTGTTTTTTACTTTGCCTTGGAAGCCAAGCATACTAACCTAGAAAGTTGTTAATTCTATATCATTTTTAAATAGCTCTTTGTTGCATGTATTAAATGCTTTCCACGGCAATTGCCCATTTTTGTTACTGTTGTTTGCATAGACTAGGTCTTTGGCAATTGGACATGCATGGTGAGACTATGAGATTATGCCATGGCATTATACTAATATGAAGTAACTTTGAAATTTTCAGCATTCTATTCTATTCCCTTCCCCTTTCCAAATTGTTATTTTTTCACATATCAAATATCTATTTCTGTTTTGCATTTATAGATTTTCTTTAATCAAATTGCGACTACGACATATATGCATATGCCTGTAAACTTCAACTTTGAATGGTTGTATTGTTATTATTTATTTTGATGTCATTTAATAATGTTCATGCCCATATTGATTCATGGAAAAGTTATCATTCTCGTACACTTAGAAATAGCTATTTGTTATGAAGTTTGAATATTGTTATGAACTTTCAAAGCTATGTGCAATTATTACATATTTGGAAATGACTATTTGTTATATTCAACTTTCAATAGCTCTATTTTTTTCTTCTTCTTTGCTATTGTGCCTTGCTTTACACACTACAAATGAATATACAGTCTTCTTGCACAATGTTATTTTTTTCTTTTAATTGTAACAATTTCATAGAAATAGAAAATATACTCCATTGACAAATCTGCTTTTGTTGCTTCTGCTTTTGCAACCCTCGTTCAATGTCCAGATCCATTGAGTGATGATACCTAGAATTCCTATTTATAATGCATGTGCATGGATTAAGAGCATCGTTGGCACCCGTTTAGTGATGTTCTCTAGAAGTCCTTTTGGAAAATTTGAAATGAATTGACTTGAGATTGTTTAGCAGTGTTTGTTTTGATGTGTTTTGTTGGCTTGTCATGATATAAATATGTATTTTTTTGCATTTGTAATCACTATTATAAAATTTATATAAAAAAGTAATGTAGATATGAGTTTGAAAATTTATAATAATATTTGTTTTGAAGAATTTGACTCAAGAATTTATATCTTATTATGATTCAATTTGTAATCATTAATTAATGAAATTTGATGTATTGTTTTGCCATGTCACAATATAAATTTGTAATTTTGAATTTTTGAGTTTTTAACCACATGTTAACATTGACCTAACGAAAAATAATGCAACTACTAACTCAAAAATCCAAGTTTAGAACAACACCAAAGTGCATATCATAATAGTTGTAGGGATTACAATTTGCTATGCCAACTTAATGATGATTTGAAAAATCAACTGTGACTCACCACAGTATGCCTCAACTTGTGATCATCGATCAATACATGTTTAATGAGTTGTGTTGGCTTGTCATGATATAAATTTGTAATTGTTGGATTTATAAGTTTGTAACTATGTCACTTAAACGTCAAGATCAACATTGTGTGAAGGAATATATAGTTGGCATAAGGAATTTCTAAAATTTGGTTTTAGAAATGCTGTTAAATTGTTTATTGTAGATCAATACATGTTTAATGAGTTGTGTTGGCTTGTCATGATATAAATTTGTAATTGTTGGATTTATAAGTTTGTAACTATGTCACTTAAACTTCAAGATCAACATTGTGTGAAGGAATATATAGTTGGCATAAGGAATTTCTAAAATTTGGTTTTAGAAATGCTGTTAAATTGTTTATTGTATTGTATGTACATGGCATTACAACATTACTTGGGCTTACGCTATCATTGAACTTGCAATTGCCAATTATAACTAATTTGGTGTCTTTTGCTAGCTTATAATATTATAAATTTATAATTACGAGATTTATGAGTTTACAATGGCATTGTAACATTGACGTGACAAAAAATAATGAAGTTACACAGTGTAAATCTTCCAAAGTTCTAGTTACATCATAAATGTTGGATAGCTATGAGACGTGATGATATAAATTTGTTAAGCTATAAGAGCTATTCTTGAGGTGTAGACTTGTTGAGTAGGAAGTGGTCTTCTCACTAAGACATAACCTAAGCAAAAAGTTGAAAACAATTTTATTAATGATATAGATATTTAAATCAATTAATTTAGTTATGATTTAGTAACAAATTGATGAATGTTTACACATATTTGATCTTTAACATGTCACACATATTTGACAATTGTCGAAACAATATATCCTAAAAATTTTAAGACCATTTCTCAAAATATAAACTATTTATGGAGCTACATGCAAAACAATGGAGTTAAAATATACTAACGAATAAATGAACAAGCAAATGGTTCATTTATTGAGATATCCAACTTCATATTTAAAATCCAATACATGATGGATTGCAATTTTAGGACAAACCTATCTAATTAGGGAGAAGCTTCTTACACAAACAAAGGGAAAATGTTTATTATGTTAAAAGAGAGAAGAACGATAAAGTTAATTAATAAAAAAATATATAACTAATTTTAAATGTATGATATTAGAGCATTCGATCCTATAGTTCTTATTAAATGTTTTGGCAGCCGATGATGATGGCAATGAAATTTGCAAATATTTAATTTGTGAAAGTCATAGATTATACTTCATTTCGATGCAAAATACACTATGCTATTACTGATTCCTAGACAACCTTTTGCAATTGCAAACACACAACCACTGCAAGTGCAATGTCGGGGACATTGCCACCTCGTGGCTCTTGTTATGAGATTTGGATGAAAGCCAATATTAGCTTTTTATTTATTTTATTAAAAGAATAAAAGTGGTTCTAACCACTTTAGGAAGTTTGTTAAGAGCAAAAGGAAATCTTTGGATTATTTCTCTTTATGAAGTCTTAAGTGTTTGTTGGGGACACCAAAGGGTTGTTTTAGTTAGAAGTGGATAGCATTGAGGGTTGCAAACTCTTTTGAAGATCTTGCTTGATAGATAAGTAATTATTGAGGAAGTCTTTGAAGGTTAATATGTCAACATGTTTTGACTACTTGGAAGTCATTTTGATTGGTTGAGCTGTCTTGTGGGCATTGCTTTAAGAATAAGTTATCTTTGAAGGAGCCTTGGAGGGTTGCAAACTCCTTTGAAGATCTTGCTTGATAGATAAGTAATTATTAAGGAATCCCTTGAAGGTTAATATGTCAACATGTTTTGACTACTTGAAAGTCATTTTGATTGGTTGAGCTGTCTTGTGGGCATTGCTTTAAGAACAAGTTATCTTTGAAGGAGCCTTGGAGGCTAATGCAAACATCATCTTGGTTGCTTGGAGCATTTGGTGGGTTGAAGACCCCATTTGGGCGATTTCTTTGAGGTGGTCTTGCGGGCGTTACTTGGAGCATTTGCTTTGAAGGGGCTTTTGGAAGCCATGTGGAATCGTCCTACCATTTGATCTTTGCTTGTTGGAGGCAATTCTCCTTTGTTAGGGGCCCCATGTATCTCATCATTGTACAAGTGGCATTGACAACCTTATTTTATTGTCTTGTAAGGAGTTAGTTGCCTTTAGTGGGGCTTTTGTTGTATTTCACCCCTCCCTAGGCTAGATCTAAGGAAACAATTAATATTTTATTGTATAAGGAAGTTTAACCTCTCCTATAAATAAGGAGCTACTTCCTCATTTCATTTTAGGGTTGGACTTTAAGAGCTCTCTCTCTTTTGGAGCTTCATCGATATATATTTTCTTTGTGCATTATGGTTCAAGGGTTTTTTAAATATGGATCTAGTGTTGTTAATGTTTGAAGTCTCTTCTTCTTGGCTCTATGTTGGTACTTAAAGGATTAATGGTGAATGTTTAAGGCTTCTACAAACCTCTTAAAGATTGATCTAGTGGAATAGTTGTAATAACTCTTGGAAGGAGGGCGTCTTGAGCTATTGGTTTGCACTTTCTCCTTTTATGGTATAGGTAAATATTTTGGACCTTTGTCTTGATATGCATTTTGTCTTTTTGGCTAGGGTTTCCAAGTGTTTATCTCTACCACAGTTGATCTTGGGTGGCTAGGACTTTCCCTTGTTGGAGCTCTTTATTCTAGACCTTGAACTTCATTGTTATCCTCATGGTGATGTGACTTGTTTCCTTGTCCCGACCCTAATCTCTAAAGGAACTATACCAATTCTTGAAAGACCCTCTTCTTGGCTTTGCTTACCATTTGATTCACCTTGGCTCCATTGCCCCAGTTGGATATTGGCACTGATCTTTTAGTCTCTCCATCACTTATTATTAAAACCCTAAAAACTTTAAACCTCATTTTGTTAAGGCTATCTCTTCCAAATCACCTCCTACCTCGATTACCATAGCCTAGCAATCCTATTTAGGGACACACCCTCAAGTTGGAGAAGATCCAACCATAAGTGTATAGAGGTAGTTATTGTGGTGACAGTGGATAACACCTTTCAGGTTCTTGTGGCTAGTAGCGATCTTTGGGACTTTAACTATAGGTGCTAGTTTGTGCGGTAACAAGGAGGATTGGTGATTACCCCAAGTCAAGTTTAAAGGGGGTAAAGTTAGGTTAATATTGAATCGGTTATAGAGTAACCGAGATAACCTTGATGTGGTCAAATGGGTTTACCGATTTTGGTTTACATCCTAGTCTAGCATGTGATGAAGCCTACTTAAATGCATGAGTACTTCCATTGTAAAGTTCCTTTGAGTGGTCGGTGATGGCCAGATTGTCCATGTCTTGGATATATTGGTCAATGACTAGGTAACCTATTGTTGTTTGTTTTCTCGGTTTTGAGATTCCGTGATCAATCTTCTTTTCATTGTGTGTGCTTTCTTCTTATATGTATTATGTTTTTTATCATTCCTAACAAGTCCTAAACAATAGAAAAGGTGCTAATGTAGAAAAGACCCATCCTGTAAAGGTCCTATATCCTAAGACTTTGACAACAAGGGCCCCAACTGCAACCAACTCTAGTAGGTCATCAACTCTATCCTACCTCTTTTGGATCCATACAATCAGGAGGTGGCAATTGGAGAAATTTTTCCCCACCACAACTCCAACACTATTAAGAAAATGTAACTATTGATTTTGCAGATGGCCTTGCAAAGTGACCAAACAAACTCCCTCAAAGAATTTTATACAAACACTATGTGTTTTGGAAAATATTTCAACATTCTTTGGTACCTCAAGAATAATGAGGCCAATATCCAAGGTGTAGTTAGTTTTTAATGAACGTGAATTCATGGAATAACCTAGGACTATTGATCTCAACAAAAGTTGTTTCGTCTTCGAACTATTGACTTTAATGGGTGGGACAAATTTTATTTACAAGAGGACAAAAGGTGTGAGTTTTATGTTTCACGATTCCTTGTCAATCATTTGGCTCAGGGCTAAGGTTTTGTATTTGAATCATGTGGATGGAAAAGGTGTGCAGTGGTAATTTTCTCCCCACCATTTAGTAATGTTTTCATTGACTGGTGTGTGGAGCCTTTCCTTAAACTTTGTGTGAATTCTTCTTATCCTAGATGATCAACTTCAAGGTTAGGTTGATATCTATGCTTCCAATGATCCAGGTGAGCATGCAAGTTTATATCATTGGATGGTCGGAGAAATCCCTATTGCCTCTTCTTTTATTTGTGTAGATTTTAATTGGATGGAATGTGAAGAAGACAAACAAGGAATGCTTCTTATGTGCATGTTGGTAGGAGAGAGAGAGATAGAGAGAGATCCATGTCTAGCTTTGAATACCCATCTCGAGTTATATTGTAACGTCCCCTTCTCCTTAGAACAACAGGGAAGGAGACATTAACAACATACCGGGCTTATGGCATATTTAGCCCCAATAATTTTTGCACATAAATAACTAACATTTAAAACTTCTATATGCAGATTCGAATCAATATAAACACAGCGGAATTACACAATACATCTGCACACAGTTTCATCATGCATTCAACATATAAACAACAGTCATTAATTAAAATGCTTGCAGGGCATAGAATTAACATCAAGAATACTTATCTCGAATTATAATGGCCCAAACGACTAGCTACGTGAGAGCAACGTTCCACCCAACCATAGACCTCTGTCCAGCCTGTATTCTTTCAGCTGAGAGATCACCCCCGAGCTGGGCTGTGTATCCACTAAGGAGGAACTAGTTGGCTCACTCACAGTCAAGGTTTCACTCAAACAGCCATGCTAAGCCAACACACGGTTGGGTTTCTCAAGCATGCAATAGGAGATGGAGGAGGATGCTAGTCCACTGAGCTCAATCCCAGAGCCACATACCCTTCAAACTAGACTCAGCAATCCCATCCTCTATTCATACATCCACAATTGGATTTCTCACAAATCTGTCACAAACAACCCCAAATCCGTCACTCGTTTTCTGAGCTGCAAAAACTGGGTTTTCCCATGGCTTTTGGGGTAGCTATTGCTCCCAAATTCGCCCCAAGGTTCCCACCAATGGATCCCCCATTGGATTCCTCTGTCCAATACCAAATCGGGACGTTTTTGGCTTCCCAAAACGTGGGTTTCCTTCAAGTCGCGATTTCTGGTTTTCTCATTGCTGGGAGCTCGTTTTTTTGGATGGGAATCATGCTAGATAGTTTCACAATGGAATGGGGATAAGGATGGAGCAACCCCCAAGGTGTAGAGTGACTTGTGGGACAAGTCAAAAGAGCCCATACCTTCCCATACGAATTTCAGGGCTGCCCATACTCCATCAAAGTCATGGACTGAAATCTCAACCACTTCCTTACAATTGGCATTAATGTCACCTAAGGAAGTCAAATGGGTTCTCATAAAGACATATGGCAACCTATGGGTCACTCCCATAGCCCCCTCACCACTCCCTAGTGGATACACGTGGCCCCTTCTCATTCGTTGCCTCCGTAGCCAGCTTTGGACATTTTATATTGCCTGATGTTTATTTACATCCTATTACAATTTCCATGGCTTAAGAGCACATGGTATCAAAATATCAAATACTTGCCTTTTAAATAAAATTCGGCTTTCACTAGCGGGGCCTTGGCCTTGAGCTCCACGCTAGGAAAACATACATCACAAGTACACATTACATCCTAAGGGTCGAATTGGGGGTATTACATATATGAAATTAATTGTAACTGGAGTGAATATTTCATCGGTGTTTGATTCAACTAGACATATTTCTATGAAGGTCTTGAAAGGATATACAAATGATTGGATAAGGCCCTCCTCTTAGAGAAAAATATATGTTTTTTTCATTAGAGGGTTGGCTAGTCCATGTAGAAAACACCACCACTCTTTCAAACTATTAACCCATTTCTCTCCTAGGGAGAAAAATGGGTGCATGTGCCCAACACCCGATACATTTTGAATGTCTCCCATATTTAGATACCAGGACATGTGGATTAAATTCCCACATTATGTAATATCATTCCCCTACCTAGGAGGGATATTGGTTGGTTGCTTGTGGGAAAATATTATCTCCAAAACTATGTCCTTCTTACATGGGTTTGAAAGGAAAATTGCTTAAATTCATTGGGATCACAATTATATTGTGCACAATGAATTAGATGATATCATGAAAGTTCTGCAATATCCCTCCTCTGATAAAGATAAGTAAGCATGTGCTATGAGGATACACCACTTACTTTAGGTGGACAATGTCCATTGAGTGAGAGTTTCACTAGTTTTTAGTGAAGATGTTGTTAGTTTTTAACAAATGTGAATTCATGGAATAACCTAGGCCTAATGATATTGGGAAAAATTGTATTGTATGACGACTATTGACTTCAATGGGTGGGACATATTTTATTTACAAGAAGTCAAAATTGTGGGTTTTATGTTTCATGGTTCCCTATCAATCATTTGTCCCGGGGATAAGGTTTTGTATTTAGATCACGTGGATGGAAAAGGTGGGTAGTGGTAATTTTCTCCCCACCATTTAGTAATGTTATCATTGAGTGGTTTGTAAACCATTCCCTAAGACTTTGTGTGGATTCTTCTTAACATAGATGATCGACTTTAAGATCAGGATGATATCAATGTTTCCAATGATCTATGTGAGCATACAACCTTCTATCATTAAATGGTTAATGAGATCCCTAATGCTTCTTCTCTCATTTGTGGAGATTTTAATATGGGTGGAATGTGAAGAAGACAAACAAGGAATGAATCTTATGTGCATGTTTATAGGAGAGAGAGAGAGAGAGTCATATATAGCCTTAAAGACACATCTCGAGCTATATGAAATTAATTGTAATTGGAGGGAATATTTCATTGATGTTTGGTTTAGCTCAACAAATTACTATGAAGGTCTTGAAAGGATATACAAATGACTAGATAGGGCCCTCCTCTTAGAGCATAATCTATGTATTTTTATTCATTAGGGGGTTGGCTTGTCCATGTAGGAAACACCACAACTCTTTCCAACTATTAGCCCAATTGGTTTTCTCTCTCCTAGGGAGAAAAATGGAGTTGTCTAAAAAATCGATGATTTGGATCGGACAAACATTTTTAGCCAGAATCCGACATTTTTTATTTTGCAAAATGGAAATTTAGCTTTATTTTATTGGGATTTTTTATGGTAAGAATGGATTCAACACCCTCAAAAACCCCTGGGGCACCCAAAATTCTAGAATTTGACAACTGTAACCTAGATTTTGAAAAATTACTGCTAGATTTTTTCAAAATAGTGCCCGAAAAATTCATCAATTTCGACTGAAATCATAGAATTTTTAGACTACCTAGAGAAAAATGGGTGCATGTGGCAAAGACCCAATATATTTTGTATTTCCCCCATATTCAAATCCAAGAGCATGTGGATTACATTTGCATATTGTGGAATCTCATTCCCCTAGCTAGGGGGGATACTGGTTGGTTTGCTTTGTGGGAAATTTTTTTATCTCCAAAACTATGTCCTTCTTGCATGGATTTGAAAGGAAAATTTCTTAAATTCATTGGGGTAAGAATTATGTTGTTTTCAATGAATTAGATTATATCATGAAATTTCTACAATGGCCCCCCACCGATGAAGATAAGTAAGCTTGGGTTGTGAAGATACACTACTTACTTTAGGTGGACAATGCTCATTGAATGGGAGATGCTAAGTTGCAATATTAGCTACATTAATTGAAGATGAGAAATAGACCTACTGAATGTTGATGTTTCTCTAGTTTGTAGCATTGGGCATATATTCTCCTGGATTGGTCTTGCTGACTTGACCAAGGGGGAATGATACATTCACTCATCGGGTTATGCTAGTGGTGACTGGCCCTGGTAGGGGCAGTCAAACAATCTCCCATATGATGTGAGGATATTGGCACTAGGGTTCTCTTGCATTTCTTGCTCCAAGACAGAGTGATCTATCTATATTAGAGTGAGTTGACTTGTTTATTTGATAGGGAATTTCATCCCCTTGTGGAATATACAAAGTCTAATCTAATGTTGAATTTGACATAGGATCTAAGAAGTGTCTGAAACTTCTTAGAGTGGGGTCAAATCAACATTAGAGCTCTATGTGTGAATATACGTGCATGTGAGGAGATGAACATCAACAAGGACAACTTTTCTATGATGAAGAAATAACCAAGAAGTTAAGTCAACCATTAAAGAAGTCCTAGATAGCATTGAAGAAGTCCTAGAGAAAATTGAAGACAAGAAGACAATTTGACTTGAAGATAAAATAAAAGATGAAGATCAAAATTAGCAAGTCAGCCCCAACATAAATATCAAGTCGTCCCCACAGAGGAAAAATCAAGTGAACTGAAGAATATAAATAAAGTGCTCAACACTTCATTTGTTCATCCAACTCGTCCAACCTCATCTTCTCTTCTCTTATGCGTAATTAGCTAGGTATAGCGAAGTTTCCAATGAGTATTTTTGTGATGATTCTTCTCATATCTTATGTTCACCCTCTTGTTAGGGTTTCTTGTGAATAAGGGCAAACCTCTCATCATGTTAGGGTTTCTCTTCATGAATGGTATTGTACTTGAATTGGACTGATTTCTTCTAAGATAAGGTGGGTGAGTTTTCTCCCTTTTAAGTTTCCTAAGATGAAATATTTGTGTCTCTTGTGCATGGCTATATTTCTATGACCCTTTGTTTCTACTGCAATTTAAGTTGAAATTTTCATTGTGCAATTATTCAATGAAAAATTGTGGTGACACGTCCCCTCCCATCAAACCGACCAGCGAAGTAAACATGAAGGATATACGGGGTGCTAAAATTCGCCTCTAAGGTCGTATTATCATATTCATTGACATATCAATGCGTGTGCAGATGCATAACTTACACAACGGAATTAAGCTCTATCAGTGCACACACAACTGTTAGGAACCCATGTCAACCCTTCTCTTTACTTTGTTAGTATATTGTTGTTGGACGCATACGCTTTGTAAGTCGTCCCTTAGTATTATATGTTCCATGGTATTGACCCATAGTATTGGGCATAGACTTAGTATATAAGTGTGTGTTGAGGCCAACGAAGGTACCGTGAAGTTATTTTGTATTGAGCTTGCTCAAAGGAGGTTGCCCCTCTAAGTGGCCCGCGATAAATAAAAATATTTTGTGATCTGATATATCGTGTATTTCATCCATTAATTGTTGTAGGTTCTTCTCATCTGGTATCAGAGCACTTTCTTGGGCTCGTTGGGTGGAATTTATGCCAATTTTTTTTCGCATATGTTGCAGGTTCGGATCTGGGAATAATCCCTATCCACTTAATTGTGGGAAGTACTTGGGCATAATCCCTAAAACTCATTATGAGAAGTACCACAGGAACCCCGAAGTAGCTGGTCCATTGAGAGGACCTACCAGCGAAAAGGGCAACGACCCGTACCTGATTGACTAGTTCCCACCCGTGAGGTAAACCAAGAGCTATCGTTTGTGGCAAAGCGGTTATCAGTTTTACCTGAGCCGTAGAGTGAGGGGTACTTCCCCAATACGAAAGCCGCCAAACAACATTGGTGGCCGAGTGAAACCCCTGAACCGTTAGGAAGCCAAGCATACCTGGGGTCCAAATTTATTTTCAGCTGAACTGTTGTCGATCACTTCCGCATCATCGCAGATCCATCTGTTGCCCCGATCACTTCCACGTCATTGTAGATCCATATGTTTCTGATCACTTCCATGCCATTACAGATCCATCCATTATCGATCACTTCCACACCATTGCAGATCTAGCCGTTTCAGATCCATTCCGAAAGTCATTTCAGATCCAGTCGTTTTAGATCCATTCTGAACCATTTCAGATCCAACCATTTCAGATCCATTCTGAGAGCCGTTTCAAATCCAACCATTTTAGATCCATTCTGAAAGTTGTTTCAGATCCAGCTATTTTCAATCCATTCCAAGTCATTTCAGATCCATTCTGAATATATATATGTGTGTGTGTGTGTGTGTGTGTGTGTGTGTTTTCGCCATATCTCCTTTGTTTTCACTCTGTTTCCCTTGAAACTTCACTGACATCCCTGCAATCCCATTCTGCATATTTCATTCCTGAGGACCCTATCCCAAATTCCACTTCCCAAAACCAGAAATCTCACATTTGTCTATTTTTAGGGTTTCCATAACTTCTTCAATTTTCACCCAATCGCCTTCAAATTTTTCCACTGTGTTCATTCCCTATTTATGCTTCTTTGTCCCTCTCTGACAAATTTTCCCATTCTTTCACCTCGCTTTTGAAATCTTCATTTTCTGCTTGCATGTCCATTCGACAGTGTCCAAAACCTAGTCAAAGCCCAATTACCCATCAAAGTTTTTCCCAAATCCAAATTTCTCTTTACTAAATAAGCTTATGTTTGTGTTTTTCTACCCATTCACAAAAGAAAAACTCCTGGTTATGGTTGTCACCCACGAAGGAGAACAAATCATAGCGGAAGAACTTGCAACCCTCAAAACCAAACTCCAAGATTTGGATGAGAAATTTCTCAACCTCCGTCTTCAGCATTCAACCATGAACACTGGGTTCTCTTCTTCCAGCAATTTTTGTGGGCCAAAGCTTGATTTTCCTCGCTTCAATGGTAATGATCCGACTAGATGGACATACCAGATAGAACAATATTTTAGTCTGCATAATACTTTTGATGTCCGAAAATTCCACTTGCGTCCTTTCATTTGGAACAAGAAGCCCTTCAATGATACCGTTGGTACATCAAGGCTCATGACGAGCCAAAATGGACAGATTTTTGCCAACTCCTTTTGCAACGATTTGGTCCTAGTGATTTTGATGACTTCATAGGAGCACTCACTAAACTTCGCCAATTTGGCACTATGAGAGAGTATCAGACAGACTTTGAGAAACTAGTCAATCACATAGAAGGATTGTCTGATGAATTCTATAGGAGTTGTTTTATCAGTGGTCTTAAGGATGAAATTCGCTCAGAGGTTAAAATGTTATGTCCCAACATAATGGCAGAAGTCCTAGGGTTGGCTAAGTTGGCGGAGGACAAGATCGCATCCCAACAACGCTCCAAATCCACTTTTGTTCCATTCATAAATATGGTTTTCCAACGACCTCCCGTCACGCCAGCTCCTTGCACAACTCCTATCAAGCAATTGTCTGAAGCAGAGATGCGGGCACATAGAGTAAAAGGGATTTGTTATAATTGTGATGAGAAATTCACTCGGGGACATAGATGTGTTGAGCAACAACTCTATCTCTTAGATGTGGATTCTTCGCCTTCCTTTGAACTTGGTGCAGAAGCTCCATATACACTAGATGATAAGGTCAACATTTAGCAACTGCCTATTGACCCTCCATCTCTGGACAACCACCCAGAGATATCTCTCCATGATTTAGCCAAAGTCACCACCCCACAAACAATACAGGTAAGGGGTTATTTCAAGAAGATCCCTCTTACAATAATCATTGATTCTGGTAGCACCCATAACTTCATTGACCCTCGGATTGCCAAACAGGCTGATTGTTTGTCCATCCTTGCTCCAACTTTGAAGTCCTGGTTGCCAATGGGGGCACCTTACCTTGCAAGGGGAAGTGTCACAATGTGCATATCTCTATGGAATATTATAACCTACACTCTGACATGTTTTCCTTGTCCTTAGGCGGATGTGATGTGGTTTTGGGCATTTAATGGTTACGCACACTTGGCCCCATCTTATGGGATTTTACTAAACTTTGGATGCAGTTTTTAGTTAATGGGAAACAAAACACATTTATGGGCTTACAACCAGGGTCTCTATACATCATCAGTTCACATTGCCTGGAAAATATCGTTAAGAAGAATTCACATGGTGTCATCGCTCAACTCCATTCCATTCAGATGCACCCATCAACGGTCTCCACTACTTCATTGGATAGATATGCAGGTGTCTTTGCTAAACTACTGCGCTTGCCACCTTTAAGAGACCTTTCCGGTAAGATTTTAGCCGAATCTACATCTGAGAAGGAAATGATGGCTATTTTGCATGCAGTATAGAAGTGGTCGCCATACCTATTAGGGAATTATTTCTGCATCAAGACTGATCACTAGAGTCTAAAAAATTTCCTAGAACAACGGGTCTCCTCCCCAACACACCTGAAATGGGTTAGCCAACTCATGGGTTATACCTATGCGATCACTTACAAGAAGGGTAAGGACAATCTTGTGGCAGATGCTCCTTCTCGCACATTTGATGACCCGGTTTCTCTTTCAGCTATTTCTATGCTTGTTCCAAATTGGTTGCAACATGTTCAACAGGGCTATGTCTTCTATGAACTCCATGCTTCTCCATTGGCAGGGCACTCTGGCTTCCTCAAAACGTATGACTAAGAATAGTGTAACTTCTTTTGGTCGGGACTGAAAATGACAATTCAACAGATGGTGACTGACTGTGATACTTGCCAGGTCAACAGAGGTGAAACGACACTCCTTCCGAGACTGCTCAAACTCTTTCCCATCCCTACACTGATTTGGACATCTATTTCAATGGATTTTTGTGAGACGCTTCAATGGTACAATACCGCATCTAAAATGACACCATATGAAGCAATCTATGGACAAGCACCGCTAGTTCTTCTTCCATACCCCCTCAGTAGTTCCCTAGTTCAGGAAATTGACTCGGTTCTTCGAAATCGTGACCGGATTCTTCTCATTTTACAGGACAATCTTCACATGGCAAGAATTCAAATGAAACAACACGCCGATCAACACCGTTCTGAGTGCACTTTTCAAGCAGGTGATATGGTTCTTCTTCATCTACAACCTTCCAAGCAATCCTCCCTGAAACTCAAAAGGCGTCAGCTTCTCTCTCAATCTATCACAGAGGTATTAATTCAGTGGCACGGAATGCACCCCGAGGATGCTATAGGGGAACCACTCCTTCAGATTCTGCATCAATTTCTACATCTAAAGATTTGAGGACAAAGCTTTTTCTAAGGGAAAGGGAATGTTAGGAACCCATGTCAACCCTTCTATTTACTTTGTTAGTATATTGTTGTTGGACGCATATGCTTTGTAAGTCGTCCCGTAGTATTTGTTGATCAATAGTTTGTATTATCCCATGATATTGACCCATAGTATTGGACGGTTATGCTTTGTAATTCATCCCGTAGTATTATATGTTCCATAATATTGCCCCATAGTATTGGGCATAGACTTAGTATATAGGTGTGTGTTGAGGCCAATGAAGGTATCGTGAAGTTATTTTGTATTGATCTTGCTCAAAGGAGGTTGCCCCCTCAAAGCGGCCTGGGATCAATACAAATATTTTGTGATCTGATATATCGTGTATTTCATCCATTAATTGTTGCAGGTTCTTCTCAACAACATGCATATACCAGCATGTTCATCACAGGCATAACAGTAAAATCATGCATAATTAAACTTATCTTATGCTAGTTACAGGAATTCAATTTTAATAATTCAAATTGGTTCATTCCATTCAATCTGACATAAACAAACAATCACTCATAATACATAAATTTGGCATAATTAGAAACAACAGTGAACACTTATATTTTAATTGAAATTGCCCGAGCAACTAGCTATGGAAGAGCAACGTTCCACCCAACTGTAGGTCTCTGTCCAGCCTATAATAATTCAGCTGAGATACCACCCCCGCGCTAACTATGTATCCACTAAGGAGGAACTACTCAGGCTCACTCACAGCCATATGCACAATCACTCATGCTACATCGACACATAGTTGGATTTTTCAAACATGCAGGGAGACAAGGAAGGAGAACGATAAGCCAACGAGCTCAACCACAGAGCTACATGCATCTCAATTGATCTCAATCAGCCTTGGCACCCATAATACCTACCACACCCAACACAAGGAAGGTCCCCTTCTCTGCTACACAGTCCCTCAGGCGCCCCTTCCCTTCGGTTCTCTCCAGAGTGGGCATAGAAAGGTCCAAGCTGCAAAAAATTCAAAGATTCTTGCCTTCATTGGGTTTATCTTATCTCTCTCTCAATTCAATCCACTCTTGGATTTTCTGAATTGTAGTTGTGTGACTCTCAATCACGAAATTCAACTTCCTAGCCCCCAAATATGAGTCTTCCTATGGATTTTTGGGCCTTTAACATTATCAATTTCACCCTAGGGTTTATGTCTATGGATTCCCCACTAGATTTTGCTGCTTATATTAAATTCTAGTCGTTTTTGACACTCTAAATCATGGCTTCTTTATTGGTTACGATTTCTACAATTTTTCACTGTTGGGAATGCATAATGGCTGAGAATTGATTTCTGGTTCTTCCACAATGGAATGGGGATGATGGAATATGGATTTTCTATCAAGAAATTAACTTATGGGTCAAGTAAATTGAGCCCATACCCAACCATACGAATTTCTAAGTTTTCCCATGCTCCATTAAATTCATGGGTTGATTTCTCAGTTGTCTCCTTACAACAAAATTAAATGTCATCATAACTAGTCAAGATGGGTTCTCAAGATGACATTTGGAAACAAATGATTCAATCCCCCAACCCCTAACCTCTCCCTAGTGGATACATACAGACCCCTCATTTTTAGTTGCTTCCATAGCCATCTCTTGGAATTTTATTTGCATTATAAGTATTTACATGTTTTTACAATTTCCCATGGTTTACTAGCACATGGCTTACAAAATATAAAATACTTTCCTTTTAAAGTTGAACATTCACTAGCGGGGCCTTGGCCTTGAGCTCCACGCTAGGAATTCATACATCATGTATGCACAATATTTACATATGAATCCAGTAAACTCTAAGGGTCAAAAGTGGGTGTATTACATTCCCCTCCCCCTTAGAACAACATCGTCCTCGGTGTTCTCAAAACTGAAAAAAATGGGTATGCCTCTTTCATGGCATCCTCCAACTCCCATGTAGCCTCATTGGGACCAAGGTGCTTCCATTGCACCTTTACCTGTCTAAAGGCTCGGTTCCGGAGCAATGTTACCTTATTGTCGAGGATGTGCATAGGTTCCACTTGGAACTCTCCATCGAGCTCCACATGTATCACATTCCAATCAATTATGTGATTAAGATCATGTATATACTTCTTAAGCAAAGAAAAATGAAAAAAATTATGAGCTCTCATGTTAGCAGGAAATGAAATCCTATATGCAATTGGCCCTATCCTATTAAGGATTTCGAAGGGTCCACAATTTCTTGATGCCAGCTTGGCACAACTACCCAACTTTAGGGCACTTTTACTTGGCTTTACTCTTAAATAAACATGATCCCCAATTTTAAATTCCCTGTGCACTCTTTTCAAATCTGCATAAATCTTCTGTCTATCCTGGGATTCCTTTAAATTCTGCCTGATCTTAACAATTTATTGCTCCATTTCCTTGATCATTTATGGCCCAAGCACTACCCTGTTCACTGGGCTATCCCAATTCACTGGAGTTCTGCATCCCTTTCCATACAATGCCTCAAATGAGCTCATTCCTAATTATTCTTGATGTCCATTATTGTATGCAAATTCTACCAAGTGTAGATAATCCTCCCGCTTGGATGGTTTATCCATCACATACATTCTCAAATACCCTCAAGAAATTGATTCACCCTCTTGGTTTGAACATCTATTTGAGGATAACATGTTGTACTAAAATTAAGTTGAGTTCCCAATTCTTGAAGTAATCCTTTCCAAAAATTGGATGTGAACTTTTCATATCGATTGGAAACTATCGCTTTGGGTAATCCATGCAATCTGAATATTTCATTCATGAAGATGTTTGTTATTTCACTTGTTTTATGAGTGGACTCGACTAGAATAAAATGAGATTCCTTTGAAATCTTGTCCACCACAACCATAATTGAATCATGCTTCCTCACTGTCATTGGAAAACCTGTTATAAAATCCATACAAATTACTTCCAACTTCCATTCCGGAATGGGCAAAGGCTGCAACAGTGCTACTGGATGTTGATGATTTGCCTTGACTTGTTGGCACTTTTGACACCAAGCAATGTATTCTTCTATATCCTTCTTCATTCCATGCCAAAAGTATTGCTTTCTTGCTGCTGTTATTGTCTATTGATATCCTGGATGTCCAGAGTATAACATTTGATGAATTTTATCCATTACCACCTTCTTTAAATCTGCACAATTTGGAATGTGCAGTCTGCCTTTATAAAGAAGAATACCATCTTCTCCGAGTTGGTACCCTTCACACTTTTCATCTTATTTTCCTTGCTGCAACCTCTTTTACTTGAAGGTAACTTTCATCACTATTTTTGGCTTCAAGAACCCTTGTTCTCAAATCTGATTTGCAAACACTTAAGGCTGGTACATGAAATTTTCTGCTTAGGACGTTTGCAACCTTATTTTCTTTCCTTTTCACATGTTTGATTTCAAAATTGAACTCAAACAGGAATTCCATCCATCTAGTTTGACTAGCATTTAAGCTTGGTTGATCAAACAAATATTTTAAGCTCATGTGATTGGTCCTAAGCTCAAATATTCTTCCCAACAAATAATGTCTCCACATTTTGAGAGCATATACTATGGCTGCTAATTCTAAATCATGAGTTGCATAATTATTTACATGCTCTTTTAATTTTCTTGACTCATAGCAAATCACAAAGCCTTCTTGCATAAACACTCCATCTAATCCTTCAATGCAAGCATCCGTGCACACTACAAAATCTTCAAAATCTTCTTTGGATTTGCAATCTTCAAAACATGAACGCTAGTGAGTAACTTTTTTTCAATTGTTGAAAGCTTTCTTCAATTTTCAAACCATACAAAATTTACATTCTTCCTCTAGAGTGATGTGATTGGATGAGCGATCTTGGAGAATCCCTCAATGAGCCTCTATAGTATCTTGCAAGACCCATAAAATATCTAAAATCTGTAACATTCTTTGGAGTAGACCAATCCATTATGGCTTCAATCTTTTCCGGATCCACTGAAATTCCTTCTTTCCAAAATAAGATGACCCAAATATCGTACCCTCCTTTGATAAAATTCACACTTGCTTAGCTTTGCATAAAGTTGGTGCTCTCTAATAACTTGCAACACCATTCTTAAATGTTCCTCATGCACATCTTCATTCCTTGAATGTTCCTCATGACCCTTCTTTCCTTGATTCATTTTACTTGCATGAGGTGCTCCCACCAAATTGTAGCTCAACCATTTAGATTGTAAATAGCAATTCTGGCCTTTTCATTTCCTGTGTAATCATGAATTCTAAAATACTTCTTCATCCCAAGAATCCATGCTTCTGCTTCTTGGGCCTGTCTTACTTTCTCCGTCAAATGTTGGAGGCCTTGCCTTTCTAAATTCTCCTTGTGGAATCCTTTTAAAATCCATTCTTCTTTCAAAACTGTTGGAAGTACTCCTTGGAATACCTTAGGAACCTTGAGAATTACATGACCTGCTAGAAGAAGATCTTGGCGAATATATCTTATGCTCCCTTCTCAAGGCCTGAATATGCATTTTTAGGCCTTTTTTCTAACTAGCAAACATTAGCATTTTTAATCACACAAATAGTGAAGCAACAATTGTTCTCCATATTTGACTCAAGGCAATGTTTGATGGACCTTGACATAGAATAATAAAATGTGTATTTCATTTTTTCCCGATATTAAATGTACTTGTGCCTTTGTCCACGCTACCTCATTTCCCATTGGTTATTTTGCCTCCTCGATATTTGCAACTACTTTGTTCTACTTGTCATCCATCGACCTTTGTTCTTGTTTCATATAGCAATATTTGTGAAGGAAACCACCTTCTGAGTGTACATAACTAGCTCAAACCATGTTTGCAACTTTATTCTTGCCTAGGCTTGACCCGTTCCCTTCGAATGTAGGTGCATGCCCTTTCCAATAAATGAATAAGTTTTACCTTGGGAACAATACTAGCATTCCTCATCAATGCTAACTTCCTGAGTTACACAAGATTTGACTACAGTGTTTCAAGTAATTTGAAGATTATTAGATATTACACTCCTCGTGGTACCAGTTTTCATTACTGATGTACTTTTTGAAGTGGATCCATAGTGTATTTTTAACGGCCATGCTTATTTAATAATGAGCATGGGTATACCCGCCTCAAGGAAGATATTGTATATTTGAGATTTGGTTGTTTGCATGTAGGTACTTTCTGACTCCTAATCCTACAATTCTCCTACTTAGCCCCTCGACCACAATTATGGATTATTTCATTTAATGTATTTCTTCCATCATCTTCGCTTCTGACCTCACACATTAGGGGGAATATGTTATAATGATATTTAACACCCTCAAAGATGAAGATAAAAAGTGGACATCAAGCCCTTTTCTACATCATAGATTGACATGGAAATAATGGAAATTTCACTTTACTAGGAGATGGTCGCTACTTTCCTTCAAAAGAGGGGCGATAGATTGCGATATTTGGACCTAAAGGGGTGACCAAGCTCATTTAATCACTACATTGAATCCTGTAGGCATGACCAAAGCTCCAAGTGAAGTTAACAATCACTGAAAAGTGTGCAAATAGTTAAATAGAAGACCAATTACACATGGCAAGGACTTGTGAAGCATGCAAAAAATGCACCTCAGGATCATCATCTAGTCTAGACCTAATGAAAGGCTATAAAAGAGATCCTTAGGATGAAAATACATAGGTTGGATAGATTTAAATATCAGACGACGTTAGGCTAAATAAGATAGAGTGAAGGGCTTCCATTGTCTGGAGATTTAGTTATTAAGGCTAAGGGAAAGGGAGGGAACTCATATTCTAGAGGAGGATAGTATTATGAGCAACAATCGAAAGGATTGTAAGTATTTTTTCCTCCATATTTAATACAAATTGATTCTCTTTTCCCTCCAAAGATCCATGTCATATGCATTTTTGTTGAAGTAATACATAACTTAGTTTTATTTATGCATTATGATTAATTATCTATCATTGGAATGAGAAAGGTTTGTGTTTTGTTTGTGTGTAGGTGTGTCCATGAGGTTTAGGAGTAGGGAACCATATGTTGATGCTCAAAATGACATGGTTTGGGAAAGAACATTGAAAAACACCCCTAGCGGGTTGGTCAAGGGGAAGATGGGGATGGAAATATGGGTTGTGCTTAAAGACCTCAGATGAATTCGATTCACGAGGTTAGTATATGCAACTATATGCATAAATGAATATGAAGTACTATTAAGATGACTAAATTAAATGCGCTAAGAATTGAAAGTGTTAGTCATAAAACTATGAACAAAACTAAGTAAAATTGTAAAATAATTTTATGCAAAATGAAAGCAAAAAATTTAAAATATGTATGATGTATACATTAAATTATTTAGTTGCTTCAAGTATACAGAAAGAATATGTCAATTAAGCCAAAAAAAAAGATTTATAGAGAGTAAATGATTTCATTATGTGTTGTGCATAAAATAAATAGCTTTGTGAGGTAATGAACTTCAAGTTGCGAGTGTTTTATAAAATGGAATTGTTTAACTTGTTGAGTTGTGTTAGATTAAAGAGGACAAAATATTGTAACTAGTAGCTAGTTTAGTTTTGTTAAAATTGAATTGAAGAGCGAAACACCTATCAAGTGAAATTTCATTTAATATGTACAAGTTAAGAAAGGAATAAAAATAAAATAAAATAATATATCTATCTATCTATCTATATATATATATCTTCCTAAAGGAAAATATCCATCACTCTAAATAAAGAGTGAACATAAACTGCCCATGACGAGCTATACATTAAAATTCAAGAGTTTACATTGTCTTACAAAATTTTGTCCAACTTGGATCAGAAAGCTTCAAAAAAGGCCTCTCTTAACTTCAATTCCTAAAGATCCTAGCATTGAGCCAACTTCATGGCCTTACTTCATTACATATCAAAATTACACCCCTTCAAATAAAAATTTCATACTACAGGGTGATGAAGCTGAAATTCCACTATGATTTCTCCAGGTGGAATTAGCATAGCGTTTTTTGACAAAAGATCAGCCTCAGCATTGAGTTCTCGGTAAACATGTCTGAATGTGATAGAGCTGAAGCTATTGATTAGGCTTTGGAGTTGAGTTAAGAGAGACTACAAATGAGGAGCTCTAATATGTAACTTGTGGTTCGCCCAGTGGATTACCATTTTTGAATCACCGAAAACTTGGAGATTAGTAATCTAGTGCCTTAGTGCAGTAAACAACAGAGCCCATAATGCTAATAGTTCAGCTTTGTTGTTGGTCTCGTGCCCAGTGCCATAGAGGATGTTTATTTTATTGTGATCATTGAGAAAAATAACTCCTCCTGAGCCTCCTAATTGAAGATTTCCCTGACTGGCCCCATTGAAATAGGCCCAAGGAACGGTTTTATCAATGGTGGGATGGACCAAAACCCTCTGCTTCTTTTGAGTCTCCTCTTTCTTGTGTTCTTTTGTCCACTGCACGATTAAGGCCAAGGTGATTTCAGTTGGAATGATGTTTTCAAGAAAGATGACAGAATTTCTTGCCTACCAGATGCCATCAAGGAAAAAGGAAGGGAAAGCATAGTATATGCGTACCAAAGGGTTCCTCCACCAGTTATGACAACAGATTTCCAAAGACGGGTCCATAGGAACTTCGGCATCCACGAGCTTCTTGGTAGCATCCTTCCAGGCCGTTTCTGCATAGACACACAAAGAGAATAAGTGGGATGATGTTTCAACAGAGTCCTTACATAGCGAGCATCGGCTGGGATCAAGCCAATCTCTTTTAACTAGATTGTCCCAAGTGAGGAGCTTATCACTCAGAATAAGCCACAAAACAATCTTGGCTTTCAAAGTGCCACCCATTTTCCAAATCACAGGCCACCACCATTTTTTATCGCCACTGAACTAATTTTTATTAAAAGCTTCATAACCGAGTTTAGCTGTAAAGTCTCCATCTACACTATTTAAGGTCCATACTAGTTTATCATCCATGTCTTCACTCAGGGCAACAAAATTCAGTCTAAGAAGATTTACATAATTTGTCCATTCAGCGGCTTCTTCGCTACCTAGACCTAAATTCTCTGCAGAAATCAAACTGTCACCCTGGGAGATAATGGACTTAGCATCCGCTAACATCAGGATGTTAGATCTCTTCAATATCTGAACTAGGCCTTCTGAAAGATGGAAACTGTCACCCGCTCCAACCCAAGGGTCTCTGCCAATACACACCTATTTTTGGTTGCCTATTTTCCAAGCAGTCCAGTTCCCAATTAGAGGAAAGGATAAAACCAGAGCTGTCCATCCAACAAAGCCGCCTTTAAAGGATTTATCTCTACTTCTATACCAATTGACTATGGAAGAGTTCGAACAGTATTTGGATATCAGAGTTTTTCCCCATAATGATGAGGAATGTTGAGTTAATCTCCACAACGATTTGGATGCCAGTACTTGGCAAAAAATAAGAGGATCCTTGATCCCCCCATCCCCCTAGCTCTTTTAAATTTGAAATCGTGGACCATTTTTCCAAGGGGATACCCTCTCTTTTATTGCTTGAAGTCCAAAGGAAGGATAAGCACCTCTTCCTTAGCTTGACTAAAATCCATTTGGGAATGTAGGCAACCGCTGCCCAGTAAACATGGATGCTCTAAAGAATTGCCTTTAATAATGTTAGTCTTCCTCCTCTGGACAGAAACCTGTTAGCCCAACATGTGATTCTAGCTTCAACTTTCTTAACAAGCCAGACCCAATCTTTAAACAAGTAGGCATTTGGTTTTAAAAAGAAACCCAGATATTTGAACCCATCCTGAAATAAGGATAAAGGAACAGACATGAGGGAGACTGCTCTGCTCCGAAGTTCCACAGGGAAATCGTGGATCACCAAGTTTGACTTATCTTGATTTATCTCCATACCCGTAGCTTGCTGATATAAAGAGAGTATATTGGCTAGAGCACTGAGATTGTCCTCAGTTCCCTTACCAAAGAGTAATACATCATCCACGAAAAGCAAGTGAGTCAATGTTGAAGAATCAAACACCTGAATTCCTTGGAATGCACCCGAAGACTTGGCCTGCTTTATTAGTTTGCTGAGGGCTTCTGCTATGAAGAGGAAGAGAAAAGGGGACAAGGGGCACCCTTGTCTCAAACCTTTGGAGGCTCGGAAACAGGAAGAAGGAGAACCATTAATAAGAATTGCAAAAGAGGCTGAGTTTACACATCCCATGATCAAATTCACCAGTTCCATCGAGAAGCCAATTTGGATAAGCAGGAGCCCAAGAAAGGTCCAATTGACTCTGTCATAAGCCTTGGAGAGGTCTAATTTCAGAGCGAAAGCTCTCTCCTTTTTTTTAATGGTTAAGTGAATTGTTTCCCAAGCCAATGATACAACATCATGGATTTGACGGTTAAAAAGGAACCCAAATTGCTCCTTAGAGATGATTTCACTCATAATAGGCTTCAAATGAAGAGCAATGATTTTCGCTATAAGTTTATAAAACAAGTTGCAGCAGGAAATTGGACGAAAATCAGCAAAGGTTTGAGCAATCTGTTTTTTAGGGATAAGAGCTAGAAAGGTAGAATTTAGAGCTCCTAAAATTTTCTTGGATTTCCGAGATTCCTGGATAGCCAAAAGCAAATCCGATTTTAACAGATCATAGAAGCCCAATAAAAATTCCACTGTGAGCCCATCAGGACCTGGACTCTTACCTTTTTGGAAATATGAGAGTGTATCTTTTACTTCTTCCTCTGTGTTTTCCTTCAATAGTGAAATGTTCATTTCCTCTAAGATAGCTCTTGGGAAGAGTCTTAGGACTTTTAACATTTCTTGTATTCAACACCCCTCTCTTTCTTTGAAGAGAGCACTAAAAAAGGAAATACCTGTTGCCGCTTTATCTTGGAATTTGGTTACCACAACTCCCTCTTCATTCTGGATTTCACTAATAGAGTTTAGATTTCGACGATAGGAGGTGAATTTATGGAAGAACTTGGTATTGTTATCCACACTGCTTGAATTTTCAACCTATAGGTTGCCTCTTCATTGGCCAAGAGTTCCGATCTCGATATTTCTAAACCCTTTAGTTTCTCCATCTCAATAGAGGAAAAAACACCCGAAATATTGTTCTTGTACAGAGCCGAAATTTCCTCTTCGACTTCTTTTAAAAGAGCTTGCTGGTTCATGTTGTACTTGATGGACCAAACCCTGGATGCCTCCTTAGAATTGGCTAGATTATCCCTAAGTTGCTTCATACAAGAGTCATGAGAGGAGGGGTTATTTGGGAGCCAAAGGTCCTTAATCAACTGTAAGTAACTTTCTTCCTTAATCCATAAGGGGTTGAAACAGAAGGGTGCTTTCGGTTTGAGATCCTGGAGTAATTCAAGGAGGATGGGATGATGATTAGAGATACCACCTTCTCCGACCCAAGAAGAGATAGAGAGATGAGTGTCAATGATATGGTCTGAGACAAGAAATCTATCTAATCTCTTCAAGATGGCTTTGTCCCCACTCCTTCTGTTTCTCCAAGTTGGCTCTAATTTGCAGGGGGTGACGTCCACGAGGTTGTTAGCTTCAAACAAAGAGATAAAGAAATTTCCAAGGGAATCTGATCTAGCAAGATTACCCCAGATTTCCCTATTTGAGACCGTTAGATTCAGATCGCCTCCTAAAATGACATTTTGATCCTCCAAAAAACCGACGGATACCAACTTTTCCCAAAAAGGTCTGCGATTGATAAAAGGACCATACACATTCAGCACAATAAAGGAATGACCGGTTGCAGAATCTTTCATGACTATTTTTAATAATGAATTAGAACTATCAGAGACCGCTTTTTCCACTTAAGGACTCCAACCTGTTAATAACCCCCCTGAGTGACCTTCCGCATCCTAAGAGAAAAAGACCAGTCCTTGAGCCAATGCCCAACTAGATCCATAGCTTTGGAAGTGTTTGTCATCGTTTCCTGAAGAAGGATTACGGTTGGGTTCAGGGTTTTAATCAACCGTTTGAAGCTAGTATAAAACAGTAAGGATACGAATATGGATGGCCTAAACTTCTGGATGTAACTATCAACCATTTTAAAACGTTCAAAAGGCTTGATTTACCGAAGGGAGGGCAAGGGGCAGGGAATTTTGTTTGGAGGGGCCCCCTAACCCCCTGTAGTTGAAAGAGAGAAGATGCATCAAGGAACCTTGAGCTGGGCACTGCCTGCTCTAAGGACCCTGGTAATTGTGGACTATTTTCCAGCTTTGATCTCCTTAATAGCCTGGTTTTTAGCTTTTGAGAGAAACGACTTCCTTCCAAGAGAGATTTTGGGAATAGGGTCCACATCCAGAACTCTCGATACTAATTCAACATTTTTTCCAACAAAACCTTTCTTTCTAAGGAGGCAGTTTTTGACCGAGTATTGTAAATTTTCGGGGGAAGAATTTTTGAGACAAGTGGAGGCGAGGTGGAGGGATGCCCTTTCGGAGAGGAAGACGGAAGGGGGGACGTGTGTAGGGGGGAATGGATAAGACAAGGAGAGCCCGGAAGAATTGACACATCCGAAATAATGACATTAGGAGAAAAAGAATGAGGGGAAAGGGATGAGGAGATAATATCCTTACCGGGAAATGAAGGCTAACGTCTAGAAGAAACCACAAGCTTGTTTTCCAGAGAGGCTTCAGTTCTAGGTGAAATTGGTCCGGTCTCCGCAATTCCGTCAACCTCTGAACCGATTTCCACTGTTCCGGGCTTCGAGTTTTCGCTTCCCAAAATATCGCTGATACCGCTGGTATTAACAGTCTTCACCACCTTTTTTACCACCTTTTTCACCCAGTCCTTCTTATTGAGAGTAGATACTGGAGAGGGACAATCCCGGAGCAAATGACCAACCTGCCTGCATCCGTAGCATCTGAAAGGAATTTTCCAGTAGTCCAACCTTTGGTTCTAGATGCTCCCGAACATTTCAATTTTCAATTCTTCATAGAGTCCATCATGGAGGTCCAATTCTACAAGTATGCGGGCACATCTACGATCAACTTTGAACTCCCAATCTTCTTCTAAGGCAACAAAACGACCCAATTTACCTCCAATTTCCTCAAGGATCTGTTTTTGCCAGAATATTAAATGTAACCCAGGGAGGATTACCCATACTTGTTGTACGCTATGTGGTTCCCTCTTGGCATCGAAGTCCACTTGCCATTTTTTTAGGATCAATCTCGACAATCCCTAATTCCAACCTTGGTTTAAAAGACGATGCCTGTGCAGTTCAGAATGCACCCGGAAAAGAATCCAACCATGGGACATAATGTGAAAGGATGGTAATTGATCCAGCAGAGGCTTCCAATTGAGCTCCATCCAGCTTCTCAGGGCCTTCTCGCCGACCTGTTTACCACAAAATCTTCCAACTAAAGCTTCAACGAGGTATTCTGGGACTTCTTCGATGCTGATTTCGTAGCCAACCACAAGAGAAGCTGCCACCTTTTTTGCTGCAACTCCTTTATTTTTATGTCCATCTCTGGTGTTGGAGGTTTTGAGAAAGCTGTTAACATTATTCTGGAGCGTGGCTGATGGAACTGTCTCAAGTATAGATTGTTGTGAGGGAGAACAATCCGTCACTTCAGTCGTCGTTTCCAAACTGCACTTGAAGCCATCATCGTTTGGGAAGATTTTTCCAAGTTTAGGCGAGAGTTCAAAATTAACCTCATCAATTATCATAATGAGGGTTTGTACGGAGGAGAGCAGAAGGTGACGAAGAGCAAAGAGTGAAGGGAAGGGGAATGGGAAGAAGGGGATACCAAGAAAGCACCTGTCAGAAACGATGAAAGACACGTGTGAAAGGAAGAGGAGGACACGAAAAAAAGGAGGGGAGGCACGCGAAGGCTAGGATTTGAAGGAAAAGCCTTACGTCATGCTAGAGAAAGGATAGTGACAAGAACCAGTAAAGGGAAAAGCAGAGGAATTTACGAAAAAAACCCGAAACGAACGAACTTTCAGACATATGCGCAACTGATCCCCCCCCCCCACCCACCTAAAGAAGAGACCCCCCCATATCATATTCATATATATATATATATATATATATATATATATATATATATATATATATATTCTTGAATATTTACAAATTGTAAATAATCCAAAATAATCCAAAGTGTACATAATGCAAGTATGCCCAAAAAGTGTTTTTATTAAAAATGGAATTTAGTAGTCTTCATCGGTTTTCGACCCCTAAGAACATAAGGTTTTTGAGACCCTATGTTGTTGCATCATTCCAAGTTCAACTGGGTGAAACCGAGACAACGATTGCTTGAGACTCAGATTGTCACGAAGGTAACCTGCACACATGAAGATGTCAATCTTTAAAACATATATATAAGAATGAAAAACATGTAGCAAAAAAGAACGTAGATTTGACAGAAGGACACTCTGCCTTCACCCTAATGGATAGACGTAGAAGTTGTCTTATCTGCTATCGCCGCATTGTTAGGTTCTTAGACGACTGAGTAAGAAAGGGAAAAAATGAAAAGGAACCTAGCAGTACCTGCTCCTTACCTCTGGTGCGATTGATGATTTGGACGTCCAACTTCATCTTGCATTTAAGGATGTCTGCGAGGTAGGCGAAGCAGTTTGTTTGCTTCATAAAATTAGGAATTTTCAGTGATGTTTAATGATTCATGGATGGTTGAAGAAGGTGAACTGCATGAAACCGATATTCACACTCGGACAAAAAATGTAACATACTGCGGATGAGGAAAACACACAACATTAGAGGCCGATAACTCATTCGCAGTACTTTGGTTTGGTGTTTCATCTTCAGGGCGATATTAAGGTGTCGTTGGTTTTGATAGGTATTTCGCTCATTGTTGGCTTGGTTTTGCAACCAAGCTTAGTGCTATGGGCACCTGCTAACTAGTAGCAGCAGTTTCAATAAAAATAAATAACAAATTAATCTAAACAAAACTAATCATGGATCTATGCAAGAACTTTAAGCAAATAATCAAAATATTTCTAAAAACAAGAACAAGATAATGTAAAATAAATTTTGTATTGAAAGAGTGGGGGCAAGCAAGTGCTTGCAAAATCAATATCTCCAAAAGGTTAAGGTAATTGAATGGCTCCAAGGATGAGCAACTCCAATCTCCAATGATCTCTTCTCCAATGTGGTTTGCAATGGCCAAATACTCAAGGGAGAATTCGACAGCATGAGGATAGGATAATGGATGGATCTGAAATGAGGAGCCCCTACCACCTTTTTATAGGTTTTGGTGGTGGGGAATACCATTGTGGTTTTGTGGAAACCAATGGTATTGACCAACATGGTTTAGGTACTTTTCCCTCCTTTTTCCTTTTTTGAATATTTTGAATATTTTTATTCCCTTTTTAATATTTTTGGGAATTATGGACCCTTTTTGAGGGTTTTTTATGCTTTTTTGAGGAAAATTTTCATTTTTGGGTGGAAAAAGGGGTGTACCAAAGTCTTTTGGTGACCTTTTGATGGTTTTAGAGGCTCTGATGGTGAAAAAGTGGACAAATGGGTCATGTGAATAAGGGAATGAGCTAGTGAGCACTTTTTGGGTGTTAACAGATTGCCCCCTGATGTGTGAGGGCAGGAGCTCATCGTATGGCCGATAGACATCATAGTTCTTTTGTCCTTTTTCTGGGGTTTGGGAGAGAGAAGAGACCGGTTGGAGACAGGAGCCACGGTCCTTGGAAGCTGCAAAAAACAAAAAATATTACATGGCCTCAATATGAATGAGGTATGATCTCTAATAATGGACGAGGCGGGCATTCCCATGCTCGTATCAAGATATAGAACAATAATAACAAATGGTGTCCAAAATATGGGGACCTGAAGAACAATATATGGACGAGGCAGGCATTCCCATGCTCGTATCCAGATACATAAAAGCTAACTGTAAGGCCCAAAAAGGGGGACCTGTAAGATACATAGAGAACCATTGTGACATCATAAGGGTCCGGAGGGGACACAAATCTAGGATGTACTGCTGGGATGACCATGTCTGAGCGGAAGAACTGATATACTGAAATAACAACGGTGCTGCTAAGTGTGGACCCAGAGGAACTGATGATCTGTTGGATCAATGGTAGGCTGAACTGGAACTGATCTGGGTACTCGAGGAAGCATATGAATGGAATGGCTTCCGAATACTATCGCCATGCGCAACCCGGATATAATGTAACTAGTTGTTTCCATAGGTAGACTCTCAAATGTGCTAGAGTCAGGGGAAATCCGGGGTCTTCGACCAATAACTGAAGGAATACAAACCCTACGCGATTCTCGACGATGCGATCAAGGTGTTGAAGTCGAGCATGCGAGAAACAACCACTCGGAGAAGCAATGATGATTCGTCTCAAAGTGGTCCGTAGGCACTCACCTAAATGGTGATGAGTCCAAGACGTAGGGACCTCTGGGTCTATCCTCTGGAATAAGGGGGTTTTCGTCGACAGAGGGAGACTTGCAACTAATAAGGCAATGATGTTTCCTTAATAGGAGCATGAGGTGATGAACCGAAGTGTGAAAGTACTGATGGTAGTTGACATCTCTGTGGGAATGGGAAGTAATTGGGTCATAAAGTGGGTAGACTCAAAATTCCTTTGTTCAGAGCATGATGACATGGTTGACCTGGCAGCATAGGGAACTGACTTGCAAGTGTGGGGATCATGACTTTTTAGGGACTGAACATATGTATTGACTCTGGGGGGGTCCAGCTGATGGGTGTTGTTGAGGGATTCTCAGGGTGACATACTGCAGAATGCTCTGAACAAAGGCGACCAAAAATGGGGAAGCTTCCATGTAAGTAGATGTGATCTGTCATGGCGCCAAGAAGCACCATTAGGTCCTTCTTCGTAGTTTTAATGAGCTCCAAGAAGGGATAAAAGTGTGCTCTGAAATGGTACTGTCCTGTGGATTTTCTGAGCCCAGGACTGTTTGTGCTCATGGTTGCTTTCATGTTTAGAGAGTCTGAAAGCGGTAAGTGGACTCTATTGGTGTTCTTTTTCGTAAGTTAGTCTCCAAGGCCCGAAAAAGCATAAAATGATGCAAATGGAGAACTCTTCTAGCCGGTGTGACTAGAGTATTCCTTTTTCGTAATTAGTCTACAAGGTCCGGAAAAGAGGTAAACTTATACCAGGTAGACGCCCTTTCAGATACGTTTAGCGAGCATGAAGGGAAGCAAGGTTGCTCGACGATCTTTTCATTGTTTTAGGAGTCAGAAAAGAGCTTAACAGAAACTCCCTAAGTGCCTTTTTCGTAAAAAGGATTGCTCGGCCCGAAAAAGGGGTAAAAAAATACCGAACAAAAAGGGGCATGATGAGAGCGAGAAAAGGTCTCAAGCATCATCATGAGTGTGGAAAACTGGATCCGATGTATGACATGCCAAAAATGGAGAACGGCCGATGTGGCACGCAAATCGAGGTGACGAGGGGGCATGGAAAAAATGCCCAGAAAATCTGGGGATGAGAGCGAGAAATGATCTCAATCATCATCAAGAGCGCGAAAAACTGAATCCGGCGATATAAAACACGTCAAAAATGGAGAACGACCAATGTGGCACGCAAATCGAGGCGACGTGGGGGGACGGAAAAAATGCCCAGAAAATCTGGAGGTGAGAGCGAGAAATGATCTCAAGCATCATCAAGAGCGCGGAAAACTGAATTCGGCGATATAAAATACGTCAAAAACGGAGATCGGCCGATGTGGCACGCAAACCGAGGCCATGAGGGTGGGGGCGAAAAATGGTCCAAAAATGGACCCTGTGAAAACAGGAAAGGAAAGAACTAGCATGAAGTTCTCGTTGTGCTGATTCCAACGGTTTGAAGAATGGACTTCGTATGATACTGAAATGGTGGTTTGAAAAATGGTGGAATTTCTATAAATAGGGCGTGGGGCCCATATGACGTGTCATTGTTACGTGCGAGTTTGGCAGAGCAGTCAGAGCTATTTCTCGATTTCTGGGAGATTTCACCGTTGGTTTTCGACTCTGCGAGTTTCAGGTAACTCTATTTGCCTTAGCATTTTCAATTATGTCTTTTTTGGTTAGCGGCGGGCCCTCGAAGGCCGTGAAATTCCATGTTGACCCTTCAACGTGGAATATCGCGGGTTTCGGGTCCTTTCCCGCGATGAACCGCGCGGGTTTTAAGCTGACAGTCGCGATGTTCATCGCGACTGTGAGGTTGGAACCCGCGATGTTCATCGTGAGTTCGTGGGAGATAGTCGCGATGTTCATCGCGACTGTTTGGCAGATATGCGCGATGTTCATCGCGGGTTCTTGAATGGAGGTCGCGATGATCATCGCGGCTTTTGATGGAAAAGCCGCGATGGTCATCGCAGCTTTTGATGGACAAGTCGCGATGGTGTTTTTGGAAAAAAAATTTTGCTGGGGCTAAAAATTTCTTCTGTTTTTTGGCAAGATGTTGAGGAGACCACTGGCTTCCTGGCGAGAGCGGGAGATCGACGATGATCTGATGGATAAGATCCAGAATGATCCTGGGGTCCGGCAGACTCTAGCAGTGAGTGGACTATTGAAGTTCGCTCATATACCACCTATGCATTCAGTGAGACGGCTCCTGAACAAATTGGTGAGTTGGTGGGTGCCGGCGGAGGGTGCCTTCATTATTGGGGGACAGAGGTTGGAGATCACTCTGACGGACGTATATTTCCTTACTGGGTTGCCTCGTTTGGGAGAGGTGGGAGATCTGCTACCGAGGATCCCGCTAGGTGTCGATATGGAGGATTTGCTCCAGACTTTTTGTGTTGCTGATGCCGTTTTGCAGAACAGTTCCATTAGTCTACGCTCATTACGGGAGTGGGACATGAGGGCTGTTGGGGCATGTGTGCTGCGAGTGCTGGGTGCTGCGGCGCCACACCGTTTGTCCGGGGGACAAACGATGATGGTGGACTCGGTGCTACGGGGGACATATTATGCATGGGCTCAGATGTTTCTAGCTGGTGTCCGGAGGGATCTGGACAAGGCCAGCCGAGAGGGGAGAGAGTTCTGTTATGCCTCCTTTCTATGTTGTTTTTTCTTCGAGCGGGTGCCGACCTTGCGACCACGGGTGCCCATTCGTGATGGGCTAGTGAGCGAGCCGCGCATGGTGCAGTGGGGACATATGATGCCTCGTGGCGGTGGTGGTGTTTGTGGGTTCTTCACTGAGGAGGTATATGAGCAGTGGGAACAGATGCCCTTAGTGATCGAGGATTTCCCATATGCTGGCATGGACTATCGAGGCGACCCAGAGATGCCTCGTGCCCAGGGACAGGTCTGGGGTTTGGATGGTATGTTTTCTGTTTATTTATACTATATCATGTGATTTTCGATTTATCTGTCTATGATTATAGTTAGATATGTATATGATGGTTTACTTGCATTGTGCAGATGTGGGTCCTATACCACCAGCCGACTACGTGCCTCATCAGGGGCGGGCGATGGTGGTTGCTCACCCTCTGGCAGCGGTACCGCCTCCACGTGGTGGAGGTTTTGCGGCTCGTGGTGGAGGGGTTGGCCCTCAGGATGATGCCATAGAGGGTGTCAGACATACTTTTGACATGATTCTAGCTGGACTCCCCGAGGATGGCTGGCGAGACTTGGACCGGGACATTGTGGAGCGTTGCTTCGATGCGCCGCGTGAGTGGCGGTCGCTCTTGTTGAGGACAACGGTGTTTGTGGTAGAGCACAGGGATGGTGCTCGGGATGACCTGGCCGGGCCGGCTGAGAGGAGGATCCGTCTACGGGATGATCCAGCAGGGCCAGCAGAGCGGAGAGTTCGGGCTCGCCATGATCCGGCGGGGCCCGCGGAGGAGGCGCCAGAGGAGCCCAGGGACCCTGATGACTAGATGATATGTATTTTCCCCCAAATGTTGATGTGCATATGGGGAAGCACTTTTTGTACGGCTTATGTATTTTGTATATTGGGTGTTGAGGGCACCTATGACATGTTGACTATCATGATTTTTATATATATATGTGGATATATGTTTGGGTATCTCATTGTGTATGCACGTGGATGCACATTTTGTCTCTTTGTATATGCTCGTGGAGGCACATGTTATGTATTTGGATGTTCTATTTTTTATTTTTGTATATGCCCGTGGAGGCACATGTTATGCACGTGGATGCAGTCTTTTGTTTTTGTATATGCTTGGGAGGCACATGTTATGCACGTGGATGCAGTATTTTACTTTATGTTTTGATTGGTGTGCCAGTCAAGAATATTATTGGCCATATGGTCTGCTACACTGTTTAGATTCCTTGGGACATGTGTAAATGAAATGGATTCAAACTGTCGTATCATTAGTTTAGTGCACAAGAAATTTCGGAAAAGATAGGGGTCGCGTACCTGGTAATCATTGTTGAGCTGGGAAACCAGGAGCTGTGAGTCCAGGAAAACGTTAAGGTGACGGATGTTCATTTGGAGAGCTGCGGCCAGGAGACTGGTCACGGCATCGTATTCATCTTGGTTGTTGGTGGCGGCACCTAAACATATTCCGTCGATGTGAACTAACTCATGTGACGGGGAATATATTACCCAAGTTGCGGAGGCGAGATTGGGAGACCAACGGCTCGCACCATCGGCGAAACCGACGTAGCAGAGTGGAAGAGGATCCATCTATGGTCATGAAAAGAAAAAACAAATATTTAGGTATCTTGAATTTTTGTGAAAAAAGAAAGTAAGACTGTACAATAATGGACGGTGGCGTCCATCAGATTCTACTAAGGGTAAAATCGCTTAAGGTACAACCCGTTTCGTGGGTTGCATAGGGGGTTTCCTTCTGAATCGGTCAAAATGTATGCCCCTTGCCCGAGGTAAGTGTGTACGATGTATAGGCCTTGCCACATAGACACAAACTTTCCCTTCCTGGTTTTATCATGAGCTTGATCGTAAGCGAGGACAAGGTCTCCCTCAGAAAAGGTTCTTGGGTGGACGTGTTTGTCGTAACTTAGTTTTGATCGTTGCTTGGCTGCTTCCATGTTTTGAAGGGTTGTGCGGCGATCTTCATCAGCCTGTTCTAGGAGTAGTAAGCGTTGTTCAATTGGGGACGTGTCCGGTAGGAGTTCAACGGCCATATGTAAAGCTGGAATCTGACACTCGATGGGGAGGACAGATTCGACACCATGAACTAAATGGAAAGGGGTAAAACCGGTGGCGGTTTTGGTAGACGTGCGGTAGGCCCATAGTGCTGGGAAGAGCATGTGGTGCCAATTTGATTTGTGTTTGTCTACAGTGCGTTGGAGGATGGTCTTCAAAATTTTATTCACCGCTTCGACTTGGCCGTTTCCTTGGGGATAGTAGGCGGAAGAGAAATGGTGTTCAAATTTCAACATGGTTGATAACTTGCTCCAGACGGCATCTTAGAAGTGAGAGCCGTGGTCTGACACTAGTTGCTTTGGTACTCCGAAACGAGTAATAACATGGTTAAAGAAAAAGCGTGCTGCAGTGTCGGCCTTGCAATTGTAAGTTGGCATGGCTTCCGCCCATTTGGTGAAATAATCCACAGCCACAACAATGTGTTTGTGACCGCCGGCTGACGTGGGGTTGCAATCGAGGAAGTCGATGGCCCATTTGCAAAATGGTCCGGCAGTGATGACTGGGTGAAGGGGGGCGGGTGGGGTTCTTGCTTTGGGGGCAAAAAGCTGGCAGTTCTGGCAATTTTTTACTGTGGTGATGCAATCGGTAAACAATGATGGCCAAAAGTAACCAGCGCGAATGATCTTTTGAGCGGTGGCCATGCCGGAGAAATGGCCTTCGCAAGCACCGCTATGACAATCATTGAGAACTTGTTCTGCTTCACTATGGGATAGGCACCGGCGTAGTATGGTATCAATGCCACGTCGATAAAGCACATCCCCTATCAAGAGGTATCGGGGGGCATGGTGTCGTATGCGACGGCGTCCGTCACAATCGATGTGTGGTCGAAATTTTTGCGTGCGGAGGTAAATCAAAATGTCTCCGTACCATGGGTCGTCAGACGAAATGATGAAGATTTGATCGTCGATCAGATCCGTTTGGATTGCGAGTGATGACGAAGAAGACGGGAGGTCAGTGATGAGGTGAGCAAGCGCGAGGGCTTTGGTGCTCTTAGGAGTCCTGAAAGTGAGGTCATATTCCTGGAGGATAATGACCCATTTAGCAACACGACCTTGTAGGAGCCGCCGGTTGAGGAGATAGACCATAGGGTTGGAGTCGGCGACAACCGTGGTATGAATGAGTAGAATGTAGTGTCGTAATTTTTGGACGGAAAAGACTATAGCTAGGGCTAATCTTTCCTCGTATGGATAACGTAGGGGTGGGCCAGACAAGGTCTGGCTGACGTAATAAATTACATGCTCTTGGTGAGAGGCATCTTCTTGGACCAAAACTCCGGAGACGGCATGTTCAGATGCCGAGACGTAAAGGGTGAAGTCCTGGGAGAAATCCGGAGGGGATATCAAGGGGGCTTGTGTAAGAGCTTTCTTGAGGGCTTCGAATGCCGTGTCGACTTGCTCATCCCAAACAAAGGGTATGTGGGTACGAAGTAAGCGTAAGAATCCATGAACTTTGGTGGCATAATCAGGAACGAAGCGACGAAGAAAATTGGATCGCCCTTGTAGACTCTGGAGCTGCCGAAGCATGCGAGGAGAGGGAAGTTCTAGGATGGCTTTAACTTTCAGGGGATCGACAGTAATTCCGTTCTGGGAAACAATGAAACCCAACAACCGACCTGCAGGAACACAAAAGACACACTTGTGTGGGTTCAAGCGGATTTTATATTTGCGACACCGCAGGAAAACTTGCCGGAGGTCGTTAAGGTGGTCTGATTGTTTTCGGGAACGAGCTGTAAGGTCATCAAGATAGACTCGCAGGATATGGACCAAGTCGTGAAAACAATAGGTCATGGCTCGCTGGAAAGTGGCACCAGCATTTTTAAGGTCGAATGGCATGACGCGATAGGCAAAGGTGCCCCATGGGGTGGTGAAGGCAGTCTTGTACTGATCCTCCTTACGGATCTGAATCTGGTTGTATCCGAAAAAACCGTCCATGAAAGATAGGACTTCATGTCCCGCACACTCATCAATGAGTTGGTCAATGAATGGCGTGGGGAAATTGTTTTTTGGACAAGCGCGGTTTAAATCACGGAAGTCAGTGCATACTCTAAGGGTACCTTGCTTTTTGTTGACGGGAACGGGGTTTGAAACCCAGGTGGTGTAAGCAATGGGATAAATGAACCCTGCTTTGCGAAGTTTTTCAACCTCGGCTTTGTGAAACAGCGACCCAGTGGGCTTGATGAAAGGAGGGGGATTCATTGAGGACGAAGGGATTGTGACCCCGGGAGGTGGTTGACTAGTGGTGACAATGGGTTGCACAGGTTGTAGGATGACAGTTGGTGTCGGCGGGGGATTAGGAGCTGGTAAGTACCATACGGGTATCCCTAATGTTAAGCCAGGAAGGTTGAGTGTAGCCATCACTGGCGAACTGACCACTCCGGCAAATGGGAACAAGAATGGGATAGTGTGAATTGGCGTTGTGCCAATATGTGTAGGCACTGTGGGTGTTTGTGCATTGTGAGAAATGGTACATAGGTCAGATACCACGGGCGCGGGTGATGGTGGTGGAATAGCCTGGAAGGTTGAGGTCATTGGTGTATCCGAGTAAAGTCCGGGTCCCACAGAGGACACAAACGAGGTGGTTGCATTAGAAACGGGTTGTTCAATCATGGGGAGAACATTTTCGGGTGTAGCGGGGGCATTGGGATCATAGTAGGTGAGTTGATCGATTTTGACCACATGTCCCTCATGGGGGAACATCATGGTACGAAAAACGGATGAGGTGACCGCTTTCATGGCGTACATGTAGATGTGGTCAAGTAAGAGGTTATAATCGAGTTGGGCATTGATAACCTCTATGTCGATGAGTACAGTTTTACCACCCAACTGGACGGGGACTTTGGGTAGTAGACCTTGAGGTTGAGCTGATCGGCCATCGTAGGCCCGCAATGCAGTGGTGGATTGCTGGAGAGGAGGGGATCCCAACTTCTGCCAAACGAATGTGGACATGACGCATGTAGAGGCACCTTCATCGATGATACATCGATGGATGACTAGATTCCGAATGGAAACAGAAACTTGGACTGCTATGGTGGAAGGAAGACGTGGTTCGGATTGGTCCAAATCAAAGGCCATCAATTTCGAATCATTTGGGTCAATCGCCCCAATGGCGGAAAGTAAAGTCTTGCGCTGTGAGGGACAGTTTTTCAAGACTTCTAACGCAGACATGGCTGCGGGAGATTGAGCTAAGTCGTCAAAAATATTGTAATTGGACGCAGCCCACGCATTGGGGTTGTTGTTGATACGACGAAGTGGGAAGCGAGGTGCTTTAGGGGCGCCATCTAGTGGAACTGGAGGTATATGTAACGTCTGATCGGTGGGATGAGCGTTAGTATCCTTATCGGTGGGGGGGGGCGTCGGAGGTAGGGCCATACTGGTTCCGACGGGTTTGGATGTTGACATCGGTGGTTGACATCATTAACAAGTGGTGAGTTCCTGAATCAAACATGGGTTGATCAGGGGCGGCATAAGTGATTTGCTGTGGTAGCGTGTTGGCTTGAGGAGGAGCCAACGGTTGAGTATTTACTACGGCTTGGGTTGGAAACGGATTTTGTAGCACCAAAGGTTGATGTTGCGGTGGAGGAGGATTGGGTGGGGCCTGAGGAGCCCCATGCCCTTGACGATGGGCATCATCATTCCAAAGTTGTCTAGCTCTCTCCAAATGTGGGCAAGCATGGGTATAGTGGCCATAGACCCCGCAAATAGAACAAGGATGGTTTGTTCGTAAATTAGCATTTTTGGCTTGCTTGGGCGGCCGATCAGGATTCTGATGAGTAGGTGCCGCGTTATTATTTTGTGGAGGATGGAGAGGTTGTGGACCTTGGTTATGGTTTTGATTGTTGCCGTGGTTACGTCCTCTTCCCAGGTTTTGCTGCCTACCCTGGTTGCGTTGGTTATTTTGATATTGGGGCTGTTGTTGTTGTGCATATACATGCCCTTGAGCGTTGGGTGGATTCTGGGGAGCTGCAGGTGCTGGAGCAGGTTGCGGTGGATAATATGCTGGTGGAGGTGGTCCAGTCGCCTGTTGGGGTTGTTGGTACCCCTGAGCTTTTGGAGGTGTTGGGTTAGCTGTCGCAGCTAGCTGTGGGTAGTACACTGGTTGAGGTGCGACTAGGGGGGTATATGTGGGTGGTGCATGACCAAAGCATTGAGGTGGACATGAAGGTCCATGGGTATGGTGGTGGTGTGCCATGGGAGCATATTAATTGGTTGCCCCGGATTGAGATGTAGCCCGCGAAAGGTCGGGACCATGGCTAGGATGTGCAATAGAAAAGGGTTGGGGTTGCGAGGTCATACGACCAATGATGCCATCTGCAGCATGGGATGCCCCCGGCGCATCGTGTTGGGATGACTCGCTACGAGGGGCGTCCGGTATAATGGTATACAGATAACTCGACTGGGCGTAAATGAGATCAAACTGTTGGGCTTTGAGGATGGCCTCTTCTTCAGACTGGGGTCTTTCGGATGCCACATCCTTCGCAATGAGAGGGAGGAGGGATTTTAGAAACCAATCTAGGAAGATACGGTCGTCTAACTTGATTTTGCAGAGGCTTCGGCGTCGACACCACTCATGAATGTGGTCAGTGATGTGGGTGGCCGTGTTCTGTCTGCAAGACAGTAGGATCTCGATGCCTGCGTCATAGCGGACAGGTAACTGAAAGAACTGCAGGAAGGTCGAGGCAAGGGAGGTAAAGGTGGCATGTGTCCCATGGGGCTGCTCGATATACCACTTAGCCGCAGAGCCAGTGAAGGTGCGCTGTAACAGACGGAGGCGGACAGAGTCGTCCACTATGGAGTTGGAGGAACACCATAGATGGAAAGACATGATATGGTTCTGGGGGTCCTCACCTGCCTTGCCCTCAAACTTAGGGACGTCGGAGGGGAGTTTGGTGGGAATGTGAGGCCACGCGGGATCGTGTCTGATAGGATCATTGGTGAGCCTGGCTAGGTCTGGTAAGTTCAGACTCGCCATGTAAGGTAAGGTAGCATATGTATGCGGCGTAGGGACTGGGACATGACTAGTCATGGTGGTATGATGTAGGGGTCCAGTAGCGCCTTGGGGTATGCTCGGTATTGAAGGTATGTGTCCTCCAATAGGTGTGGTCTGGTATGGGCCAGCGCTTCCAAGTGTAACATGGGTTACACTTGGGTTAGGAATAGTAGTGGTGATTCCTGGAATCTGGGTTGTGGGAATCAGAGGGGGTGTAACCCCCATGTTGGGCATACCCATAACAGGTGGTGGTCCCGTATTGGGCATTCCTAAAGACGGAGTGCCCCCTATGTTAGGCATGCCTATAAAAGGTGGAGGCCCTAAGTTGGGCATTCCTAAAGATGGAGTGTTTCCCATATTAGGCATACCTAGGGGGTGGGTGTTTCCATGGATGGCACCGCAGTAGCAGGGTCTGTGGATGTCTCTCCTATGGTGCTGGTAAAAAGTGGGTCAAAAGGTGTTCCAGCAATAGGGTTGGTTGGAAATAACGCAGTGGGGTTTTCAGATTCTGCCTCAGAATCAGAAGTGAAGTGAGGCGTGTCAGAATCGGATGACCGTATCGTTGACCGACGATGTGTCGAGTCAAGGGATAAGGCTCTACGTCGGTGACGTGGAGAGCCAAGTAGACTGAACTCTGGGAGTTCGCCCCGTAGACGACGAGAGCGTCTAAAATTCTCAATGGTGAGAAATAAGTTTTTGTGTAAAAAATGTTTAAGTATCAGGTGGTGATATATAAAAAACTCAAAACCCTAATGCAACCAAGGGTGCAAGAAGGGGAGTGAAAATGAAGGCTCTCAGGCCAAAAAATCAACCTCAAAAAGGCACTTATTATAGCAGCTGTGCTATAATAAGTGGAGGGATATAATAAAAGTGGTCAGAGTACCAACATGCAAACAACTTCTAGAAAAAATAGGTGTAACTAGACCAAACGTGGGTTGAATCATGCAAACACCTAACTAAAAGTTTTGTGAATCAACAAACGATATTCTCTGCAAGGTGATGAAATCCAAGTCAGACAATATGAGTGTTGAGTCAACGGCTAGATATCCCCCTACCGGGAGGGACACCGGGTAATCAATCCTAAAGAATGGCTACTAGGATACTACGTTCATGACACGTTGAGAAAAGGTAAATCTGTCGTTTGGTCCTTTTACCGCAATATTCCCTATACAGGGATATTCCGAGAACTGCGAATGGTAGCCCTTCGGTTACTGAATGGATTTCGGTATTCCACTCAGGCTTCCGGAACCATCCTCGCGACTTCAAACCTCCTAGGGGAGAGGCCTTCCCACAAACCGGTTGTGATCGTGCCAATAAATACTAAGAGATTTTAGCTCCCTAAAGGACAACAACTATGTCTCAGATGTAATAATTGAGGGGTGTTATTGGAACACCTATCCCCTCAACTCTACCTAGCTACAAAGTTCTTTTAAATGTTCCCCAAGTGGGGTTAAAATTGTTTGGAATTAGGGTAACTTTTAAGGCTTTGTTCAATTATGTGTTTGAGTGAGTGCACGTGTGGTGTGCTAAACTGAACTTGAAAAAGTAAATGCTTTACAGAAAATATTCAAAAAACAAAGGATTTTTTTGAAATAGTAAAACAAATAAATGACTTCTTCAATAAATGGAAATTAAATGCTTTTGCAAAGACTATTCAAAAAACAAAGGATCTTTTGAAGTATGAAAGCAAATAATATGACTTCTTAAAGAAATAAATGGATTTTTTTTTCAAAAATTGCTATGGGCAAAAAATTAAAGAATTAAACAGCAAAAATTTTAAATCTAGATAAAAATGCAAAAAGAAATCCTTCTTTCAACTCTTGAAATTTTTTTAAAAAGACTTCTTCAAATGTGCATTCTAAATAGTAAAATTTTCCTATGGCTGTAAATAATGCTGGAATTTTTTATACTGTAAAAATAGCTAAGTGGGCAGATAATACAGTAAAAAAAATTTTAAACGATTCAGCCGAATGAAAAAATTAGCATCGCGGGTTTTGACTGAACAACCGTGATGGACCGCGTGGGTTTCGGTCGCATAGTCGCGATGGGCAGCGCGGGTTTTGACCGCGAAGCCATGATGTGCAACGCGGAAAAGATCCGCGAAGCCGCGATGTGCAGCGCTGGATTTTGTCGCACTGTCGCGATGTGCAGCGCGCTAATGGGCCGCGAAGCCACGGTGAACCGCACGGAAAAAAGTTGCGCAGTCGCGATGAGTCGCGCGACTGTGGGGCAAAAAGCCGCGAGGCGAAAGCCGTACGCGGATGCCGAAAAATGAAGCCGAAAATTGAAAATTTCGGGCTATTAATGGCAGTGAAATGAGCCAAGATCTAGAACAGCAATGGATCTGCTGTCTAGGGTGGCAGATCTATGAAATAAACTAACTAATACAATCAAAAACTAAGATCTAAAGCAAAAGTGAGATCTAGAAATTTGAAAGCAGCGGAGTCGCCAAAACTGTTGGCTTGGTTTTGCAACCAAGCTTAGTTCTATGGGCACCTGCTAACTAGTAGCAGCAGTTTCAATAAAAATAAATAACAAATTAATCTAAACAAAACTAATCATGGATCTATGCAAGAACTTTAAGCAAATAATCAAAATATTTCTAAAAACAAGAACAAGATAATGTAAAATAAATTTGTATTGAAAGAGTGGGGGCAAGCAAGTGCTTGCAAAATCAATACCTCCAAAAGGTGAAGGTAATTGAATGGCTCCAAGGATGAGCAACTCCAATCTCCAATGATCTCTTCTCCAATGTGGTTTGCAATGGCCAAATACTCAAGGGAGAATTCGGCAACATGAGGATAGGATAATGGATGGATCTGAAATGAGGAGCCCCTACCACCTTTTTATAGGTTTTGGTGGTGGGGAATACCATTGTGGTTTTGTGGAAACCAATGGTATTGACCAACATGGTTTAGGTACTTTTCCCTCCTTTTTCCTTTTATGAATATTTTGAATATTTTTATTCCCTTTTTAATATTTTTGGGAATTATGGAACCTTTTTGAGGGTTTTTTATGCTTTTTTGAGGAAAATATTCATTTTTGGGTGGAAAAAGGGGTGTACCAAAGTCTTTTGGTGACCTTTTGATGGTTTTAGAGGCTCTGATGGTGAAAAAGTGGACAAATGGGTCATGTGAATAAGGGAATGATCTAGTGAGCACTTTTTGGGTGTTAACACTCATGAAAATCATTTTGACACATGTATATATTAAAATGCCCTTCCACCGGTGCAAGTTTAAAAGTGAAAGAAGGCGATTTCTTGTGCCTTTCTTTTACGATGATCTGATAGACAACCTCAACCTTTAACCTCTGCTCCAATGTCGAGTCATAATGCACATATCACTACCCTTTTTAGTTCGATTCTTAGCTCTCCTTCACAATAAAACCAACAATTTCATTGTGTATCTATCCTCAAAGAATCTCAAAGGACCATCAACTTTTATTGTGGCGTCATGCATAACACTCCTCCTCTTTTCTGTTTTACTTATGATGTGTATTTCCTTGCTGCAAAATAGTCTTCCTGTGGGTACGGTACCCCCCCTTGGTATTCCCATTCTATGCCTCGGCCTCGTTTTCTCTCGGACAATAGTTGATGGTCACACAATACTGAATCGAGGAGATCAATAAGGTATTGAGCATGTAATTGATTAGATCACGTGGTTGTTTCACATCGGAGCATTTGATCATCATAGTGGTTAAGGGGATATAAATCCTCATGCATAACCTACATAAACTTGGACCAAGTAAGAATGGGATTTCAAAAGGAGCTGGAGGCTTCTGGTCCTCAAATTCTATTTGGATTGTAAACCCCAACGTCTTCCTCGAGTTGGAATGACAACTCAATTCCATTGTCAATGTGTCTAAGCGGGAACATGTCCTCCTTGGCTATTGTCGAACTCTTCTTCTTCATCAGGAAGAACAATTGACATTATTTTCCCTCCAATTGATGTTGTATGCCATTTTTAATGATTCTCTGCACACACAAGGATACCTGCACTCTAAGCATTATTAATTGCTAGTCTGTGGATTGTTGCTGCTCTTCCTAGACTCTTTGCATAGATTCCCTGTCGAGCTGTCTATTTCATGCCCACACTTCCATTTTATTCCTTTACTAACACCTACCTTGCTGGCCCGTTATGGTTGTGTGGTTGACCTATGATGGGAGGTTAATCATGAAATTCCTTTGCATACATGGCTATTCAACACTCGTCGTGGAAGGTTTTGGAGGGTTATGGTCTATGCGTCTCTTAGGGATGCTCTCGCCACCTTCCCACTTTCGCCTATTGGCTTGAGTTGTTCCAGCTACCTATCAACTGTCATGTGCCTCATGTATTGTTTTGTTCACCGCATATTCCTTTAAAAGAAGTCACACCTATGGTTAAATGCCGATTTATGGTTTTGCCTCCTCGTGTCACTAGGAAAAGGGATATAGCCCATTGGAGCAGGTACCTTTTGATAAGAGAGAGAAACCGCTTTTAAAAAAAAAAGCTAGTTTGCGGCGAATTCCCTACCATAGGGATAGCCAAAGAAAGTTGTAGCGGGGCACAACTGCAAGCTCAGACAATACTCCTTGTATTAAGTCGTCTGGTTGGTTGGAAGGCCTGCTTGAAAAATCTGTACGTTGAACTTCTTTGTTTTATTACTGAAGTAGGGCAGCCTCAATAAAAAAAATTTGGAGGTCATTGAAGGTCGTTGTCTGGATTCTATTCATCCAACAAGCAAATTGGCATACATATCATTTACAACTGCAATGCTAACATAGATCTGCATATTTTTTTCCTCCCTCTTCTACCACTGCCTTTGCCCAATTACCATGAAATTCCAAAATCATCATCTTTAAATCCAAAGCCAATCAATTTGATGCCCGCCTTTGATTTCAAAAAATTGCAATTACATTAGTTGGTGAATGATTAGTCTGCAACCACCATAGCAGTTGAATTTGGAAATTGGCCATTGCCATGGAGAAACCTATATATATCTCTACAACAACTAGCAAACTTAGCACAACTTAATGCTCCTCTCTTTATTGACCAAAGATAAAACAATGGAGATGAAAAGCATTTTAGTTTGGATTTTACAACTGAGATGGCTAGTATTTGCATGGAGCTTGGCATCAATAATTGTTAATCTATGGTGCCACGCTCTTCCTTGGGATGCTCAAATCCTCCTACAAATGAAGGAAAACTTCGAGGATGATCCCTACAATGCACTGGACAACTAGATGTTGGAGCCTGCCAATGCGCCTTGCAATTGGGATGGAATCACCTTTGACAATTCTATAGGTATGATCATCAAAGTTTCACTCGAAGACAAATCGCTCAATGACCCTCTCTATTCTGTCCTATGAAAATTGCAGAGCTTGGAAAAGATCAATTTGGGTTTTAATAATTTGTATGGGATTCTGCCTCCATCCCTCAAGAACTGCAACAACCTCCAATCCCTCAACCTCACTAGAAATAGTTTGAATTTTTTGGGTGGTGGTTAACGTGTCTTATAAATGCTATTCTCCCTGTATTCAGTCGTCTGGTTGGTTGAAAGGTCTGCCTGGAAATTTGTATGTTGAATTTATTTGTTTTATTCCTGAAAATTGGAAGGTACTTTTAAGCATAGTAGCACAATTAGGCTGTATTGGACTTTGCTGTATAGAAATTTGGAACATTTATGAATTCATCAAATATTCAGTGTAGGTGTGATACAGATACATATTCCTATTCCTAGAGTGTACAATTAAATTTTGAAAACCAATTTTTAAAAACCAAATTTTAATGATTTAAACACTATAAAATATAAATTACATTCAATTTCTTACTTCCTAACCATTAATCATTCTCGAGTAAATAAGTTTTTAATTTCTTATTAAAATAATTATTAATAACTAAATCTCCTCTCTCACAATATTTTTGTTTTTTAAATAGTAATTTTGGTTGTAAATAACATGTGTGAAATGTACATTTATGGTATATTCTTGTATATTTGATTAAAAGTAGTATATATAAGAAGTCTACTCCCATATTTTATTCGTATTGGATTTTTCCGTTAAGTATTTTTTCTGTATTGAATTCTATTTGTATCTGTATTCGTACTCAAATTATGCTACTATGCTTTCAAGTCACTTGCAAAACGATCCCTTGTTGAAGTATGTAAGTTTTTCCAACAACACAGATTTGGCAAGTGTATCAAATTTTGTCATCCACACTAGAATTTATCTTTTGTCATAGCTGACCAAAGGGTGTCAGGAGCTTGGAAGTGACACCAAATATTATTCCATGCCTGAATCTACCAAGAAGGCAATTATAAATTTAGATCCTCAGGAAGGTGAGCAACTATGCATGCTACTCTTGGTGAAAAGATTTTTCCTATGCATGCTAAAAGGAAAGTGATTAAAAAAATGCCAAGTAAAAAGGGAGACAAAGCGTCTTTGTTTTGTCTCAAACGTGGTGACTGGTGAGGGCGGTGACATTGCGGTTGTAAAAAGGCTATGGGACTAGGCATGGGAGTGGGTGGTGGATTTGCAAAATGCAGTTTTAATGGAGTGTACCTTGGATGGAAAATGTATCCACAAGAGTTGTGCTCAGACAAATTGTGTTAGTGTTGTGTTGTGGGTGTCAAGAGCATCCATGGCAGCAGTTGGAGTGGCCTATGTTAAAAAATTCCAAAACTCAATAGGGTTCAAGCCTCAAGTTATAGGCAGATGGACCAATGTTGACTCGGAGTTAGTAGAGATTTTCAACTATTCTCACTTTGCCATTGACGAGTACTACAAGCAACAGGTATGGTAGACATGGCGATTCTTTAAGAATTTTAGTTTAAAAAATATTTTTATTTATTTTTAAATTGTGATAAATAAAACCACTCCTGCAAGGATTTATGTCCCACCAGAAGGGTTTTAAACCAATAAAAAAAATAATAAATTTTAAAAATTCGTAAATTTATTTTAATTTTCCAAAACATTGTGTTTAATATCAAAATATTACAGACCTTTAAAAACATTGCAAAATTTTATGTGGCAAAAAGCAAACTAATAGCAGTCAAAGTAGTTTGACTACCCATCAGTTAGTATATCAATGCCTTGGCAGGGAATAATAATTCATTTTTATTGGACATTATCCTTTTCAAAGGGTAAGGTTTTTAGGGGTTTTCTTTTTTTATTATTATAGAGATAATAAACAAGAGATGACAAAGTGAAATTTAGGGGAGGGTTTTTTTTTTTTAATTTATCAATGGGGAATGAAAGGAGGGGTATATAAAAGGGGTGGTTTAGGGAAGGAATTTTTACTTTGGAGAATTTTGTATTTTATTTGGGAAAATATGATAAAATAGGAAATGAAGCTTAAAAAGAGAGGGGGTTTTTCCTTTTTCTTTCTCTCTTTTTTTATAATGGGAATTTGACGAAAGACGCTCTATGGAGGGGAAATTTTCTCTCGGAATAAAGATGGGATGATGACACCCATGGACGGAGCCAAATAAATTAAATGGAAGGGTGCATGACTAATAATATTGGTGAAAAATTGCTTGACAAGATGCATATGACTTTTACATGACATAACTTTAACTAAGCGACAGAGGGGTCAAACGACAACGTATATGACAAAAGTGAGTATGGACATGAAGGCGACCTCATTCTGGACTCCATGGTAGAGACATAATGATGTTATGACATGGTTAAGGTATTTCATCTCTGACATCATGTTCTGACACTTTGGAATCATACCGATGTTGAGGCATCAACACCATAATTTAAAGATCCATGCTCAATGGATCCATTGGAAAAAATTCGTTTAAAAGGTGAATTCTTTTTCCTTATTTAAAAACTTCATTTTATGATGACACATGATAAATTTGGGAGAATGAATTATTGTTTATTTGTACCTATGTTGGTGAACCTAACCCACTCACCATAGAAAGAGTGCTTTGTTATCTAGCACTATGAAGATGTCCTCACAACACTATTGAATGCCCCACGCATGTGAAGGGGACCAATTCAAATTTTTGGAGGAAAAAATGCAGTTGTGAGCCTTCAATGCACCATGGAAAGGTAATGATCTGCATGTTGGTACAACTGTGCGACTTTTAAATCTTAACCCACGTGGATTCATTTCCTTTATAAAAGTTACATGGCTATGCTAAAGTAAATATTTTGAATTCTAAGGCTCAATTCCGATGTTGAATTTGATGAGGATGATGCTAATGAGTTGCATGTTGTATGTTGGTGATGTTTTTCTGTAATAATTGTTGAAATGTCCCATGTGTACAAGATTTAGGTGATAACATTTGGCAACTTGGGTTTAAGGAAGGAATTTGAGTAGGACTGTTAGACCAATCCCCTTTTCAAAGGTGCATTGTTTTCCTAGCAAGCCCAGTCGATAGAGACCCCATTATTGGAGCATATTCTTGCTAGTGTATATATATTTTTTCTCTCTATTGTGATCCCACACAAGTCAGGGGTCTGAGGGGAAAAGTGGAAACCAATTGACTTAACTTGAGTTGGGAAAGGCAAGGAAATTGAAGGCTTAAACACTCACTTCAATGATTGGATTTTGGTCTTTTGGTAAAGTATAATTGTATTTGTTCATGAAATTTTCATCCATATATTTATACTAACATATTGGTTATGATATTTATCTTTTTGGACAAAGGACTGGAACCATGAATGCTAGTAGTAAATGTAATCTAGTTTTGAGGTGGTAAAAATCATGTCTTATGGCTATTAATGTGATGATAGTGCTTAGTTATGATTTCCAAACAACTAGAGAGTTTTCTTGGATAACTTGTTATACTTGAGGTGAAGATTCTCCTAATCTTGTGAAATGGCTATGAAAATTGTTATGCTTCCTTAAATAATGATAATGCTTTCAAGAGGAGAAGAATGGCCCCATTATCAACTGTAGTAGAGTTTTTCTAGTTTGTATTATGGGGGAAAATGATTTCTTCCTCATGGGTAACAATTATATCTTTTTAAATATATCGTTTCTCTAGTTTTCATTATTATTGAGTTTTGAATTACCCTAGGCTTGTTAAGATATTGAATTGAGATTGGTGTGTTGTTGTGAGTAAGCTTTAGATGTCAAGCTTAACAACCACTTGAAGGAAATGTTTAATTTTATTATTGTAAATTTAAAAAGATGTGATTTAGTTTGTGATCACGACCTATAGTGTACATAGTCACGATTGTCTAGAAAAATATTGCATGTTGTATGGACATGGTGTAATTACGGTCATGATTATTAGGTTGAAAGCCACGAGCAAGCCCCTCTCTCTCTATAGAGAGAGAGCACAAATGGTTAGCGTTAGTTGAATTGTAAGCATTTTGTTTATTTTTATGACTATAATCGTGGCTCTATGATGGGATATTTAGCATAATCTAGTCTTGAATTTTGAGATTGGACTTGCTAGTGGAGGTCACATAAAAAATCCTTCCATTTTTGTATTAAAAGATGTATATATTGCAAAGTAATAAAGTTTAAAAAAAAATTTAATTCTATAATGATGATGATAATAATAATAACTTTAATTTGTCATGTTCTTTTATGATTCCAAAAATAATTTGGAAATGAAAATTTCAAATTCCTTAATGATTATTAGTTTTTTTTTTAAGCAAAGGGTGAAACCATTCTATTTCATAAGGAGAAAATTTACATTCACAGTTCGTACAATAGACTCAACGCCAACATGGCTACCTCTAAGAGTGAAACCTCAACTGCCATGCCAACTAGAATTCCCCAACTTACCATAGTTCACAAAACCATTTCTTGACCAACCAATCATAGGCTTAACCATGTTATGCCTAAAATTAAAAAAACTTACATTACAGCCCTGATATCCCATACAGACAACAATTCTATATAGCAGTACCAACATATTACCGAAAATGTAAGGCACAAGAATAAGAGAGAAACTAAGCAAAATAGGACATAATGACAAGCCGTCACAGACAGAAGAGAACAAAGAGATTAGCCCGCAAGACCAGAACCATCAGCATTGTTGACGACCGGTGGCGCCTCCTTCGCCGAAGACGTGTTGCTGAGAGTTATAAATTGGGTTGGAGACCAACTTGGGTTTTGTAAGGAAGGAGATTCCCATGTGTGCAGCCATGGCATCTAAATTCATGTGCATGAAATTGGCATTCTCAGCGTGTGCCAAGCACCGTTCTTCCAACTTTTGAAACCTCTAGGATCTCGACAAAATATCCACCCGCGCCTCAAGGGTTTGCGCAATAAGCGTTTTAGTCACCCAGAACATAACCACAACTCAATTGTACAGAGCCATCCAGCCCCAGGTATTTCCCAGGTCCTGGATCTAGTCATCCATAGCCACAACCTCCGACGACATCTCTTCCTCCCCGACGTTGCGCCAAAGGTTCGCCTCCAGCTCCTCCAAGTCACTCTGTAACTCCTGAGGAAACAAACGGTGAAAGAAAACCGCATTGGTTGCAGCACTCCATTGATCTCTGCTTGGGCCCCCCTAGGCTGGATTCCCTCTTCTCTCTCTTCTCGACTCCCCCTGGACAGGACGCCCCTGTCTAGCAAGTCTCCCTCTAGGAGGCATTCTCACGTCTTCCTCTCTCCCGTTGCCCCCCCAGAGACTTAACACAGTCGGCACCAGAAAGGCAATAGCTCCACCAGAACAACAACAAAGATGTATGATTTTGACTAGGGTAGAGGCATTTAAAGGGATGAGCCCATTATTCGCCATTAAAGCAACCATCATGATCCAGGCTTTGTTATAACTCTCTTCGTCCTTGTCATTCATCATCCTATCAGAAACCTTACTGATTTCACGTAGCTTGAGCATGGGAGGCCAAGAGACCATCAACTTCTCACACTCCAGATCTCCGGAAATGATTATCATTAACACAGAGTGATGGGAAGAGGATCGGGCTAATTAACTGTTACTTTGATTATCAGTAAGCCACCTGTCCACTCCAAAACGTGGAGTACTCTTGTTGTTTATCGCATCCACCTGCTTGACATGTTTAACGCCAAATGGGGGATCCATAGTACATATTTCAACGTCAGCGATCTGAAGACACTTAATATGGCACTTGCCTGTGGGCATGTTAAGGGCCACACCTTCCCATCCAATTCCCTAACAAGTGACCCCTTGATTTTCTAAGCAATCTGCCAACCCATTAGCACTTCGGCGGACATGGTGGAAGGTGACTGTGTTCATCGTTGTAAGGAATTCTCCCAGATAGTGTAGATGCCAAGCAAGCCACCACAATGGTGCCAGCTTGGCTACGCGAGACCCATTATGCAGATTAATCACGAGCTGGAGAATAAGCTTGGAGTCACCCTCTACGTATAGACGTGTATAACCACGTCGCACAACCATGAAAAGTCCATGTAGCATGGCTTCACACTCTGCCACATTGTTAGTCTCCCTTCCCAGAGATGCATAGTAGCTATCCTTCACCCGTACCTGGTCATTGCGAAAGACTCCGCCATACCCTACTATGCCCGAGTTTCCTTTAGATGCCGCATCGAAATTCAACTTGAGCTAGCCCGGCATGGGAGGAGACCAAAGCACAGGACTGTTTGGAGTATTCAAGCGATGATGAAGGCTACCGATATGACTTGGGAGCATCCAAATTCCCTAGGTATGTAAAATAGTCATCTCAGTAGCAGGAATAATCATGTCTTGTTCCGTCCATGGTGTTAACTGAAGAGTCTCAATGATTTCTCTTTGAATTTGACCCCACACTAGCTTACAGGTCTGCTATTTACCCATGAATATACGACTATTACGCTCTTTCCAAATCTCCCATAGGAGAAACCCAGGGAAAAGCTGCCATATCCGATTCGGGAGTCTACCTTGGAATGGATCATCCCTCCACCATTTGATTGAGGCAATCGGGTCTGTCTTTACTCTATCTGTCAATCAAAAGAACATCGCTCCTTCATCCCAAAGGGCTGATGTGAAGCTACAATCATCAAGGAGATGAGCGATTTTTTCGCCCTGAAGTCCACATAGAACACAATAGGAAGGTCCCTCAAACCCCCTTTTTATGATATTATACCAGGTAAGAATTCTTCCTTTCAACACTAGCCATAGGAACAGAGTAAATTTGGGCCATAATTTTGCACCCCAGAGACACTTCCATTCCCGTCTCGCCAGCTGGCCTGCAGAGACTGTTTGAATTGAGTAAGCTTCCTTGATGTTGAACATACCTTTAGGAGAGTAGCCCCATCGGATTAAATCCGATCCCTCTTGGGTTTTTATATTCCTTTGATATAAGATGTTGTGGATCTGATTCCCGAACTCAACATAGTTAGCCATCCACCAGTTTAGCGGTTTCCAAACTCGGAATCCACGTCCATCCGGTTCCCCTTGCCAATAACAATTAACAGTCTTCCAATTGTGGTTGTGAGTAGGAGAATGGGGGGGGATGTTCAACACAAGAGTTTGAAGTGTAGGCTCTTGTTGCCAAGCATCAGACCAAAGGTTGGTCGAGGATCCCTGTCATATCTCCCAGAAGCTATGCTTCCTAATCAAATCACTTCCTTCCCTCACCATACTCCAAATGTGGGATCCTTTCTTAGGTCCTTCGATCCAAATCCAGTTTTGTTGTTAAGTCAATGAGGCATACTTCCTACCCCAAAATCTAGCCCATGTCTAATTTGTATGAGTAAGCCAGCGCCACCATATTTTCGCCCCACAGACAATGCTGAGCTTTTCCAGATATCTAAGTCCTAAACCCCCCTTAAGCTTAGATTTACATAGAGTATCCCAATCAACCAGAGGCCATTTCTGGTGATCAATAGTGCCACCCCAAATAAAGGAGCGTTGGATACTTCAAATTTCCTTCATCACAGATTTGGGGAAGCCAAAATAGAGAACAGATACATAGGAAGCGCTTGCAGAACCGCTTTAACAAGAAAAAATATGCTAGGGAAGTTTAATGCTCTCAGAGTCCAGCTTGAGAGTTTATCCTTCATTCTACTTAAGAGTTCTTCCCAGGAAAATTTCTTCAGAACAACATTAGATAATGGAGCACCAAGGTATTTGGTTGGAAGGGAGCTCTTCTAAATCCTAAAATCCATATATTCCTTTGACTAATAGGAGGAGTATTAAAGAAGAAAACCATAGATTTATCCATATTGATTGTAAGCCCAGAGGCTTTTAGGAAAGTATTTAAGGCTCTCTTGATCTGTCTTGCTTCATGAATAGAGGAGTGCCCCATGAGGAGAGTGTCATCGACAAACTGCTGGTGGGTCAGAGCTTTCTCATAGGGTGGAAATCTGAGTCCTTTGAGGCTCCCTTGTTCCACTAAATGAGATATGAGCCGTCCTAATCCTTCAGTCATGATAACAAAGAGGAAATGAGAGAGAGGATCTCCCTTCCGGATACCCCTAGAAGGTTTGAAGACCGCCGAAGGATGACCATTAATCAAGATAGAGAAAAAGGCTAAGGAGGTGAGATTAAGTATCCATTGAATCCAGAAATCACTGAACCCAAAGGAGCTCATAATTTATTTCATATAGGTCCATTTCAACTTGTCATAAGCTTTAGATAAATCCAACTTTAGCATCATACCTTCTTTTTGGTAACCTTCAAGGAGTGAAGAACCTCCTGGGCTAAGATGATGCCATCGAGAATTTGTCTCCCTTCCACAAATCTAGATTGTTCCATAGATATCAAGGAAGGGAGGAGAGGTTTGAGACGGTTAGCTAGGACTTTTGTGATAATTTTATAAATGATGTTGCATAAGGCGATCAGTCGAAACATGTACGGTATTTTTTCCATCGGGGATTTGGGGATCAGAGTGAGAAAATGAGAGTTCAGAGCTGGGAGAAGCCCCCTCATTTTCCTTGATTCATCCACAACGTGCCGAAATTCATTCCTAATTAAGTCGTAGAAATAGTGAAAGAAGTTTGCTGTAAAGCCATCCGGTCCCACATATTTTCCATCCTCCATTTGGTTTATAGCAACCTCCACTTCCTGAAACTCTATAGGTCGAGAAACCATCTCATTCTGCTCATCTGTAATAAGCCTAGGAATGACACTTTTGATGTCCCTACAGGCCTCAGTCCGATCCATCTGTGGTTCAGAAAATAGTCTTGAAATGGTGAATCAGTTCCCGTTCCATATCTTCGTGGGAGTCCACTACCCGACCATTGGAAGTTCATAGGTTGCTGATATGGTTTTGATGCCTATGTTGAATAGTAGCTTTGTGGAAAAATTCCGTGTTCTTATCCCCATCCTTCAACCACTGGTTCCGAGATTTCTATTGCCAAAGGAGTTCTTCTGCTATGAATAAAATAATATATATATATATATATATATAAGTAATAATAATAATAACAACAAACAAGAATAATATAATAATATAATTAATTAGTGAAATGGTGTAACTCTTTATGAAGAGTTGCATTAGACACCCTTTAAACAATTATAAATATGGGAAAGTCTATCTTGTAAAAGAGATCATCTTTTATCATCAATCAAAATATATTATTATTATCTATTAATCAAAATGAGAGTCGGATTCGACTATTAATCTAGTGAACGGATTCGTTCACCGCATTTGGTATCAGAGCGAAGCTTGTAGCCACCAATCTAGGATCTTGTCCAAAACCAGGCCCGTGTCCCAAAGAAGTAAAAAAGAAAAAAAAAAGAGAAAAAAATAAAAAGGAAAAAGTAAAAAAAAATAAAAAGAAGAAAAGAAAGACAAGTAAAAAAGAAGAAAATAGAATATAGAAATAAATAAAAAACAAGTAAGAATAAGTGAAAAGGAAAAAAAAAGTAAAAGTAAAGTTTAGAAGTGAGTAAAAGTAAAAAGTAAAAGTAAGAAGTGAAACCGCACATGGTTTTAAGGTGCACGTGGGTTTGTGAGAAGTGGGTTTGGTTTTATTCCCTAAGAACAAACCAAAAGTGAGATTTGAACTTGGGTGGGGAAGGTAACAATCATTCTTCCCAACCACCTAATCTACACACAATCCACAAAGAAATTAATCTAAAGCAAAAGGTTAACCAACGTGGAGATTAATTAATATTGGTCCATAATTGTAAAATATTACAATTGTTTGGGAAATATATAATATTAAGATAATATTATTATTACATTTAAATAATAATAATTATTATAAGGGAAAATCAATTATTGTTAAAAAAATAAAATAAAATTTGAAGATCGGTTATCATCAAAGAAATCAAGTCAAGAACAAATCAAGAAGAATTCAAAGCAATCATCAAGAAGTCGAGACGCGCTATCATCAGAAAAATAAAAATCAAAGAAGATCATTCCACCGTTGAAGAAGACAGACACCATGGAAGCCGATTTGCGAAAGAAATTAGAAGCCAAGTTAAAGCGTTATCAAAAAGACAATGAAGAATTACGAGACATTAATAGACAATCAGAAATAAAGATTGAACTATATAAGATACAAGAACGGTTCAATGAACAAATAATGTCCAACCAGAAAAATCACATAGAAAAATTATGTGCGCAAATCAAGGAATTAAAAGATGAAAGTGATTTCAATCAGAGATTGAAAAATCAAGATATAAAGAAGGAAATAAATAATTACGAAGCAGAAATAATACGCTTGAACAAAATAGTTAGTGACAAAGATGAAGAACTAATGCAGTTACGACATAAATTAGAAAGTCAAGAATCAGAGGTCAGCCAGTGTCGACAACAGATAAAAGTTCTTCAACAACAAAGTGACGACTCTAAAAAGACACATAATTCAGAGATCGCAGAGAATAATAAAGCATTATCCAACAATGCTGAAGAAATTTTTAGACTAAGAAGTCATAACAAGATACTAGTCACAAAAATTAAGAAATTGAAAAATAGTCGGAAGATAGAACAATCTATGGACGACATTGAAGGGAAACTTCTAGACAAGCAGGAAGAAAATAGTTGTATCAGAAGTCATAATGAAGATCTTAAGGAACAACTTAAGACATCTGAAGATGACAGAAAATTGCAAGTCGAATTGATTAAGAAGTTTCAAAATGATAATAGGCAGTTAGGAAACAAGTTGGAAAAGATACAGAATGAAACCTTAAAACCTCAAGAGACGAAAATAAAAGTCCCAGCTCAGATCAATGCTCAAAAGACGACACTCGTAAAAGAAAATGACATTGTGAAAATTCCCTATAGACACCCCAACCATAAAAATCGATATTCTGAAAAGTGGGAAATGTCGAAAGATGATGGTATTAATGTGATCAAATCTCTTAACGACAGATCAATGGGGAATCCCAATAGTCAGCAACAAATCAATTTGGGATGGATTGCCCCATCCACATATCGAAAGTTATGCTCTACACTTAGAAGTTCGTACCGACATGTTTCGTCAGCTACGACGTCATAAGGAATGGAGCGACAACGTTATAAGGCTTTGAGGACAAAGCCTTTCTAAGAGAGAGGCAATGCTATGAATAAAATAATAATAAAATAAACATCAACATATATATATATATATATATATATATATATATATATATATAAGTAATAATAATAATAACAACAAACAAGAATATTATAATAATATAATTAATTAGTGAAATGGTGTAACTCTTTATGAAGAGTTGCATTAGACACCCTTTAAACAATTATAAATATGGGAAAGTCTATCTTGTAAAAGAGATCATATTTTATCATCAATCAAAATATATTATTATTATCTATTACTCAAAATGAGAGTCGGATTCGACTATTAATCTAGTGAACGGATTCGTTCACCGCATCTTCTTGCGCCTGTCGTTGATGGATTTGATCAGAGAGTAGTTTTTACTCCAAGGCTAGTTCAGTAGTCAACCCCATCTGCATAATGTTTTCTTGGATACGTTCCATCTGGGATTCTAACTTAGCTTTTTCCAGCAGTATGTTACCAAAGACTTCTCTATTCCATATCTTGAGTTTTTGTTTGAGAAATTTCAGTTTTTGTTGAAATTGGTACATCTTAGTACCATTGGGGGGAATAATAGCTTGCCACCAGTTCTCCATTTGGGCCGAAAAATCTAGGTGGGTTAGCCAAAATTTCTCAAACTTGAAGGGTTGTGTCATTTTGGTTCCAATATTACTCCAAATTAGGGTAACAGGCCAGTGGTCTGATCCAGCTGAGGCAATAGGATGAGAAGTCAAAGTCCCTCCTAAAAGCATAATACTTTTGGAGATTAGAAATCTATCAAGCCTGGCTTCCACCAGATGATCCCCTCTTATGTTATTCCATGTATAACCGTTTCTTCCCAGACTTATGTCAATCAGGTTACTAGACTCAATAAATTCATCAAAAAAGGTATTTTCAGGGGTAAGGACTCTTCTTCCTCCTTTTTTATCAGATAGGGACCTGATCATACTAAAGTCCCCTCCTAAGATCCAATGAGCACCTTCAAACGTCCTCCTCAGGTTAATCAAACTTGTGATGAAGTTTCATTTTTCAGGGTAGCTACTGGGCCCATACACATTGGTAACAATTTCTCTCGCATTTGTGCCTAAAAAATGAAATTCTGCAGAGAGACTGAAGGTCGTAGAGAGGAAGTTAATAAGGGAAACCTTCCTAGGATCCCATAGGATTGCCACTCCTCCAGCATGTCTGACAGCATCAAGTGCCATACTCTTGCACTGTTTCCATAGACTTCTTGCATTGGTTTCAAGTTGAGATCCAGAACATTTCGTTTCGTGTAGGAAGACAACAGTAGAATTCTCCTTCATGATCTTTTTGTTCAGGGTTTTGTTTTTTTGAGGACCGTTAGTCCCTCGAATATTCCAAGATAATATTTTCATCAAGCACTGTATCTGGCCGCAAGGAGAGCTTCCTGAATGGTAGGGTACTGGCCAGAGTCTACTAGTCTTGCCCCAATTTCCCCAATTCGCTCCCTGTTCGAACTCCTACCCCGTTTAGACCCTCCTTCTTTGAACTTTCTTTTATTCTCCTTTAGTTTTAAGGGCCCGATCCCCAAGCTAGGAGTAGGTTTCATTTTAAGGATAGATTCCTTCAAGAATTGCAGTTGATTATCAGATATCGAGTGAAACTCCTTGTTCTTGTAGGCCTCTTCAATGCTGTCAAGATCTAGGTCCCCCAGTTACATTTTATCCAGTTCCTCGTCTAATTGGTCAACTTCAGGAGGGTTTTTTTTAGTAGAGTTGTTCATATTAATAATCCCTGTTGCTATAGATAAAGGTTGAACTTCTTGAGGTTGAGTCTCAAATGGGTCAGGATCCAAGGCAACAAAACTATTGGGATTGATTTCCTTTTTGCTCAGCTCTATGCCGTTGTGCTTCCTTCCCTTACATTTCCTATTTGGTACTTTAGTAAAACCTTCTGAATCTTGGTTCTCTTGAGATTTGTCACTAGGGATATCAACTGGGAGGTTCATATGACAATCCAGGGCCCAATGTCCACGGGTGTGAGAACACCGACATCGGAATGGGATGTGCTCATAACCCAGGGTTTGAAACCATTCCGAGTCTTCCTAGGTCAGGGTGATCCCCTCAGGGAGGGTTTTGGAAATGTTCATATACACACAAAGGTGAGCATAAGACACATACCTTCCTTTCTTAGTTAGGTCTGATATCTTCACAAAATGTCCCAGAGCACCTCTGATGGCCTTCAGAACTTCAGGATCCTAGTATTCGGTAGGTAATGAGTACAGTCTAATCTATACCGGGGCTATTGATAGGTCCACCTTGTCGGGATTAAAATGATCCTTCCAAATTCTTAAGTATAATCCAGCTGAGTAATAGAAATAAGGGCCTCCCTCAAAGATACGATCCTTGTCTTCCACATTTAAGAAAACCACTGTAAAGAAACCTTTGGAACCCAGTAATAGGTCGAAGTGGCCTTTTGGTTTCCATGTGGAGTTAATCCACCAAGTCAGGGATTTCTCCAAAGGCCAGATACCAATGAATTTACCGATCAAGGCATGATCCGTCATATGTTGAATTCGCTCCTTGACCCGTGTTGGGTTTACCGGAATAGCTAAAGTATTGAGAGATTTAGGGATACAAGACCCCTGCTCAGGTGTTCCTTACACAGATGCAGGGTGAGACATCATAGGAGTGCATCCCTATCCTCCGATTCCCTTCTCCTGAACCTTCAATGGAGAAACAGACTGCTACTGCATGATACCTTTCATTGAAGGAGGGGTAGAGCCCCTCCCCTGTGATCTCACCATCCCCCTGAAGCTCAAATTGATCAATTATGTGTAACCCCAGACCGTCGATTTGCAAGAGAGCATTCGTTAAGGCTTTGCACTTCTTGGAGCATGTTATCGATCACTCCTTACATCCATTTTTCCACATCATTGTTGTTAATGACTACTTTGCTGAATAATTTTCCTTAATGATTATAAGTTAATAAATCATAGAGTTTAATATTGTAAATCATAGAGTTATGACTAAACGTTGGAAAGAGATGCCTTCACCTTATCAACAAACAAATAGCGCAAGAGAAGGATGTCAAATAATTTGAAGCTGAGATGAAAGCAAATGTTTGCAAGGTTGAAAATGGAGTTAAAAGAGAAGAGGCCAAGCAAACTGGTAATACACGAACAAGCTCCCATAATACATGCAATATTGATAGTGGTAATGATTTTATAGAAACTTACGATCCTCCTGTTACTGGCCACAGGTAGAAATCATTTGTGATGATGTAAAACTCAACAAAGAATTTCATTCCCCATTTTAAAGTGGTATCTGATTTCCACTAGCAGGTTTTTTTACATGAGGCGTATTAAGAAAATGAAATGGGTTTTTTAAAAATTATTTTCATGTCCTACCAAATTAAGGTTTTTCTTAAATGTCAATGAATCTTCCTTGGAATAATTTATTTACAAATGTCTCTTCATTTTATTTGATTCGAGAGAAACCCACTTGTAACTAGAAGTGCTAATCAAGTAATTCATAAAACACTTTTCCTTCCATGTAAAGATAATTAAGAATGGTAAATCTTACAAGTCTTACACAACAAATTTGATTGCCTACAATTATTTAATTTTCATGCAAGATATCAATGGCTTTACAAATGTTTACTTGCAGCAAAACTTTGTTCATTAACATGAATAGAGGATGAATAAGTAGCACCTTAATTTCAATTGGTTTCTTCAACCATCCATATATATATATATATTATAATTATGTTGCTGCAAAACATAATATATATATATATATATATATTGTGTTTTTGGTATATGGATCATGGATCTTATAATACAAAAAACTCTCTGATGATATTGTTAAAATTTGTGACAACTAATTAACCTAAAGTGGTTTCTCAAAACTTGGTATTGGTTTACTAAACCTAGGTAGTTTGTCTAACCGTTGGTTGGTTGGAAGTTACTCTAACTGGTGGGAAGTTCACCAAATTTGTAACTTCTCTTTCAAATGTATTTCTATGAAATTTGAGAGGAGTATGAAGGAGTGTGTGAGTGAATGTAATATCCATTATTGAAGGAATAAGACATCAATACTTTGCATGGTGGATGTTTCTGCAAATTGGGGTTTTACCACGTTAAACTCCTGTGTATATTTTTTGTTGTTTATCTCATTTTATTTACAGACTCAAATATCGACAAGTGGTATCAGAGCTCTAGGAGAGTATTTTTTTGAGAGAAGGTAGAGGAACCCGCTGCCGTCATTGAAACCTGTTGGACGCTGAGTGGAGAGATGATTTTGGAGCCATAGAGCAGAAGCTGAGTGTTGAAGATTTCACTACCTGTGCGAGAGAAGAGTTCAGACGCAGACTACCTTGAATGTGTGACCCAAAGACAAAACCCATTGTGCGTTGCCCCTTTCTCAGCGCCGTTGAAATTTCCACAGTGAATAAGAGGACGAGAGGAAGACAAGAACAGAAAATTCCTCTATGTGCTTGTGTCAGCATACGGGTAGTCGAGAAATTGATCCACAAAGGTCGCATGCTTCCTGCCGCTAATTTCTGTGGAGTGAGGCATGGGATTAGCCATTGATCAAACACTGAGTGTAGAGGCCATCAAGCATAAGCTTGGATCCATGTTGAATTGGTAGAAAGAGCCTGTGTAGCCCGTGCGTTTCCTATATGAAGGAAACTAGTGTGTGGAATGAGCATGTGCCTGGGTGAAGGAAAATGGAAGCGTGGAGACCCAGCATTGTGGAGACAAGGGTTGCAGAAGGACTTAGATGGAAAGAGAAAGAAACCAGTAACTATGATAGATGATGAATGTGAGGAGTTAGATGCCAGATAACTTAGCACTGTTTGGTTATGTCTTGCGGATGATGTCTTGTTTAATATCGCTAGAGAAAAGTAAACAACAAGTTTATGGAGCAAGTTGGAAAGCCTGTATATAACGAAGTCTTTGAAAAACAAAATTCACTTGAAGAGGCAGCTATATGGTATGAAAATGAAAGAAGGTATGAAGGTTGCAGATCATTTGAATGTATTTAATACTCTTATTTTCCAGTTGAGTAGTATGGATGTTAAGATTGATGATGAAGCTAAGGCATAAAATATTTTATGTACTTTACCTGAATCTTGGGGTCAAGTAGTATCTTCCATTAGTATTAGTACAACTGATACTTTGGAATTTGACACTGTGGTTGGAGATTTGTTGTCTGAGGAATTAAGAAATAAATTTAGTATTGAATCCTCTACACCTGAAGCTTTGTTTGTTAGCGGTCAATCCAAAGAAAGAGGAGAAAATTCAAGAGGCGTTTCCAGGTCTAAATCAAAGGGAAAAAAGATCAAACTTAAGTGTTGGTACTGTAACAAGAATGGTCATCTCAAGAAGGACTATTGGAAAATACAAGAATCCAAGAAAGAAGACTCCAAATCTGAGGCAAATTCAGTTGAAATTGATTCAGGTATGTAGTGTTTCTGAATACAATGAAGAATGGCTATTAGATTCTGGTGCTTCACACCATGTCTATCCTCATAAAGATTAGTTTACTTCTTATCAAACAGTTAATGATGGTGTAATTCTTTTGGGAAACAATTATTCATGTAAAACTGTAGGGGTTGGAAGTATTAAAATTAAAATGTTTGATGGAGTTATAAGAACACTAGAAGATGTTAGACATGTGCCCGAGTTAGAGAAAAACTTATTTCTTTGGGAGCGTTGGATTCTTGTGGTCATAAGTTTATAGTTCTAAGTGGAGTACTAAAAGTATCCAAGGGTGCTTTAATGGTCATGAAGGCATTGAAAAAAGGAAACCTTTACAAACTGGTTGGAAGAACTCCAATTAATGAAACATCAATGGTATCTGAAGAGGTATCATAACCCACTCGATTATGGAATCAACGTCTTGGTCATATGTGTGAGAGAGGACTACAGGTGCTAATGAATTGTAAATTAATCTTTGGATTTGATGTTTTGTAGACATTGTATATTTGGGAAGTAGGGTAGACAAAAATTCAAAGTAGGTAGTCATGTTAGTAAAGGTGTTCTTGACTACATTCATTCTGATGTATGGGGTCCATCTCTTACAGTTTCCTATGAAGGAGCAACATATTTTGTGTTGTTTGTGGATGATTTTTCAAGGAAATTTTGGGTCTATGTTTTAAAAACAAAAGTTGATGTGTTTGATACTTTCGAACATTTTAGAGTTATGGTGGAAAAAAGAACTGGCAGGACAATCAAATGTTTAAGAACAGATAATGGAGGTGAGTTTACTTCTTTAGAATTTGAAAAGTATTGCAAAGAAGAATGGATCATAAGACATAAAAAAAACATATACACTCCTCAGCAAAATGGCATTGTAGAACACATGATAATGACTCTTCTAGAGAGAGCAAGGAGCATGCTCAACGATGCTAATTTGGGTCAAGAGTTGTGGGCAGAAGCAGTTTCAACTGCTTGTTTTTAATAAATCAGTCACCATCAGTTGCAATAAATTGTAAAATTCCGGAAGAGGTATGGACTGATCATCCTTGTGATTATTCAAATTTGAAAATTTTGTTTGTTGTGAAGCTTATGCACTTACTCCTAGAAATCAACTTTCTAAGTTAGACCCCAGATCAAAGAAATTCATATTTGTTGGTTATGATGATGTAACAAAAGGATATAGGTTGTAGGATCCTAATGCTCACAAAATCGTCATTAGCAGAGATGTAATTTTTGATGAGTCTTCTCTTATTAAATCAGAAAATGTACAAGTTGATGTGGAACAGGAACAGGTACCGTCAAAACAACTAGTTTAGTTGGATACCCAATCTTCTCATGACTCAAGGAAGCAAGAAGAATTTTATGGTGATAAAGAAGTCATAGAAGATGAAGAGATTCAAGAAAATGTGGAAACTCCACAACCTACACCAAGAAGATATACATGGGAGAGAAATCCTCCTAAGAGGTATACCAATTTTGTTTCGTCTGTTGCTTTGTTTACTCATGATGGAGAACCTTCTTGTTTTCAGGAATCCATTGATTGCGTTGATAAGGCTAAGTGGAAGATGGAAATGAAAGAAGAAATGGATTCTCTGGATAAAAACAAGACATGGGAATTGGTTGAACTCCCCAAATATAGAAAAGTTGTTGGATGTAAGTGGGTCTTCAAGTTGAAGAAAGGCGTTGATGGTAAGATTGAAAGATACAAAGCCAGATTGGTCGCGAAAGGGTAATCTTAGATGGAAGGTATTGATTATCATGAGATTTTTTCACCAGTTGTCAAGCTTATATCTATTCGTATTGTGTTAGCACTAGTTGCATTACTTGATTTGGAGTTAGAGCAATTAGATGTTAAAACAATTTCTTAACATGGAGATTAGATGAGGAGATTTTTATGGAATAACTAGAGGGTTTTCTGTAGTATCGTAAAGAAAGATTAGTTTGCAAGCTCAAGAAATCATTGTATATCCTGAAACAGTCACCCATGAAATGGTATAAGAAGTTTGATTCTTTCATGGTGAGCCAAGGTTATACTAGAAGTGAGTATGATCATTGTTTGTACTTCAAAAGGTTGAATGGCACATTCATTATCTTAGTATTGTATGTTGATGATATGCTTATTGTGAGTAAAATCCTGGACAAGATTGACAGTTTGAAGGCAAATGGCTAGGACATTTGATATGAAGGATCTTGGAGCTACAAAACAAATCTTGGGTGTTTAAATACATAGAGACATAAGAAATGGTAAGCTTAGTTTTTCATAGGAGAAGTATGTTGAGAAAATACTTGTAAGATTCAAAATGAATAAGGTAAAACCTGTGAATGTTCCTTTGGATTCCCATTTTAATATTTCTTCAAGTTTATGTTATAGGAGTGATGAAGAAAAGGATTATATGTCTCGTGTTCCATATGCCAATGTAGTAGGATGTTTAATGTATGCAATGGTGTGTATTAGACCTGATATTTCACATGTAGTAGGTGTTGTCAGTAAATACATGGAAAATCTGGGAAAAGAACATTGAAACACAGTGAAATGGGTGCTTCAGTATATAAGAGGCACACGTGACTATTGTCTCACCTTTAATAATAACTGTGATTCTTTATGTGGTTTTGTTGATTCATATTTTGCAGGTGATTTGGACAAGAGAAGGTCTACTTCAGGTTATGTCTTTACTCTTGTAGGTGGACCTATAAGTTGGATGTCAAAGCTTTAGGAAAAAAATGATTTATCCACTGCAGAGGCTGAATAAATTGTTGCCTCACATGCTTGCAAAGAGGCAATTTGGATGAAAGGTGTACTTGGAGAAATTGGAAGGTTGCAGAACAGTGTGCCTGTTTTCTATGACAGTCAAAGTGTTATACATTTGGCTACAAATCCTGTTTACCATAGTAAGACTAAACATATTGATGTAAAGTATCATTTTGTAATACAAGCCATTGGTGATGGTGGAGTAGATCTAAAAAAGGTTCATACTCAAGAAAATTGTGCAGATATGTTTACAAAACCGGTGTTATTAGAGAAGCTACGGTGGTGTGTGGTTTCTCTTGGCTTGAAAAAGAGGTGATGAATAGTTTTTTGGGCAAAGTATTAGATAATTTGTTGTCAAGGTGGAGATTGTTAAAATTTGTGACAACTAATTAACCAAAAGTGGTTTCTCAAAACTTGGTATTGGTTTACTAAACCTGGGTAGTTTGTCTAACTTTTGGTTGATTGGAAGTTACTCTAACCGGTGGGCAGTGCACCAAATTTGTAACTTCTCTATTAAATGTATTTCGATGAAATTTGAGACGAGTACAGAGGAGTGTGTGAGTGAATTTAATATACATTATTGAAGGAATAAGACATCAATACTTTGCCTGGTGGATGTTTCCACAAATTGGGGTTTTACCACGTTAAAATCCTATGTATATTTTTTCTATGTCCATATTTGTTCTTATTGTTGTTTATCTAATTTTATTTACAGACTCAAATATCAACAGATATGTCTACAACTTTATGTATATGGGATTTTTGGGAACGCATATGGGACATTTGTATGGACTGAAAAGTAGTACCTTGAAAAGGCTTGGAAACATGCCTTCTGCAAGATATAATTTCGTTCTTTATTAATAAAATTATGATTATATATATATATATATATATATATAAATGAATATAAATAATTCATATATATATATATAAAAAAAAATAATTCATTTATATATATATATATATATATAAATAATTCATTTATATATATATATATATATAATTCATTTATTATGTCTTGCCAGCAACATAATTTTTATTTTTAGATATTTTCTCAAGCTTTATTAAGTCATTTCCACATTTTGAAATCAGATTTCCTTGTTAAAATTGTATAGATTTATGTGAGTTTATCCATTCCTCAAAGTAATGAAAATTAAAATACACTAATATTTATTTGCAAGTGTTTGCCTTGGGAAGGAAGATTGAGGTGTAATTGAGAAGTCAATGGAATGGGAGTTTTTAAAGTTACGATTTATTTTTAAAAAAATGAGTTTTTACATATATAGAAGATTACATTGAAACTTTAGGTATTTTTTCTTGGTACTTTTCTAAATTTGAAAATTACGGTAGCATGCAAAAGGTAAATGTAAGATTTTCAATTTTTTTGATTAAATTTATTTGAAAAACATAAATCTTTGGTGTAAGAAATTAAACCTAAAATGAAAAAGAGATATCAAGGCTATAGATGGCAAGAAGACGATATTTACTCCATGAAGAGGAGAAAGCTATGCAGCTGAAGAGCAATGCCATCTGGATCAAGTGTGATGATGATAATTCCAGTTACTTCCACTATCACTATTATCACTATAGGCACATAATTAATACCAATACTCTATGGAACTTGGAGCCAGAAGGGGGTCAACAGATCACCAGATTTAAGGACCTAGCACAGGTCGGTGTCTCTCACTTTAGCAATATATTTAAGGAAGAGGAATGTACTTCCATTGATTCTATGTTCAATATTATTGCACATTACCCATCAATGGTTAGTAATGATTAGAATTTGGTTGTCAATGAAGAAGTTACTATGGATGAATTAAAAGAAGCAGTGAAGGATATGCAAAGCGAAAAAATCTTAGGTCCCGATGGCTTCCCCGTTGAATTATTTTATGGTTTTATGGACTTATTTCAGAATGATCTGCTTGTTGTAATTGAAGAATCTAGGGTAAATGGTAGAATCTTTTTAGCTTTCAATGCTACTTTCATAACCCTTATCCCTAAACTGGACAAATCAACTTCGATGGATCATTTTAGACCCATTTATTTATGTAATTGCATCTACACGTTAATTGTAAGGATCATAGCTAACAAAATCAGGGATATTCTCTCCAAGGGGGTATCCGCTGAACAATTTTTTTTCCTCGAAGCTCACCAAATCCATGATGCTATTGGCATTACCCAAGAAGTCACTCATTCAGTCAAATTGAATTGTATCCTTGCTGCGATATTGAAATTGGACCTCTCAAAGGCCTATGACCGGGTCAATTGGACATTTCTTTGGTTGGTTTTGTTCCAAGTGGGCTTCAATTTACATATGGTGCATTTGATCCTTTCACGTGTCCAATTGGTTTCTTTTTATGTCCTTATAGATGATTCAACATCATCTTTTTTCAGACCAGGTAGAGGACTGAGACAAGGATGTCCTCTTGCACCTCTCCTCTTCATCCTGATCATGGAGGGCCTCAACAAACCCATTATCCATGCTCGAGATAATGGTGGACTCAAAGGAATTTGGATTGAAGAAAGGATTTGCATTACACATCTATTATTTGTAGATGATATCCTCCTCTTAACAGACGAATCTAGGTGAGATATAATGATGATCAAGGATATTCTTATCCTCTTCGCTACAGCTACAGGTATGATTATAAATGTGTTGAGATCTACTTTATCAGTTATGAATTTGGACCAGCTAACATATGATTGGATCTCTTCACAATTTGAGTTCTCAATGGTTGATATTAACAATGGACTCCAATATCTCGGTTTTTATAATTAAACCAAATGACTACCTAAGAAAAGACTCGGTATGGTTGATCACCATAATTGAAAGCAAGCTTAACTTGTGGTGCAATAAATGGATGTTGCGTGGAGGAAGACTCATAATGGTTTAGTTTGCTCTTGAGGCACTACCTATCTATTGGGTATCCATCGCATTGATACTGACTGGTATTCTGGACAATATCCGAAAATTATGCTTTAGTTTTCTTTAGAGAGGTACCGAGGATAAGAGACCTTTCCCTTGGATATCCCGGTGGAAATTATTAGCACCAAAAGAATCAAGTGTCCAAGTTATAACATATTTTTCATATTTTGCAAGAGCTTTAACTATGAAAGGTTTATGGAGGTTGTGAAAATTTGATCACAGTATGGATCTAGTTCACTAAACAATCCTCACAATGAATTTACAAGAATGTAGAGAAGAGAGAAAATTTGAATAGAAACACTTGAGAAAAGAAACTCAATTGGATAAAATTCCATCATTCAATTAATGAATAATAAGTGTACATTAAATAATACATCTCTATAGATAAATTCAAATGCCTTAGAGATAATTTGAGATGCTCACAATTGGCAGGCTTAGATATAGTAAAAATCCCCATCTAGGCAAAATCAGTCTCCAAATCAAGGCAAGAGGTCACAAATTGGCTAACTAATCTAAGGTAGGCCATGAGTGACCAAAAGGGAGCAAGATGGAGGCTTTTCAGGAGAAAAGGTAGGAAGGTGATGAGGCAAAAACATGCATACTTGCCTAAGTTCATCCTAGTTCACTTGTTAATCCTAATCCAATGTGAAAAGTAGTAACAAAGCTTCCTTAGCTCACAAAGCTGGATAAAAGAAGGAATAAAGCAAGAAAGGCGCCTTAGGTCATAAAAGATGCTTTAAAAGCAGAAAGAGGGAGCATTAATGGATTAACTATCACTAGGTGGTCCAATCAAGCACTTAGGTAAATAACTAACATGGTACTAAACACAAGGAAACATGAAATAATGTTTAGCCAAGGTCTAGATGGGTTAATTATTCCAACAGAGGTTAATAACAATTGATAGCTTATGGGTCAAAGTAATACATCAGAAGTATATTCATCCACGGACAATTCAGGACTGGAATAGATCTAGAAATCTATCCACCAGGAATGTATCAAATATGTGGAAAGCAATAATTAATTCCTTTGATATCATAGGTGATTGGCTCACCTAGGATGTTGGTGATGGCCAGAGGCTCAGAATTGGAGAAGACCCATGGCTGGGATGTTCGTTAGCCCACAATATCCCAGAAGATATGATGGAGGCCCTTCATGATCGTGGATTTATATACCTTTACCAGATTTAGGACTTAAATAATTCAACACCCATTCATCAAAGGTGGATTAAAGCCGAAGATATGGGCTTATAGGATGATTTCAAAAGACTGTGGGAAGATTTTATTATTGATTTAGAGGGATGTCATGTTCACATCAACAACATAATGGATACTTTAGTATGGACAAGGAACATAGCAAGAGGTACATATCATCCTAGATTGGGATACATAGTGGAACGGTAAGAGGAGGATCTACCCAATTCGCCCTGGTGGAACAAAATAATATGGAAGCTCCAGTTCCCTCTGAAGGATAAGTTATTTGTATGGTTAGATTTAGCTGGAAAAGTCCCTTTTTGGGATAGATTGTATCAGTTCATGGGATTTGGAGCCAGCCAGTTCCCATTATGTTGTATTGACACGAAAAACATGACTAATCTATTCTTTAGTTGTTCTTATACACTTAGTATGCGGGATTACACCTTGTATTATTATAGCAAGTAGTTTATTTGGTAGGGACACAATCTAGATGAAGCATTTCAGAACTGGTTTAACAATGACAGATTTAAAGATTATTGTGCCCTACCAATTGTGATTGGTTGGGGGTTTGGTTAGCTCGGAATAGGGATACATTAGAGGATGCCGTCACTCATTATATGGTGTATGCCACTAAAAGTGTGGCCATCATGGATTATTTTCCATAGTCACCTACTCACACAAAACAAAGGATTATCAAGGAGGGGGAGATAAATAAATATGGCAGCTAGTGCTTCTTCGATGGCACTTCACAATGCATTCCAGGTTTCAATGGTGCAGGTGGTATTATTTTCTTATCAGAGAGTATTTGGCACACAATTTCTGCTGGTATTGGGAGGGAAACAAATAATTATTCTGAGATGAAGGCTTTGAAATTGACACTCATATTGGCCCTTTCCAAAGGGGTGGTGAAATTACAAGTATTTGGCGACTCATTACTTGTGATAGATTGGTTCAGACTAAGGAAACCACCTAAGAATATTCTTCTGAAACCCTTATTTGAAGATATCTTGAGATATATTAGATTGGTTTAATCTATCTCATTTCACCACATTTACAGGGAAAGAAACACTGAGGTTGATGCTCTATCCAAGCAAGGAGTACAACTAGAGGAGGGACATTGGAAGCAATGGACAATTACTATGGACACCATCAATGAAATAGATTTTGCTCCTATTCCAACATGAACATATTTCTCATTGCTAATACAAATCACTTAGAATGATTATATGAACCAATATATGAATATGAACTTTTGGAGATGTGTATTGATCTATATTTAGGAACCACACTCTTGTATGAGATATTTTTTGGAAATTACTATACATCAATAGTAATAGTATACTGCATGAAATCTAGCCATTATTAAACAATGTAAATCATTATTAATATAATTGGATTATGCTTTTTTCCCTGGGAAAAAAAATCAAATCTAAGTTGCATATTGTAAATTTTAAACTAGAAAAATATATAAATAAAAATAAAAATAAAACTATAAAAAAGATAAACAAATGGGGAACCTATCATCATCATTTTATCATTATGGAATAAATTTGAAGAAAAACACAAACTTTGCAAGAGATTGGCCAATGATCATTTTCTCTATATATTTTTAAATTAAGCACTTCAAAAATCCATTAACACAGTATTTAATTATATTTCGAAACATAATATCATTACATAGATAAAGAAATTATAAAAGAAAGTTGCTATGCAACTTAAGATCGTATGTAATTTCCAATAGTACAAAAATATTCAAAGGGATTTCATGAGAGATTTACAGGACGCAATGAATCTATTCAAAAATTAGGTTAAAACCTAAATTATGTTAAAGATTGTTGGTGAACATAATTATTAGCACAACCACTTAACTTGTGGTAGATGAATACCGATAGATCACAATTTAAGTGTCATGATCACATAATTTGTTACTTGTTCTCTATGCTTAGTTGTAATCACTTGTTGTTTATGCGTTAGCTACTTGTTAACTTCCTTAGTTAAATGGGTTGTCTATCATTACTTGTGATCCATGCATAATTTACGAGTTATCCATACATAAACTACCAATTATTTTTTTTAATTCTTTTTTATAATTGTTTATTTTAAATTTCAAACAATTACTATAAAATCAATACGGTAGTCCACTCCAAATTCTAAAAAATAAACACCTATCTTCAAACTTGAATATTGATAGTGAGTATTTAAAATTTGTGACAGTGCAAATAACCTTGTAGGATTGATTTTGTTATGTTGAAGATAAGTATAGATTCAATAATAAACTAGCTTTTTATCGACCTCAAAGGCTCAAACTTGAGTGTTAATGGTGGGTATTTTAAATTTAACATCTGTGACGGTGCAATATTCTTGTAGGATTGATTTTGTTATGTTAAAGATGGTTGGTGAACATAATTATAAATTTAATAATAAACTAGCTTTTATCTCAACTTCAAACTTGAGTGTTGATGGTGTGTATTTTAAATTTAACATTTGTGACAGTGGAAATAGTCTTCTAGGATTGATTTTGATTGGCTTTTTGCGCCGAGAGGCGCTCTACAGCCCAGTATGAGGGAGATCTTGTTAGTCGAGTGTTTGTCGATATTGTTGGCCATAAATAACATTTCTATGAGGGAGATCTTGTAAGTCGAGTGTTTGCCGATATTGTCGGCCATAAATAACAAAGTAAACAAAAAATAATAATACAAAGTGAAAAGTAAATACGAGACTTAAACTAGAGACTTTAGAGCTTAGGATTAGGTGATAAATATTATGTCAGTCATAAACAAAAAAGAATAATACAAAGTAAAAAGTAAATATGAGACTTAAACTAGAGACTTTACTTTTTACTTTTAATACAAAGTAAAAAGTAAATATGAGATTTTAGAGTGTTTGTGTTAGGAACCCATGTCTTTACTTTGTTAGTATATTGTTGTTGGACGCATATGCTTTGTAAGTCATCCCGTAGTATTTGTTGATCCATAGTTTGTGTTATTGTTGTTGGCGCATATGCTTTGTTAGTCGCCCATAGTTTTGTTGATCCATAGTTTGTATTGGCCCATGGTTTTGACTCATAGTATTGGCGCCTAGACTTAGCCCATGGTTTGTATTGACACATAGTATTGACCCATGGTATTGGCACCTAGACTTAGTATATAAGTGTGTGTTGAGGCCTATGAAGGCACATTGAAGTTAATTGTATTGAGCTTGCTCAAAGGAGGTTGCCCCCTCGAAGTGGCCCGTGATCAATATAAAAGTGATTATGAGTTCTATTATTTCTGATATCTCGTGTATTTACATTAATTAATTATTGCAGGTTCATCACATCTGGTATCAGAGCACTTTCTTGGGCTCGTTGGGTGGAATTTCTGCCAAGTTTTTTTTTTGCATCTGTTGCAAGTTCGGATTTGGGGATAACCCCTATCCGCTTAATTGTGGGAAGTACTTGGGAAAAATCCCTAAAACGCATTGTGAGGAGTACCATAGGAACCCCAAAGTAGCTGGCCCATTGAGAGGAACTGCCAGCGAAAAGGGCAACGACCCCTACCTGATTGACTAGTTCCCACTCGTGAGGTGAACCAAGAGCTGTCGTTTGTGGCAAAGCGGTTATCAGTTTTACCTGAGCCGTGGAGTGAGGGGTACTGCCCCAATATGAAAGCCGTCAGACAGCATTGGTGGCCGAGTGAATCCCCTGAACCGATAGGAAGCCGCACATACCTGGGGTCCATATCTCTTTTCAGCTGAACTGTTGCCGATCACTTCCGCTCCAGATCCAGCCGTTTCAGATCTATTTTGAAAGTCGTTCCAGATCCAGTCGTCGTTTCAGATCCAAAAGTTTTCGATCATTTCCGCGCTGTTGCAAATCCATCTATTGCGGATAAAAAAAAAAAAAGTATAAAATTCTGTTTTTCGGCCATATCTCCCTTGTTTCAACTTTGTTTTCCCTGAAACTTCACTGACATCCCTGCAATCCCATTCTGCATATTTCATTCCTGAAGACCCTATCCCAAATTCCACTTCCTAAGACCAGAAATCTCACATTTGTCTATTTTTAGGGTTTGCCATAACTCCTTCAATTTTCACCCAAACGCCGTGAACAATAACCGACAACCATAATCTTTTGCAGCCACCATGTTCTCTTCTTCCAGCAATTTTCGCGGGCCGAAGCTTGATTTTCCTCGCTTCAATGGTACTGATCTAACTGGATGGATCTATCGTACATAACAGTATTTCAGTCTGCATAATACTTTTGATGTTTAGAAAGTTCCACTTGCATCCTTTCATTTGGAACAGAAAGCCCTTCAATGGTACCATTGGTACATTAAAGCTCATCCCGAGCCAAACTGGACAGATTTTTTCCAACTCCTTTTGCAACGATTTGGTCCTAGTGCTTTTGACGACTTCACAGGAGCACTCACTAAACTTCACCAAACTGGCACAATGAGAGAGTATCAGACGAAATTTGAGAAACTAGCCAATCACACAGAAGGATTGTCTGATGAATTCTACAGGAGTTTTTTTATCAGTGGTCTCAAGGATGAAATCCGCTCAGAGCTCAAAATGTTCTATCCCAACACAATGATGGAAGTCCTAGGGTTGGCTAAGTTGGCAGAGGACAAGATCACAGCTCAACAACGCTCCTAACCCACCTTTGTTCCCTTCAGAAATATGGGTTCCCAACGACCTCCCATCACGCTTGCTCCTCAACCAACTCCTATCAAGCATTTTTCTGAAACAGAGATGCAGGCATGCCAAGAAAAAGGGCTTTGTTATAATTGTGATGAGAAATTCACTCGGGGACATAGATGTGTTCAACAAAAGCTCTATCTCTTGGATGTGGATTCTCCGCCTGCCTCAAAACTTGGTGAAGAAGCTACAGATACAGTAGATGATCAGGTTGACATTCAACACCCGCCTGTTGACACCCCATCTCAAGATGACCCACCCGAGATCTCTCTCCATGCTGTAACCAACGTCACCACTCCACAAACAATGCGGGTAAGGGGATACTTCAAGAATCTCCCTCTTACCATACTCATTGATTCTGGTAGCACTCATAACTTCATTGACCTTTAGATTGCCAAACAGGCTGATTGTTTTGTCCACCCTTGCTCCAACTTTGAAGTCATGGTTGCCAATGGGGGCACCTTACCTTGCAAGGGGAAGTGTCACAATGTGCGTATCTCTATGGAAGATTATAACCTACACTCTGACATGTTTTCCTTGTCCTTAGGCGGATGTGATGTGGTTTTGGGCATTCAATGGTTATGCACACTTGGCCCCATCTTATGGGATTTTGCTGAACTTTGGATGCAATTTTCAGCCAATGGGACACAACACAAAATTATGGGCTTACAACCAGGGTCTCTCCACATCATCAGTTCACATCGCCTAGAAAAGATCCTTAAGAAGAATTCACATGGTGTCATTGCTCATCTCCATTCCCTTCAGATGCACCCACCAATGGTCTCCACTACTTCCTTGGATAGATATGCAGGTGTCTTTGTTGCACCAGTGGGCTTGCCGCCTTCACGAGACCTTTTCGATAAGCATTTAGCCACATCTACATCTCAACAGGACATGATGGCTATTTTGCATACAGTACAGAAGTGGCAGCCATCCCTATTGGGGAATTATTTCTGCATCAAGACTGATCTCTAGAGTCTAGAAACTTTCCTGGAACAACGGGTCTCCTCCCCAGCACACCTGAAATGGGTTATCCAACTCATGGGTTATGACTATGCGACCACTTACCAGAAGGGTAAGGACATTATGGTGGAAGATGCTCCTCCTCGCACATTTGATGACCTAGTTTCTCTTACAGCTATTTCTCTACTTGTTCCAAATTGGTTGCGATCTGTTCAACGAGGCTATCTATTCTATAAACTCCATGCTTCTTCATCAGTAGGGCACTTTGGGTTCCTCAAAACGTATGACCAGGAACAATGTAACTTCTTTTGGTAGGGACTCAAAAGGACAATTCAACGGATGGTGGTTGACTATGATACTTTCCAGGTCAACAAGGGTGAAACGACCCTCCTTTCGGGACTACTCGAACCCTTGCCCATCCCTCCACAGATTTGGACAACTATTTCTATGGATTTCCTAGAAGCGCTCCAGTGGTATAGTACCACATTTCAAAGGACACCATATGAAGCAGTCTCTGGACAGGCACCACCAGTTCTTCTTCCATACACCTTCAGCAGCTCCCCAGTTTAGGCAATTGACTCAATTCTTCGAAACTGTGATCAGCTTCTTCTCATTCTGCAGGACAATTTTCACATGGCAAGAATTCGAGTGAAACAACAAGTCGATCAACACCGTTCTGAGCGCACTTTTCGCATCGTTGATATGGTTCTTCTTCATCTACAGCCTTCCACGCAATCCTCCCTAAAAATCCAAAGGCGCCAGTGGCTCGGAATGCAACCCGAGGATGCTACAGGGGACCCACTCCTTCAGATTCTGCATCAATTTCCACATCTAAAGCTTTGAGGACAAAGCTTTTTCTAAGGGAGAGGGGATGTTAGGAACCCATGTCTTTACTTTGTTAGTATATTGTTGTTGGATGCATATGCTTTGTAAGTCATCCCGTAGTATTTGTTGATCCATAGTTTGTGTTATTGTTGTTGGCGCATATGCTTTGTAAGTCGCCCATAGTTTTGTTGATCCATAGTTTGTATTGGCCCATGGTTTTGACTCATAGTATTGGCGCCTAGACTTAGCCCATGGTTTGTATTGACACATAGTATTGACCCATGGTATTGGCGCCTAGACTTAGTATATAAGTGTGTGTTGAGGCCTATGAAGGCACCGTGAAGTTAATTGTATTGAGCTTGCTCAAAGGAGGTTGCCCCCCCCGAAGTGGCCCGTGATCAATATAAAAGTGATTCTGAGTTCTATTATTTCTGATATCTCGTGTATTTGCATTAATTAATTATTGTAGGTTCATCACAGTTTGTCGAGTAACAAAATAATACAAAGTAAACAAAAAAGAATAATATAAAGTAAAATGTAATAAATATTATGTTCCATAAACAAAAAAGAATAATACAAAGTAAAAAGTAAATATGAGACTTAAAATAGAGACTTTAGAGCTTAGGATTAAGTGGCTCAGGTATTGCACTCAAGGAGCTATTCAAGGAGAGGTTTGCACCTCGGGAGATTTGATCCCTCTCGGCGCTTGATAGAGCCTAGGATTTGGATCTATGCTAGTATTAGAACATCTGGATTTCTGAGGTTTGCACCTCAGGAGATTTGATCCCTCTCAGTGCTTGATAGAGCCTAGGATTTGGATCTATGTTGGTATTAGAACATATGGATTTCTGCCTATTAGCATGAATGCAAAGATATTTAATTTAGTATGAATGTAAAGAAATTTGATAAAGTGTGTGAATTACATATGAGAAATCTGGATATATTTACATGTTTTATAAGGTATTTTAAGATTAAGAATATTTAATTAAATAAATAGTATAAAAAAGATGGTGTTTTTGGATGAGCCTTTGTTCAAATGATATAATTTTCTTGTCTTATAAATGTTTGTAAGGTTAAGAAGAATGTTCAATTATTGAAATAATAAAACCTTTTGTATTATTTCAATTATTGAAATAATAAAACCTTTTGTATTATTTCAATTATTGAAATAATAAAACCTTTTGTATTATTCTTTCTATTTTCATTTCCATTTATAAATTGTATTATTTTAGATTTCTCAATTTCACAAATAATTTTGATCATAAACTCATTTCATATGAATATAATTATTACATCTATAATATAAATGTTGGATACAATAATGATTATATTTGGAAATTTTTAGATAATAAAATATGTATATTTATTGAAGATAAATAATTGTAAAAAATTAAATATTTAATTTTATATTTCAATAACAAACTCATTTACAATCATGAATATAGTTTCTTGTGAAGAGTAGGTTGAAGAGTACTAAGTTTAAGAGACCTACTTTTAAGGATTAAGATTAGTAGGTTTAATACGCTCAAGGGATCTACTTTTAAGGATTAAGATTCGTAGGTTTAATATGCTCAAGGGATCTACTTTTAAGGATTAAGATTCGTAGGTTTAATACGCTCAAGGGATCTACTTTTAAGGATCAACATAAGTAAGTTCAATAGAGACAAATTGTTTAACTAGAAGTGATTTTCATTTAATTGTTTATTCATTTTTATTTACCTTTAAGTAGTGTAATTGGCCACTCACTAGGTTGTAAGTCACTATGTTAGCATAATTGGCCTCTCACTAGGTTGTAAGTCACTAAGTCACTGAACAATATGTGTCGAGTTTTAATACCTATGAGATTTGAACAAATAGATCTTGGTACATAAACTAATGAGATATATAGTGAAAATTAAATCAGACATTAATAAATTATGTAATAAATGAATAACATAGATTATTACACAATAAACTAGAAGCAGATAGGGAGAATTGAATGATATTTCATTGATTATGAATGAGTGGTGGAGTACAATATTTAAAGATGAGCAATTTGAATTAGGGTTAGAGTCAATTCGAATTTTCCATGCAGTGCATGAGATGAGTTAGGCTTAACAAGAGGCTAAAACCTCTCAGTTATCCATGCTAACTATCCTAAACTGAGTTATACCGACTCTAGGCTTCACAATAACTAGTTATATGAGAAATTACTTAGTTAATTGATTAAATATTTAGTTAATTGACTAAGAGGGAGTGCACAACTCTTAATTAGGTCCATGAAGGCGAATTAGGGCATGGATGGTCTCAGTTAGCCATGCTAACTATCCTAAAGTGAGTTATGTTGACTCTAGACTTCACAACAACTAGTTATCTGACTAATTGCTTAGTTAGCTATTTTAATATTTAACTAATTAACTAAGAAGGAGTGCAAAACTCCTAATTAGGTCCATGAAGGCGAATTGGGGCATGGAAGGTTCGTTAGGAGCAAAGTTAGCAAGGTTCTCTCAGTTACCAACTAAGACTAACCACTAGCATTCCTAAAATCAAAGAATGCACCCTCAGATTGAGGAATGCACCTTCAGTTTGAGGAATGCACTTAGTTGAGTTTGATTAAGTGGCAGAAAGAGATGCCAGAGGCCCTTAGAGCTTAAAAGAAGCTCTAGGGTGACTTAAGAGAGGTTTTTAGCTCTATCACCCCCCCATAAGCCTAACTAGATGGAATATGTACAAAAATGGATCCCAACACTTTACAACCATATTAGGTGCCCATGCACACACATAAAAGCTAGGAAAGAGGAAAAAAAACATTGGGACCCCCGAATAAAAGAGATTGTGAAAGGAAGATTTTAAGGATCCTCCTCAGAAAATGCCTTTACTCCCAAAGAAGCTCTCAACTGGGTGAACTACTGCTCAGTAAAGGGATTTGTCAAGATCCTTACAAACCTTTGTGAACTCCTCCTTCTTTTGAAGTGCATGTGAGCCCATTCACGAGATCCAAACACTTTGAAGTGCTTGAATGGTGGTTCTTGACCACTCCTTGCTTCGAATGGAGAAAATCCCTTGAAGATTTTGTGTGGAACTTGATGAACTATAGCATTAAAGGCTGTAGATATGGTGAATGAGACTATATTCTGGAGGTATTCTTCAACAAGAACCTGATTTAGGACAAGTTCTCCAATGGCATCTTTCATCTTCTAAATGTATGTGAATAATTCCTTGTAGGACATGATTTGTGAAGCTACTGGGGCCTCCTTCAACAAAACTGGATCGAGCATACCAACTGTGTAACAACTAATTTGAGGAGCTAGGAGATTCATGGCTACAAAATCTCTTTTTGATGTTTGCAAAAGAAATTTTTGATGGCTGCGAAAGAGCTCTTTGGTGGTTGCAAATTCATTCCTTTGATGGTTGAAAATGACCTTCTTTGGTGGCTGCAAAAAGATTTCTTTGGTGGCTACAACAAGCCTTCTTCAATCCACAAGAGTAGTGCTTGCAAAAGACTTCGTTGGTGGATGCAAAAGCCTCCTTTGTTGGCTGCAAAAGCCTTCTTTGGTGGTTGCAAAATCCTTCTTTGGTGGCTACAAAAAATATTTTTCAATAGACTACAAGAGTAGTGGTTACAAAAGCCTTCTTTGGTGGCTACAAAAAATATTTTTCAAAAGACTACAAGAGTAGTGGTTACAAAAGCCTTCTTTGGTGGCTGCAAAAGCCTTCTTGAAAATCCCTTCTAAACTTGCAAAATCTAGATAACTGACAAGAAATCATTGAAACACTAACTAGTTTAGTACCCCCTATGCTCTGATACCATATGAGATTTGTACAAATATATCTAGGAACATAAGCTAATGAGATATATAGTAGAAATCAATTCAAACATCAATAAATTATGTAACAAATGAATAACATAGATCATCACGCAATAAACTAGAAATAGATAGGAATAATTGAATGATATATTTCATTGAGTATGAATGAGTGGTGTATAATATTTAAAGATGGACAATTCAAATAAGGGTTAGATGCAATTTGAATTTTCCATGCAGTGCATGAGATGAGTTAGGCTTAACAAGAGGCTAAAACCTCATAGTTAGCCATGCTAACTACCCTAAATTAAGTTATACAAAATCTAGACTTCAAAATAACTAGTTATCTAACTAATTACTTAGTTAACTAATTGAATATTTAGTTAACTAACTAAGAGGGAGTGCAAAACTATTAATTAAGTCCATGAAGGTGAATTAGAGCATGAATGGTCTTAGTTAGCCATGTTAACTATCCTAAATTGAATTATATTGACTCTAGAATTCACAACAACTAGTTATTTGACTAATTACTTAGTTAACTGATTGAATATCCAGTTAACCGACTAAGAAGGAGTGCAAAAATCCTAATTAGGTCCATGAAGGTGAATTGGGGCATGGAATTTCAGTTAGGAGCAAAGTTAGCAAAGTTCTCTCAATTATCAACTAAGACTAAGCACTAGCATTCTTAAAATAAGGGAATACACCCTCAAATTGAGGAATGTGCCCTCATTTTGAGGACTACACTTAGTTAAGTTTGATTAAGTGGTAGAAAGAGAGGTTAGAAGCCCTTAGATATTAGAAGAATCTCTACGATGACTTAGGATATTTTATTAGCTCTAACACCCCAACCCATAAGCCTAACTAGATGGAATAAGTAAAAAAATGGCTCCCAAAAATTTGAAACCATATTAGGTACCCATGGACACAAAAAATTATTTGAAATCTAGGAAAGAGGGAAACATACTAGTGCGAACCCCCCCCCATAAAAGAGAATGCGTGAAGAACACTATAAGGAGCCTCCTTAGAAAATGCCTTTACTCCTAAAGAAGCTTTCAACTGGGAGAAGTACTGCTTGGTAAAGGGATTTGTGAATATCCTTGCAAACCTTTGTGAACTCCTCCTTTTGAAGTGCATGTGGGCTCATTCAGGAGATCCAAACACTTTGAAGTGATTGAATGGTGGTTCTTGACCACTCCTTGCTTCAAATGGAGGAAATCCCTTTAAGATTTTGTGTGGAACTTGGTAAAGTGTAGGAGTAAAGGTTCTAAATCTGGAGAATGAGAAGATATTTTGAAGGTCTTCTTCAATAAGAACTTGATTTGGGACAAGTTATCCAATGTCCTCTTTCATCTTCTGAATACATGTGAATATGTCCTCGTAGGAAATGAGTTGTGAATCTTTTGGAGCCTCCTTCAACAAAACCGGACTGAGCATACCAATTGTGTAGCAACTGAGATGAGGAGATATGAGATTCATTGCTGCAAAATCTCTCTTTGATGGCTACAAAAGCACTTTTTGGTGGTTGCAAAAGATCTCTTTTGTGGCTGCAAATGCACTTCTTTGATGGCTGAAAAAATCCTTCTTTGGTGGTTGCAAAAATCTTTCTTTGGTGGCTACAAAAATCCCTCTTCAATATGCAAGAGTAGTGGCTGAAAAATCCTTCTTTGGTGCCTACAAAATCCTTCTTTGGTGGCTGCAAAAGCCTTCTTTGTTGGCTGCGAAAAATTTCTTTCATGGCTGCAAAAATCCTTTTATGGTGGCTGCAAAAAACCTTTTTCAATCTGCAAGAGTAGTGGTTGCAAAAGCCTTCTTTGCTGGTAGATAAATCCTTATTTGTTTGATGCAAAATCCTTCTTTGGTGGCTACAAAATCCTTCTTCAAAAGCTCTTCTCAACTTGCAAAACCTAGATAACTGAAAATAAGTCACTGAAACACTAACTCGGTTAGTACCCCTATGCTTTGATACCATATGATATTAGAACAAATGGATCTAGGTACATAAACTAATGAGATATATAGTGAAAATCAACTCAAACATCCATAAATTATGTAACAAATGAAAAACATAAATCATCACACAATAAACTAGAAGCATGTAGGAAGAATTGAATGATATATTTGATTGAGTACAAATGAGTGGTGAAGTACAATATTTAAAGAGGAGCAATTAGAATTAGGTTTAGAGCAAATTCGAATTTTTTGTGCAGTAGATGAGATGAGTTAGGCTTAACAAGAGGCTAAAACCTCTCAATTAGCCACACTAACTATCCCAAATTGCGTTATATTGACTATAGTCTTCACAATAACTAGTTATATGACTAATTACTTCGTTAACTGATTGAATATTTAGTTAAGTGACTAAGAGGGAGTGAAAAAATCTTAATTAGGTCCATGAAGGTGAATTAGGGCATGAATGGTTTCATTTATCCATGTTAACTATCCTAAGTTGAGTTATATTGACTTCAGACTTCACAACAATTAGTTATCTAACTAATTCCTTAGTTAATTGATCGAATATTCAGTTAACTGACTATGAAGGATTGCAAAACTACTAATTAGGTCCATGAAGGTGAATTGGGGTAGGGAAGGTTAGTTAGGAGCAACTTTAGCAAGGTTATCTCAGTTACCAACTAAGACTAACCACTAGCATTCCTAAAATTAGGGAATGCACCCTAAAATTGAGGAATGCGCCCTTAGTTTGAGGAATACACTTAGTTAAGTTTGATTAAGTGGCAGAAAGAGAGGTTAGGCCCTTAGATATTAGAAGAAGCTTTGCGATGGCTTAATAGAGGTTTTTATCTCTAACAACACCAAGGTTGTCAAGTCACTAGGTTAGCAAGCAATATGTCACAAGTTTTAATCTCACATTGGAAATAGGGTCTATGACATTAGAAATGGGGTGTGGAATATTGAAATTGGATGCATGACAAATGACACTTTCTATGACTCAAAAAGGGTCACGAGGTCACAAAAAAGTCACAAAAATGATTGTAGGGTCACAATTTTTGACTTGTGAGGGTCACAAAAGCAAGATAGACAAGAATATGGGATACAAAAGAATCACATAAAAGGACAAAAATTCAACATGTGATAAGGCTAGTATCGGGAAAAATGAGAAAATTTGGTCACATGAAGATTCAAATTAAGACATCATCGATTACATTATTTTTTCAACCTTGAAAAAATGAGAAAATTTGGTCACATGAGAGTCAAATTGAGACACCACCAATTAAATCACTTTTGCAACCTTGAAACTTGAAAAAAATAGTTAAGGAAAAAAAACATCATAAATTTGATCCCAAGGCTCTCTTTAGTAGTAGTGAAAGTGTGTCATTACTAACTACAATAATTAGGTCTACACTTAAGTCCGAACATTGAGTCTCCATATCTTACAATCTATGCTTTCTTCGATCCTCAAATACCAACACTTCAAGCTCATAAACATTGACAAACATGACATACTATTTCATAATCAACACTCAATTTATAATGAACATTCATGTACAATCTTAAACTCTCATCATCACTTAAGATGACTTACACTCCAATTTTCCAACCACTTCACTATTACATTCCAACTTAATAAATTGTCTTTTGGGATATGTCGACACTTCATAACATTCAAGTCGATGTTCCAAAACTACCCACTATACAAGTCGATGTTCCAAAACTACCCACTATAAATTGTCTTTTAAGACACATGGAAAACTAGGACGAAATCATGAACCTTTCTTATGAGTGTGACATGCATTATTATGGAAGAATTACAAAGAATAAGATGATGATAATAGTCCAAGGAGATAAATATTTTTGGGACACATGGAAAACTAGGACGAAATCATGAACCTTTCTTATGAGTGTGACATGCATTATTATGGAAGAATTACAAAGAATAAGATGATGATAATAGTCCAAGGAGATAAATATTTTTGGGACACATGGAAAACTAGGACGAAATCATGAACCTTTCTTATGAGTGTGACATGCATTATTATGGAAGAATTACAAAGAATAAGATGATGATACTAGTCCAAGGAAAAAATGTGGGTATTATTTGGACGATTAAGTCATTTTTCTTTTTTTCTCATTAAGGCATGGAATGTATATTGTAGACTCAATGTTAAGAATATGAGTTTGTAAATTTACATAATTACCCAATTACTCAAAAAAACCATTAGTATCTAATCCATGGAATGAAAAAAGGTACTTTTTTAAGACAATGTTTTCTTTAGTTTTATGAGGATCGACTATGAATGAAAATCCGAATCACATGAATTGAAATTATCTAACTCTATCGTAAGCGAAACTATCGATACACGCTCAAAGTACTTATAAATCCAAGGAGCCTCCATGCAAGAGCTTTCATCATAAGTTTCTATTTGTAAATTTCATATTTGCAAGAGCCACTAAGCATTTTTAAGAAGATGAAGGCTATAGGGGAATAGTTGTGGGTCAAGTACAAAGGCTTAGCTCAAAATCATACAAGTAAAAATTCATATCCCTTATACCCATTGTTTTAGTATGGAGGGATTCTTTGTGGTGGAGGAACTTTTTCCATACCAACACTTGTTATAAAAGCAATTTTTCTCCTACTTAATCAACTTCGAGTTTCTTTTGAATGATCCCATAGTGTTTACTCTCTACACCTATATGTAAAGGCCTTCATTCTGAGCCTACTCTAACTTTGTTTTTTTTTTTTTTTTTTTGTAAGCTGCAAAGTTCTATTATATAGTGGAAATCAAAATTACAGAAAAAGAGCTGATAATGGTGGTCTAAGAATACCGAACCACCAGCCGAAGAAATCAAAAGGATCAAAATGGCTGGAACTGTAGTTACCAGTCTTCTGCTCAGTACAAGGAGAGTCATAATGTTCGGGTAAGAAACAACGTCTACGAGAACTCATATAGAAACAACTGAAATAAACAAAAAGAGTAAGCAGGATAAGACAAGAAAACTGAAAGTCGCAAAGTTCATCCGGAACCTTATTTGCTTGCCGTTGTGTCACTTAGGGGGATCTCCTCCATAATTGGACAGCTAAATTTGTCCTCCTCCATTGCCTCCTGGTCCGACCTCTTGACAGGATGGGGATCAACTTTACGCCAAGGAAGAACAGTCTTCTCTGTTTCTTCACGCACTCTCTTGCATGCCAACTATCCAATGGTGGAAGGGATGGGGAAAGTATGAGTGGCAGTCCCCTTGCCACGCGAACCTGAGAGCACAGGATCCTTTTCCTCTCCCCCGGCAGCCACCGAATTCTCCATACCTCTTGCGATGCCAATGCTACTACCGCTTGCATGACTTCCATCTGCATGACTGCCACCGACATGACTCCCGCCTGCATGGCTCCCGCCGACATGGATTCCTCGAACGTAATTCTGGCCTCCAAAGGTGGTTTCCAGAGTGCTTTCCAGGCCTTCCAAAGAAGCCATGTCAGCTTTCATAGTTCGAGTAATGTCCCTGGATTTATCCCAGTTGGCCTTCGTGTCCTCCATGAGGTCTCCCAGCATGTTTTTAACGAGCCAGTAATGGTTGATGCACCCATCATTCTTCCCCAAAGAAAGGTGGTCGGTTAGCAGACAAGCTTCCCAATTGTCAATAAGCAGCCGAACCGGGATGGAGACTCCTTCCCCATAGCCATCTGTAGCAACAAAGTCTTGGTGACCTCTAGTGTGGTCAGTTCTTCCTCTGCGTGGCCTTCCTTTCTGTCTAGACATGGTATTCAGAAGCCGGGGGCCTCTACCAGGAGTAGAGTGTGTTGCTGGAGGCAAGTCGTAGAAGACTGCAACAATTCTGGCAGTAGTTTCCCGCTCGAACGAATGGAGGATACATAGAAAATACCCAATAAACTACTTTAGCCTGTGCCCACAGGAGGCCAGTAATGCCGCACGCTTGAGCTTCATGGTGCTGGTACCAGGAGGCCTGTATCGATCTGGATGATGCGATAAGGATCTACTGAATTGAGTGTGTCGGGGTGTAATTCCCATGGCTCATTAAACTACCATCACTTCCTCCGCCACAGGTTGGTCTAGTAGGCTGGCAGGTAGTGAGCTCACCATGCACCCTTGGCTCCAAGACACCTGCATCCGGGTAACTTTAGTTTATGTTATATTAAAAAAAATGTCTTATTACTTTGATCACATTTTATTTTAAGCCCTTTTTCCTCAAAAGGGCTAAAAGGGCTTGTTGTGTATAGAGTGATTTATGAATGGCTAAAGAGAAAAAAACGTAGAATGAAGTTATTAAAAGCAACAATTTTGAAGTAAGAGAAAGTATTTCAAATAAACATTTTAAATATAGAAACTTCGTAAAATGATAAAATGTGGATTATTAAAGAATGGAAAAAGAGAATTGATAATTTACATTTAAATGTCTTTTAAAACAAGAATATTCCCCACATATTCTTTCAAAACAAGAATATTGCCCAAGTTTTAAGTAGGATTCATTAAGAAATTTTAAGTAGGATTGAGTAAGAAAGGCATTGTTAGTATAGACTTTAATTTCATTATTTCTGTGAAAATATGTTTTGGAGTTAACTTATTTTTATAAAATGTGATTTATTCTCTATAATGTATATTATAGATTGAACATAGTTTTTGGATTTAACTTCTTTTCTATAAAATGTGGGTTTATTTTTATAAAATGTGGTTTATTCTCTATAATGTATTTTACCATTGAACGTAGTTTTTTGTATTTATTTTCATTTCTATAAAATATGGGTTTATGGTCTATCGTTTATCTTTACCACGGAATATAGTTCATTTGGTTTAAGTGGTTTAATATAATATGAAACGTTAACAGTTGAGATTCATTTGGATTAAGTGGTTTAATATAATACGAAACGTTAACATTTGAGATTTGACAAAGTTAACTTAAGGAATGGATTTATTTTTCTGATTAAAATAAAAGTAATATAATGAGAAATTAGTAGAAAGGGTGTTAATTATGTTAGTGGTAGGCATTATTTGTTCAAGATTGTTATGTCTATGACATAATGTTTTCATTTTGGATATATTAGTTCACTTTCACTAATTTCAAAAAATCTATTTTTCATTTTCATTTTGGACATATTAGTTCACTTTCACTAATTTCAAAAAATCTATTTTTCATTTGATAAAGTTAAACTTTGTTGTTGAATTTTTATATTAATATGTATTTTAATTATTTAAATTCTGATAGGTTGAAACTCCCTCGAGATTTGGAGTGGGGATTTCAAATGACATGTGTCCTCCAATAACAATATTAATGAATTCCTATCAAGTTGTCAGGTTTTTTCTGAGTGCTTTGTTTCTTGTGATCTGACGTTGTACTGAAAAAATCGATTTCTGCTATAGGAATGGAAGACGTTGTCACATTTGTCGTCATCGGAATGCCCATGGCCGCTCCTATAACTTTGGGAGCAAGTGGCAGGCGATTGCACTCTGCACAGACATCCCTAGCAATCATTTCGATTACCCTAGGTGGAGTGTGTTGATTATCTGCAAAGGCATGAAAGCAAAAGAGCCTCCAGCTCTTGTCTGGTGATAGATAATCCATGCTAATCGGGCTCAGCAGGAAGAATTTGATACCCACATGCCAGATGCACAAAGTGTATCTACTGTCCCTAAAGTCTTTACATTTGGTATCAATAATATGAATAATTTGATTTCGCAGATGCCAGAACAACCTGTTCTGAATATTCAGTGTCAATTTCGAGAAGAGATTAAGAATGCCATTCAGTTATTATCACACTGGATATTGTACAAAAAACAGCAAGACCACAATGTCACTGGCCAAATGCTTGGTGCCCAATTGGTTGCTGGTCTCTCAGGTTTGGCATATGAATGGTGGTGATGGTTGCCACAACAAGCAAGAGATGAGTTATTAGCTGCTAACGACTCAGATGAACAGATTCTTTCCGCTCTTGGGAGAGAATTATATGGTCCAGAAGACCAAGAAGACTATGATCACTTAGCTTCACTGTTTATGTCTGCTCGTCTTTGTGATCTTAGTAAAGCTGAGGAATATTTCTGCTATATGCAGAAATTACTTATATCTTTTGGAAAGTCAGGCGACCCTGCCTATTTAAAGCACTACCTCAGAAGTTACCCAGGCCATGTACCAGATGCTGTTGAGCAAGCGCTCAAAGACAAAAAGGTCCAACTTAGAACTCTATCTCTAGCACAGTTACACAATCATATTCTTGAAACTTGGCAAGAACACTGTCTAGATAAAAGAGTTAGCAAAGATTTCAAAAGACATCAAAAGATGTTCTCAGCATCATTTTGCAAAGAAGTTGCTAGAATGCCTGATTGGGGGTGTGGTGCACACAATAGAGGCCACTTTGGCAAAGAAGGTTGCCATTGTGGAGGAAGGAAAAAGAAAAAATTCTTTACCTATGAAAAAAGATATCACCCTGATAAGCCTTACAAACACAAATCAAAGTTTCCAAGGAAATCTTTTAAAAAGAAACACTTTGCTAAGAGATTTGTGAAAAGAAGAACTGAGAAAGGTTCAGGTGATGTTTGTTTCATTTGTGGAAAGAAAGGACATTGGGAAAGCAAATGTCCTGACAAAAAATACCGTCCTCGACTTGCAGCTCTCTGCACGTCTCTCGATCCTACTTGGTGGGATTTGTATAAAGTTTCTAGTTCATCTCCTCATCCTTCAGAGGAAATTATTTATTTACCAGATTCTGACTCTTCTTCTTGTACAGATTCTAATGAAGAAGTTGCTCCTATCCTTGCTAAATGTGATCAGTCCTCATCTTCTCACCCTAGTTCAGATTCCGACAGTGATCCACATTTGGGGGGGTGTGAACTCCCAGAATTTGATTTCAGTTTATATATGTTTTCTAGAATGCTTTCTTCTACTCAGATTGAAAAGAAGATAGCAGATATTGATTTGCAATTATCTTCCATTCCTGTCTTTAGACATCATGAAAGAACTGAGTTAAGAGAAGAAAATAAAGCTCTGCAAAAGCAGTTGCAGTCGCTTCTGAAAGACAAGGGAAAAGAGAAGGCTTCATTGATTTTTAATCCTGCTGATCTGTATCAAGATTACCCCAGTGGCCATAGAGATAGACAAACACATAGAGCTGATAGAGAAAGATTGCTGAAGATGAAGTTAAAAGAGAAACAGACACAAATCAGAGCACTGGTAAAAGAAGCAGATGAAATCAAGCAAGCTTTGACAATCCTGTTGTTAGAAAAAGAACAATCTTCAGAAGATGAATTGTCCAATGAGATTGAGAGAGTTTGTGGTCCAACCAACCCTAAAGAAGAATCCCCTGAAAAGTCTCCCTCTCCCCAATCTCAAAGTGTCAGTTTACTTGGTGCTGTTTCTGGTCCCAAAATGTTCATTACCTTATACTTTAATCCTGATGAATTCAAAGCCTACCCTGTCCAATGCCTCATAGATTCAGGATGTCAATTTAACTTGGCAAAAGGTAATGCCATACCTAGTTTTTACTGGGAAAAGACACAAGAATTTGGGTCAGCAATCCAAGGCACTCCTGTATATTTAACTGGAAAAGTCAAAGATTTCCCTATTACCTTGTCCTCTGTCAAAAGTACTTTATCTTTGTATAGGCTTGATGTGGTAAGAGAAGATTGCGTCTTAGGTTCTGAATTTTTGTTGAAAGTCAGTCCATTTTCTATAGATACTAAAGAAATGGTATTTAAATGTACAGTTAATGGTCAGTTAGTTTCTTTTCCTCTCAATCATTCCATTATACAGAGGTGTAAGCCTATTCTGAGTCCTCCAGAACAGTCCAAGTCCAGTGTCTCACTAAACAAGATGGAAAGATGCATATCTTTTGCTGAAGTACGTAGTGAGAAATTCCTTGCAGGGATTACAGAGAAATTAAGAAAAGACTGTTGTTCTGAAAGCCCAAATGCTTTCTGGACAAGAGAGAAATATTTTGTCTCTTTGCCTTTTGATCCCATGCAAAAGATCAAACCAATGAAAGCCTCTGCCAGACTAATGAGTCCGAGCGAAAGAGAATTCTGCTCCAAGGAAATTCAGGATTTGATGAAAAAAGGATTGATTGAGCCTTCCAAAAGTCCTTGGGCATGTAGAGCCTTTGTGGTCAACAAACACTCAGAGCAGAAAAGAGATAAGCCTAGACTGGTAGTAAATTTCAAACCGCTGAATGCAGTTCTTCAGAAGATCAGGTATCCCCTACCTGATAAAGCAAGCTTGTTACAAAAAATAACTGGTTGCACAATATTTAGCAAGTTTGATTTAAAGTCAGGATTTTATCAAATTGGTATTGATCAGAAAGATAGATTTAAAACTGCCTTTGTTGTCCCTCATGGGAAGTATCAATGGAAAGTCCTCCCGTTTGGAATAAATAATGCTCCTTCAAAATTCCAAAAGAGGATGGAAGATATCTTTAGGGATATTCCATGGCTTGCAGTGTTTATAGATGATATTTTAATATGCTCCAAGAATCTTCAAGAACATCTGAAGCATCTGCAACATTTTTATAATTTAGTTTTTAAGCATGGATTGGTTCTGTCTGAAAGTAAAATGGAAATAGGCAGAACAAAGATTGAATTTTTGGGTTTGAAAATCAAAGCAGGTCAGGTTGTGTTACAGTCTCATGTTCTTAATTCATTTGAGCATTTTCCTGATAAGATTCTTGAGAAAACCCAACTGCAAAGGTTTTTAGGCTGTTTAAATTATATCAGGCCATTTTATAAAGGTCAGGTTGCTGATATTGATTGTTTACAGCAAAGGCTTAAAAAGAAGCCAGTTGCATGGTCTGAAGAAATGACTCTAGCAGTCAGGCAAATAAAAGCTAGAGTAAAACAGCTACCAGCTCTTAGTCTTCCACAGGGAGTTGGTAAATTAATAATCGAAACAGATGCATCTAACACCACCTGGGGTGGAGTCCTGTTGGAAGAAATCGAAGGGAAAGCCAATATCTGTGGCTATGCATCTGGTTCATTCAAGGGCGCAGAGTTAAATTATCCAAGCAGTCACAAGGAGATTCTGGCTGTCAAGAAGACAGTTAGTCATTTCATTTTATATTTGAAACCTGTCAGATTTATTATCAGAACTGATTTGAAGATTATGCCAGGCATTTTTAAGAATGAAAACCTTATGGCTGAAAATAGCAGTCGTATCTTGAAATGGTTTTTGTGGTTAAGTAATTTTTATTATGACATCATTTATAAACCAGGTTATTTAAATTGCCTTGCTGATATGTTGACTCGTGAGACTGTGCAGACAGCCGCCCCAAGCTTAAATATGTTTTATGTCGGTTCCAGTCAGAGTCCCATGAGAGACAGGATTGTTGCTGACAAAGGAAAAGCTCCTATGACATCTAAAGAGCTAGAAGAAGAAGAATTGCGCGCTCCCAAAGAATCCTTGTTCCTAAGCCCTCGGGATAAGGATATTTCAAAAGAAGAACGCCAGCAATTGCTGGACTATGCTGATCGTCATGAAGCCGAAAAATATTCGAGTCTCACACTGATAAAGCAAATCCAAACAAGCCCCCTCAAATTGCAGATTCTGGAAAGATGGGAAAAGGCTGCCTTCAGAGGTCTCCAGAAGGCAGAAGAAAAGTTGAGACAATGTAAATAGATTTGGGTCGATGGTAATGAAGAAAAGGAAGGATGGGTTTGGTATGTAGATTTAGGCCAGGGAGATCTAACCTGGACTACATATAATTTGATTCTGCAATTCTGCAGAGAACAAACATCCATCATCATATGTGCCGACCCAGGTAACATGAAACATAGAGTTTGGTCAGGATGGACTCAGGTCTTTCTTGATAAGTTCTGTCCTAGACTTGATTGGGTCGAAAGAAGGGCCAACTTTATTCTGCATTTGGAAGCAGACATGCAAGCTGCTGACCATGCAACCCAGTGGTTTAAGTTCCGGCTACGACACCATGGAGGAAGGTATACTCCACTTGAGAACACTGTGACAGTCACTCAAAAGTTTATCAAACGTGACAGTCAAGGCAACCGGTTAGATACAAAAGTGCACAGAAGAACCTTGCCGCTCAACTACAGGGTTGAGTCTCAGTTTGCGTCCGAGTTCGTGTTTGGTACCAATGAAGCTCTCAAAGGTTCAGACGTGGAGCAGTGTTTTGGCGAGCTGTTATATCCAGACATGAACGATGAGTTCCCCGAAAATGAATACTGGAGATATACAGAATCTCAACCAAACTATCTAGAAGAAGAGCTTATGAGGAGAGAACTCGAGGAAAATCTTTACAACGAAGGTGTCCTAGACTGTGTATGTGGTGGTGTCCCTGGTCCAGATGGAAATGTGGCATGTGTATGCGGGTCCGAATATGATACACCATGATTCCCATCGACTTTTCCAGGAATGAAGCAAACCGGTCCGAGAAAGAAATATCTTTGTAAATATTCCTTTGCTTTTACGGAAGCCGTTGGTGGGCCTCTCCGATTGTAATTTTGTCGGCCATGTTTTAGCCGAAAGTTTCCTCGGGATGTTTTCCCCGAGATGCCTTGTAATAATGGTTGTGGGCCTGACTCTGTCGGCCATTAGAATCTTTCAGTTTAGTGGATGTCTGTCAGTCCTTGTCGGTAGTACCGGGTCCCCATATGGCTCTGCCTTTAAGGGACGAGATAACATAGTGCGGTCCCACTATGCCCCGGGAATCCAGCTTTTCAACAGGTTGGTGTAGGTTGCTGGTTACCGGGTAACTGACCCAAGAGCTATAAATAAGAGTCGAGGCAAGTCATTTGATTCATTCGGAGTCGCATGAGCAAGTAGTACGCTCTGCAAGTAGGTGTCGTCTGAGCAAGTAGTCCGCTCGACTAAGAGTCTAGGTGTGTGAGAGCCGAAGCCTGTATGCTCTGCAAGTTGCCCTGCGTGGTATAACATTGCATCAAAAGGGTTAGACTCGCCTCTGTAAATCTGTGTCAGTAAGGGTGTGCTAGTAAGCATATCTTGGGACTCCCAGGAGCCTGTGAGTAACCTCATGCCTTCGGGAAGTGGTGAAAACTAAACGGACCCAAGACATTGTGCTTAGGCATATATCGAGAGAGTTGTGGTGACGAACTTCGCAGTCCGAGGTCGATCCACAGATTAAGAGTCTGTATGTTGTAATGTTTCTCTTGATATTAATAATCAGTCTAATCTCAATTGCCATTGTACTACTCACGATAATTTCAAAGTCATGTTTGAAAGAACAATGTGCTAATTATTTTGGCTCAAGCAATGTTTACACAGTTCAGCTGACAAACATAGAGTGTCAATCGACCAATGATATAGAAGTGTCACTTGCAGATAGAAGAGCCCGATCTTTTGATCCCTCCAGTTCAGGAGAAGATGCATCCTATATTACCATAGATGACCAGAACCCCAATGAGAACTGAGAATTACCTCAAATACTTCCTAAAGATGTTTACAGACTCAAATGGTGGAACCTCTATTCAACCACCCAGATTAAAGTATCAAGCATTGATGTGTCTTTTACAAATAATCAAGAACCCATTCATATCTCTCTGTTAGATAAAGCACAAATTGATTGGGCAAAAGAACATCATTTCAAGTATGCACATTTTGGTGCAGTTAAGCTTGGTTTAGGTCCGCTGGTACGCCCTCGTCTTCCTATTTCGTCTTTGTGTTGTGTGGTAGACACTAGGCACAATAAGTTTTCTGATGCAGTTATTGGTGGATTCACAGCACCTCTCCATGATGGTCCTGCATTCGGAACAATTTACCCTCGTTTTTCTGTTAGTCTAGATGATCCCCATGTATATAATATCTTGAAGGCCTATATTTTACCTAAGGGTTTTGATATGTTAAATGGCTCTAAAATTATCCAGTTAAAAGGTGGTGTCTGTGTTAGATTTGGAAATGATACTTTACCCCAGCTCCGGTCTCACGTCCTTCAGAGTTCTGCAGACTGCAGCATGGTGGAAACACCGAATGCCAAATCAAAAAATGCAACTCCGATTACATTTAATTGGACTGGAATTAAATATCCACAGTCGTGGGAGATGAAGTATATTGAATTAAGGCATCAAGAAAGGGTCAAAGCTACCATGAATCCGAAACCCCTTATCTATGATGAAGCCTCGTCATCATTTCGTTCTCCCCACCAAGAGCCCATTCCTCGATTTGGTCCTCCAATAATCAGATCCGCGTCATTATCCCCTTATTTGTTTCATTTGTGGAAAGATATGAGGATAATGACGCGGATCTGATTATTGGAGGACCAAATCGAGGAATGGGCTCTTGGTGGGGAGAACGAAATGATGACGAGGCTTCATCATAGATAAGGGGTTTCGGATTCATGGTAGCTTTGACCCTTTCTTGATGCCTTAATTCAGTATACTTCATCTCCCACGACTGTGGATATTTAATTCCAGTCCAATTAAATGTAACCGGAGTTGCATTTTTTGATTTGGCATTCGGTGTTTCCACCATGCTGCAGTCTGCAGAACTCTGAAGGACGTGAGACCGGAGCTGGGGTAAAGTATCATTTCCAAATCTAACACAGACACCACCTTTTAACTGGATAATTTTAGAGCCATTTAACATATCAAAACCCTTAGGTAAAATATAGGCCTTCAAGATATTATATACATGGGGATCATCTAGACTAACAGAAAAATGAGGGTAAATTGTTCCGAATGCAGGACCATCATGGAGAGGTGCTGTGAAGCCACCAATAACTGCATCAGAAAACTTATTGTGCCTAGTGTCTACCACACAACACAAAGACGAAATAGGAAGACGAGGGCGTACCAGCGGACCTAAACCAAGCTTAACTGCACCAAAATGTGCATACTTGAAATGATGTTCTTTTGCCCAATCAATTTGTGCTTTATCTAACAGAGAGATATGAATGGGTTCTTGATTATCTGTAAAAGAGACATCAATGCTTGATACTTTAATCTGGGTGGTTGAATAGAGGTTTCACCATTTGAGTCTGTAAACATATTTAGGAAGTATTTGAGGTAATTCCCAGTTCTCATTGGGGTTCTGGTCATCTATGGTAATATAGGATGCATCTTCTCCTGAACTGGAGGGATCAAAAGATCGGGCTCTTCTATCTGCAAGTGACACTTCTATATCATTGGTCGATTGACACTCTATGTTTGTCAACTGAACTGTGTCCATTGTGGGATCCATTACTAAGATAGGTGAGGGCTGACTTCTACGCTTCGGGCAACCTGTAGACTTACTCCCCTTCCTAACAGGCCTTACTGCTACGACATCCGAACTACGCTTACACCTTCTAGGATACCGACACAATTTCCTCAGCGGTCATTTCCACCGCCCACAAGACACATTTGTTCTTAAGAGTGTTTGAAGCAAATATCAACCAAGCATTCCACATATATCTTTTGCAGAAAATTTAATGGTATGCCCAACATCTCCAATAGAGTTTCACTGTCATCCCAAATATCATCTAGAAACAACAAGAATCTCCTACTGCTCATTTTTTCGTGGATCCATCACCAAACATCCTCCTCTTCCCATCTAACATCAAAACCCTCATTTATGTGGAGGTTTATCTGCCTCCCAATATTATTGTGGCGATTTATGGTTGACAAATTATGGGTAACTTCCAACCAGAGAATCATATCTTTCTCATAGTGTTGTTGCACTTGGTCGTCATTTAGGGCTCTCTTGAGGAGCAGAGTTTTTCCAGCTCCTCCCATGCCGAAAACACTTATTCTACATGGGGTAGAGGCTGATATTTCTTTGTCATCCATTAATAGACTTTTAAGGTTTATGAATACCTCATCTTGTCCGATGATGCACATCTCGAGTTGGTTGCTGCCTGTAACTTGCAAGGCTCGGCTGGCTTGTTCAAGGAATTGGAGATTGGTTCTTAGCAGCCTGCTAACTCTGCAACGTATTAATCAGATCATAATTGACCTGATAAGCGAATCCTATCAAAGGAAATCTATACAGATGACCCTGTAGGCTGTCAATACACTTCCTGATCTTCTTACTCAAAATATATTGAGATACCAAATTGTATGTTGGAACTTGGCACTTCTGCACTATTTCTCTTGCATCTTCCATGTTGTTGTTCAAGGTTTTAATCCAGTTGTTCACCGTAACGGGATCAATATTCTTGGCTATATCACTCTGAGATTGCCGAATAGCTATTCGTTTTTTCTGAATATCCATGTTTACAGGCTGAATCTTGTTGGAGATAATTCCTCCCGCCAATCGTTTGAGTTCACCTACCGCTATACAAAGAGTTAATGTATTAGGTAAAGAAGTTAATGTGCCTCGAGTGAAGAGGCATCGATATGTTCAATGTATTTTGGTGTTCATTTTAGTTGGTAGAACAAGATAGAAGAGCGGCAGAGCTCCATTTAGAAATGCTGCCCCCGTCTCTGTTTTTGTCTGCCTCATACTCTGTTTTTCCCCTGCTGTTCTGCCTCTCCAAATTTGACATGGTATCAGAGCCCAGAGTCACGAATCCTCCTTCACCTGCCATGTGAAGGATCTGAGTGTTGTCAGGATTACAACCAGTGTTGGTCAGCCGAGCCAACCTGTTGCAGAGAAAGGAGTAGGAGCAGCCGTCTCCAGTAAACCCCAGTCACAGTCACTGGAAGAGCTTTTCAGAAAGCTAGCCTCAGCCGAAGGAAGAGTCCACAAAACAAAGGAGTCGCCAGCCTGAAGGTGAAGCCGGCGCTGCCGTTGTAGAGCGAGCAGTCTTGTGGTGAGGCCACTGGTCGTGAAGGTGGAGAAGGCGCTACTCATTAGTAGCTCTGAGTTTGCTGAAGACCAGAGCAGAAGCCTTTGTTGCTGGCATCGATGGTTTTTGAGATCTTGTTGATGGGGATATGCATGATGCCAGAACCCTCACGCTGCGTACTTATTGAGGTAGTTCGAAGTTTTAAAAAAAAACGCCGAGTCCGTGTGAAGAGTAGCAGATTTGAAGGATAGACGCCGTCAGGGATTGAGGAGCCACGCCGTCGAGTAATATATCCTTCCGCAGAGCAATATAGATGCCCGTCGATCTAAAGGAGCCCAGCCAAAGAGTTGAAGAATTCAAGCCACCGAAATAAACTGGAATTTTGGGAGGTAAAGACGCCTATTCAAAGTTAATAATTAAGTAAAGACTGTCTCCGAGTTAATTTGCGCGAGGGTATCGGGTCCAAGAGACCAATACCGACCTGTGCAAGATCACCGAGTAAAGACGCCGCCACCTGAAGATACCCGAAGCCAACTTTATTAAAGAACCCTAGACTATGCGTTCGACAATGGGAAGAATCTGGAAGTCGAGTCCAATAAAGAAAATAAAGATTTGAGTGGCCGCGGATGAATATTATGAAGTCTATAGCCTGGAATCGAGCAGAAGGTCTGTGTTGATAGTTCTATCTACATGTGTTGAAGAGGACCAACAGGTAAATAACCAGGTACATCACAACCACCAGAAATTCCACCTGGCGGAAGATCACCATGAGCACGCTTGGCCGGAGTAGGAATCCCTATTGAGCGACCATCTCTCAAGTAAGCCTTCGCCATTGGAAAAGGGCCGAATTGGTAGCCGCCGTGTGAGTGGAAGCCCATGAATAGGAGCGTTTTAGAGTGGAGTGAGTGAGCTTCTTTCCTAAGGCGTTTTGTGCGGTTAAGACATAAATTTGGCGCAGATTCATATTCATGCAAGAGTCGTTTGGAACAGTTTCTTCATCGAAAATTTGAAGCATCTGCCCTCTGAGGCTTGAATCTGTAATTCTAATGGACTCGAACTATGGAAAAGCTTGTGCTTGTTTGGTATGTCTTCAGGATGAAGTGATTTAGCTAGGAAAAGCAGTTTATTCTCTGAGCGGGTGGATTTGAACTTGTTGTGGAGGCTTGAATCATAAGAAAGATGAAAAAAACATGGGAAAAGGAAGTTGAGGCTGCCAGAGGTGGGCATAACCCTTCTGAAATCGTTTCTTTAACCCTAGACGGGGGCCGAGCCTGCTAAAGAACAGCCTGTAGCTCATGCTCCCGCCGAAGTGGTCGCTGTAGACGAAAAAGCTGAAGAAGCATCTGGTAAGGAAGAAGTTCCCACTGTTGAAACGATAGTAGAAGAAGACTAAAGAATCATTAGCCAAGAAAATAAAAAAAACAGAGTGTTTTTGTATTAAGGGGGCGTTTTTGACAGGTCTTGCAGCCAACAAGCAATTTTATATTTTTTTTAGGGGGCGATAAGGGAAGAAGAAGCAAGTAGGAGACTTGCGAGAAGAAGACAAGTGCCAGCATAGGACGTGCCAACAAAGAAGAGAAGAAATGGGTTACCAAAGCAGACTCAAGCAGATCAAAAGAAGAAATGCAAGGGCAGAGGCAAAGTATTTTGCACATAGATATGGAGAAGTTCCCATTGCAGAGGAGCTTATTAACACAGTTGAAGTCCAAGAGGAGAACCAGGATAATTGGAGCAGCAGTGTTCTCCTAGTACCCCCACATTTTTCAGGTAAAAATTATGAGTTTTGGGCTATTAAGATGAGAAATTTTCTTAGAGCAGAGGATTTATGGTATTTAGTTCAAAATGAATGTGTGCATCCCCTAGATCTAGAGGCTTTTGAGGCCCTCACCGAAGACCAAAAATTGCAGAAGCATGAATTAGCTTTGTATTTCATTCAGCAGGCCTTGGATGAAAATATATTTTTGAAGGTAGCAACAGCAAAGACTTCCAAGGAAGCATGGAGAATCTTGGAAGAGGAGTTCAGTGAAAGGGGGAGTGACATGTGCAAGCAGCCAACAGTGTCACAACATGTTGAAGTTGAAGCAGAAGACAGCCAAGCTGTTAGTGAATCCCACGGTGTAGAGGCACTTGTGGATGGATATGAAGATAGAACTGCCATCACAGCAGTAGAAACTCCAGCCATAGAAGCTGTTGAGAAATTTAGTGAACCCCACACAGTTGTGGATAATGAAGTTGAAGAACCTGCTATACTAGCAGAAGCACTTTCCCCAAACACATATGATGAAGCAGTTGAATGGTCACATGAAATGGTTGAGGACTCTGTCAGCCAAGCAGAGCTTGTTAAGTTTGAGAATAGTGAAGCCCACTGTGCAGAGCCACAAGTGGATGGAGATAACAAAGATGATGTTGAAGATGAAGCTGCCATAGCAGCAGCAGAAAATGATGAATCAACAACTCAAGAAGTTGCAGGACAGCCAATAGAGGCTGAAAAAGAAGCTGAAGCAGTAGAACAAATCGAAGAAGAAGAGCTCATGAAGAGCATGCCCATGAGGGTAGAAGTTTTTCCTAACAGTTTAGATGTTTGTGAGTGTGCAGGTATTGAGAGCAAGAATCAGCCTAAGATAGCTGAAGAAAAAGAACAAGAGCATGCAGTCAAAGTAACAAGACATTTTGATGAAGATTTGAAATTTATTGAAGAGTGGCTAGCAAAGCCCAAGCACGATGAAGACTGTAATTTTATTGCAGAGTTTGACAAGATTATCAAAAGCTGCATTGAAGATGAAGCATTTGAATTCAGTAATGATGGGCATTGTGACATGCCAAGAGTGCTTAGCAGCACCATGGATGAAGAAATCTGCATTGAAGATGCAGAGGATGAAGCTGAACCAGTTGAAGACATTTTTATGAAATGGAGTCCTGAAGAGATCAAGCTTTACTATCAGTTGTTAGTGTGGCAGTTGGTCACTGAAGAGGTTGATGAAAACAAGTTGAAAAAATGCATATGGGATCCAAACATTCCCATACCCCAGCAATTGAAAATGCAGAAATATGAATTATTAGCCCATGATGTTGAGGGCATTATGAACCTGATTGAAGATGAAGACACAAGGCATAAAGCCATTGAAGAATTTGCAGACATTGATGGAAGAATCAAGCCCAAGGAGCTTAAAGAAAACATGAAGAAGAAGGTGAAGAAGAATGTTGAGTTCAAAGTGTGGAGCAGAAAGAAGAAAAGGTAAACTTACTCCATATTCTGCAATGAAGTAAATTTTTGGGTCTATGAATGTAAGCCTAGCTGAGACTTAGACCAGCAGGCATTAATGTTTTATGTTTTTTGGTTGAAAGCCCATGAAGGCATTGCATGTATGCTTTAGATGTTAGTAGTTTGTTTATGGTCGGAATTATGGGGGAGTGTTGGAAATAATTCCTCCCGCCAACCGTTTGAGTTCACCTACCGCTGTACAAAGAGTTAATGTATTAGGTAAATAAGTTAATGTGCCTCGGGTGAAGAGGCATCGGTATGTTCAATGTATTTTGGTGTTCATTTTAGTTGGTAGAACAAGGTAGAAGAGCGTCAGAGCTCCATTTAGAAATGCCGCCCCCGTCTCTGTTTTTGTCTGCCTCATACTCTGTTTTTCCCCTGCTGTTCTGCCTCTCCAAATTTGACAAATCTCAATAACTAATTTTTCCAGAAGCCTAAGCTCTTCTGTACAACAAACGTCAATCATAATCTCTATATGTATTACTTGAATCAACTTGTCAATAACAACGCCTATCAATCTCGAGATAACTCCAGGATCTCCCATGTTTTATGAATGATATATGATCTGAGTCCAGTCCAGCTACTGCAATAGGTATGCCTGAACTTAAACCGCATCAAGCAGAACTTCATTCAATAGAGACTGATACATAAATCCAGCTGTGAGGGTTAAAAAACATTTCTTAGCGACTACCATTTATCATTGCTTAGCCTTTAACTGGTCTTGTTAGATCTGGATGTTTGAGCTGCGTTTGTCTTGATAGGTTATGGTCAGCCTCGAGGGATTAAGATAATCCGCTGGTACTTGCTGAGATCTCCTTCATTGTGTTTCAATTAGCTGTCGGGCTGCGTTTTCTTAGCTATGTATACATTGGGAACCCTTTGTATGGGAATTGAACTCGTCATCTTGAGTGATTGTTTGTTTGCATGCTCGAGGAACGTAGTTTCGAGGCCTAGAAAATAAAACAAGTGTGTAGTTGGGAAATAAAACGAGATCCAGAAAATATGTGCACTGTACTAAGCATGTCCTGTGTATGTAGGGTCAACTGACCTCCGGAAATAAGTATTTTGCACGACACTGCTGACTACCGAGCATAAATAACTGATTTGGATAACAATGCTGGTTTCCAATTCCATCTTTGTGTCGAGCTAATGAGATTCAATCAAGTTGTTAATGGCTGTCACGATTCATTCAAAAAGAATACATCAATCAAAATCTTAACACAACTTAAATCGCATCAAGCAGAACGTCGTTCAATAGAGACTGATACAGAAATGCAGCTGTGAGGGTTAAATTTTTTTTCTTGGCGACTACCATTTATCATTGCTTAGCTGTTTTAATATGTGACTGGCAAAGCAACGTCCAGGCATAAGAAAATATGCGCACGGGCATGGGCACAATCGAAATGCACAGGCCCATGATGCTTCCAACCAGAATACTGTACTACAAAGGGAAAGGAGGCAACGAGCGACCAGATGTGGACAGTATGTTGCTCCAAAACTGATGAGCTCCTTTGATGTGGGTGGTCAGAATCCTATACTATTTCCTCACTATTCTCGTTGTTTTACATTCATCACAAGACAAGTTCGATGATAGTCCAAATCGGCTTTCTAATGCCCTAGGAAACAAAGAATGATAACGCAACTATCCTGTGGCCACGTTCGATACTCACAAGAGACACTCAATGGTGTCCCTCTACTGAGCCATCTTTTGAGTATCCAAGATTTTTTATAACTCCTAAAACAAAGAAGAGTATTGAAGAGATTTTTTATCTGACTTAAAATGCAAAAGTGAAATGTTTCTTGTTGAACAAAATGGCAATGTTGTTGCATTAAAATGACAGGTGAACCTTCTCTTGCTGACAAGTCATTAGGGATAAGGCATTGGATATACTATAACCCATATGAAAATGACAGCGCGATTTCGTGGTCCTAGTCTTGTTTCAAAGGATGGACTTAATATTCTATCATAAGGATATTATAGCTTTTAAACACTCGGATGAGTTGTTTCACTTGCCAGACTTGAGACATGTATTGTCCCTTGATACATGGAATCACTGCCTTGATACATGGAATAATTGCCTTACAGATGAAGAGTGATCCAATCTAGCAGCTTATCTTCTCGATGCAGAGCAGCAAACATTTATGCATACGTTGAAGGAATTGCTTGCTGGAGAGAATTTCTATTTTGGCATCCCTTTGGTTGAAATTTTTTATATGTTGAAAGGAGATCTTTGTCAGCCTCAAGAATCAGGTAGGTCTGAAGTATTTGGAGAAGAAACAAAATTATCACTTTTTAAGAACATATTAGGATATAACTTCTCCAAAAGAATGGGGATTTTTTCAAAAGATGCTTTTTAAAACTGGTGGAAGTATTTGCAAATTGGATGAAAAATGGGCAAGAAACTCTTTAACAGATTATTCTTTTTCCTTCCCACCACCACCATCAATGCCAACATGTCTAGATGAAAAGGAAAGGTTTCGGGACTTGAGAGCTCATAAAAGTTCAATCACTATCACCCCAAGTTTTTCTGACATGAGATCGTATTTCCATAGAGAATAAATTCGATACTTTGTTCTGATAGGGCCTTTTCTTTCACTGTTGTAGGTGGGCGTAAGGCAGTTGTTGCTCTGCTGAGAAGATGTGGTGGAAAACCTACCTCAAAGGGTCGTGACCATATGGCTTCTAATTCGAACGGATCAATCTGGCTGAACTAGTCTTCAAGTCACTACCAGCAGATCTGACATATTTGTACTTCACCTCACAAAGATGGCCTCAATCGATTTTCTATTGTATCATAGACTTGGCAGATCTTGGATGGAATAGATTTCAATCCATGCTTTCTCTGTTTCCCATCTCTTCCGATAATTATCAAGTACCAGAAGCTATTGCTTTGCTTAGCAATTATCAAGTACCAGAAGCTATAGCTTTGCTCTTGTCATGGGAAGAGAAAGAATTAAAAAAAACATAGCCAAATTACAACTAATAGACTATTATATTAATAAAAAACCACACTTCTTTTGATATAAGGATCATGACAATCTATGCACAAGTGTTAATACTTATTAATTACTTAAATCCTCAATTATGTTTTTATCTACCACTACAAATCAAATAATTTTTTTACAATAATCAATACCTATGGAAAAGGAAAAGGGAACCAACGCCATCATTGTAGTGATAGAAGAGGTATGCGATGAAGAGAGAACCAACCTAACCTCTTTTGAGAGTTAGTGCACCTGCATGCAATCGACAAGTTGAAATTAATGGGTCGTAGCCTATGGTAGAAGATGAACCCCTCACGTTGTTGTGGAGAGCCATTGACGGAAGAAAGAAACCCTATATGATATGTGACACAATGTGATAAAGCTGTCACATTGAGTTTAATCTCGTGGTAGGGAAAGAAGAGGCACATACTAGAGGTTGTCGTCGTGCTGTGAGCCATACAAAGGAAATATCACTCTTACAATGTCATTGATATTTTTAGGATTATTAAGCCAAGGTCCCTTGATCTGGTGTAATACACACAATGCTCTGCAATTTTCTAGTCATTTTGAGTAAGATTGGGCGATAGGTTGTAGTGCTCCAACCATTCTACGAGATGAGGTGAATGTTTTTTATTCCTTGGTTGTGTTTGTTTTTCTTGCTCTCTTCCTTTGGTATCTTTGGTGGAATTAAGACAAATATCTCTTAGGTTTTTCTTGAAGGGAAATCTGCAATGGAAGTAATTGCCAATGTTTCTATTTGTGAAAGAGTTTGAAATCCAAAGAAGTGGTTTAGTATGCATTTAATGGTTGATGTTTTCCCACAGTTTAGTGGTTGTGTTGACTCAAAGAAGTCACCATGAATGAATTTTGGCATTTCCTGAATGAAGCCCAAGTATCCCTATGTTGGTATAGTCTTGCCGTGTAGAAGAAAAAAGGTTGTAGCATGTGTTTGAAGAAGTTGAGACCAGAAGAATTGAAGTTCTATTCCCAAGTGTGTGTTTTGCATCCATCATCAACCTAGGTAAGATATGGGTCAGAAAAGAAGACTGAAACAAATTAAAATATGGACTAGAAGGGCATAGGAAAAGTATATTGCATAAATTTTTGGTAAGGTTTCAACTGTAGTTAGAAATTCCATGAATCGAGTAGTTGGAAATTCCATGAATCAAGAAGATAGAGATTGAAAATATTTGTGTAGTATTGATATGAAATCACACCCATAGTTTACTGGTAAGGATTTTTAAACTTGGTTTATATAGATGCTAATGTTTCTTCATTATAAAAATTTAGAAAATTGGGTTGTGAATGGATTTCATGACCCCCATGATGATGCAAATGATGCATCAACCCTGTATCTCATCCACCAAGATTTAGATAGTAACATTTTCCATGTAATTACAATATAAAATTTGGCTAAAGAAGCCTGAGAAAGTTTGAAAAGAGAGTTTGAGGTAAGGGGGAGTGACATTAAGAAGTAGCAAGCTAAGCTTTTGATTGTTGAAAATTTATTAGAAGAGTTTGTAGTAGCAACTAAAGACAACCAAGTCATTGGTGAATCCCATTGTGTTGATATACTAGTGGATGTTGATATTGAACTTGAAATTGTAAATAAGCAACAACTCATGCAAGATCTATTAGGGGAATATGAAGTTACAGATTGTAGAAATGATGTCGCATGTGAATCAAAGTTTAAAAGAGAAATGAAGAATTCCAAAAAGCACAAATGATTTTACTGACAGTCTATGTAGTTTTTCAGGTATTGTTGAAGATGTTGCAAGTAGAAATGTTGAAGATGTGGTTGAGCTTGAAAGAAAATTTGGAGGACCAATATATAATGAAGATGTTGATGTATATGTAACTTCGGAATGTATTTCACCTATGTATTTCATCTATGTATATTGTACTCCTATAGAGATGTTATTATTCCTCTATACGGAAGTGTCATCATTTGTATTGACAAGTGTCGCAAGTGTTGTAACTTGCCGATGGGTTATTAGACTGAGTTAGACAAGTCGACCCTATTGGTTTATTTGGCAAGACAGGGTCTGTATAAATAGAGATCGGGAGATCTCTATTTGATCATCTCATTACTCACTCTTCCATCACTCGGAAAGTGGTGCACATGTGAGGAGGAGGATCAGCTGCTAGGAGAAGACTATCTCTTGTACTTTGGTTGTATCATTCCTCTCTCTATCTCTGAGGAAGTTGTGGGGTTTTTCACCTTTATGGTTTTCCCCAGTGAAACTCTGTGTGTCAATTGTCTCATGTGATTGCTTGGTGTGATTGATATGCATTGTTATGATTGATATGTTGTACATGTTATTCTCTCAGTAAAGATCCTGGAGCATTGTGAATTAATGCTAAAAAATTAACTTGGTATCAGAGCTTCCCTGAGAATAAGACATTGTGCAGTGGCGAAAACTAGGGTTTCTTGTTTATTGGGTTTCTCTCCACAGATTTTGGAAAAGAAGTAAGGTAGATTGACTTTACTCATCAAGGAGAATCTTTCTGTCCAATCAGAATTCAATTTTGAGCACTTTCAGTTTTGGCCCTAAAAATTAGGGTTTCCACAAAAATAGTAATTTCTGAAATTTGAAGACATAGCTGGAAGCTCCTTGGAAAAATCAAAGTTTATAGCTTTGGATCGAGATTTTTGGTTGGGTGAAGCTCCGGAAACTTAAACCCTAATTCAGGGTCCTCCCCAATGAATCCGAGAAGACTAAAAGGCATTTCTGAAGGGTGAAACTTTGCAGATCTCAAATTCTGAATATATCAAGCTGATCAGCTCATCAAGGCGCATCTTTCTATCCTTTCAGAAAGTTGAAATTCACATTTTGAACTTTTAGGGTTTCTCTGACAAACTCTAATCCAGGACCAGATCCAGTTTTCAGGAAATCAAGTGGTAAGACCTAAATCTTTTCTATTTCCATTTGAAGTACTCTTTAAAGATGTCTCACCACACCAAGCTTTAGGATAAGCTTGAAGGGGATGATAACTTCCGAGCATGGAAGTATAGGATTGGGTTAATCCTGGAAGAAAATGAATTGGACACTTATATAAGTGAAGAGGTCCCTGTCCCAGAGGAAGAAGAGGCTAAGGATCTCCACAATAAGAACTTGGTTAAGGTAAAGAGGATCATTGCTGATTCTATCAAGGACCATCTCATTCCACATGTGTCATCCCTAAAGACACCCAAGGATATGTTTGACTCTTTGACCAAGCTGTTTGAAGGGAAGAACATAAATCGGAAGATGACTCCGCGGAACCAATTGAAAGGGGTAAAGCTTCAAAATGGAGAGACCATTCAATCCTATCTCTCCAAGGTCTCTCAGATCAAGGAACAACTTGAAGCTATGGATGAAATGGTGGAGAATGGTGAAATTGTCATGACCACTCTGAATGGCCTACCTAGGTCATGGGATCCCTTCATTCAAGGAATATGTGCAAGAAGGAAGTTGATCTCCTTCAGCAGATTGTGGGAGGAATGTTCACAAGAAGAGGCTAGGATTGTAGCCTGAGAAGAAAAGATGGGAAGTGAAGATCAAGCTCTCACAGCTCACACCAAAAGAAGCAATCCCAAGAAGGAGCACTCTCATCACAAGAAACCTCTTAAAAGGGGTAAGAAGGATCTGAGATGCTTCACATGTAATGAGAAGGGACACTTTACTGCAGATTGTCCCAAGAACAAAAGGGACAACAACTTCAACAAGGAGAAGAAAGGAAACAAGAAGAGATATCATGCTCATGTTGTTGAGGATGATGAACCTCCCAAGAAGAAGGCTAGAGCAGAAAGTGATGACTCATCTAGTGAAGATGAATATGTTCTAATCTCTGCTCTCATAGGTACCATCTCTCATGGATGTAATTATTGGCTCATTGATAGTGGGGCTTCCAAACATATGACTGGGTTTAAAGAATCCTTTGCTAATCTATCTAAACATGAGTTACCCCATAAGGTGAAACTTGGGGATGAATACCAATATCCTATCAAAGGAAGTGGTGAAGCCTCCTAAAACCTAGACTCTGGGAATTATTTGAAGATGAAAGATGTGCTATATGTACCTGGTCTCAAGAAGAACTTACTCTCCATATCTGCATTGGATGCAAAAGGCATGAGGGTTGCATTTGTAGATGGCCAAGTCCTAATGTGGCCAAAGGGTAAAACTATAGATGATGCAGTAGTGATTGGAGAACAAGAGGGGGGATTGTATAAATTAAAGGGACAACCTGAACATGCCATGGTACATGAATCCATGGATCCAAGTGAACTTTGGCATAGAAGGCTTGCACATGTGCACTATAGGGCACTACCAATTGCAAGTAAAGTAGTAGAGGGTCTTCCTGAAATCAAGACCAAGCATGAAGGCGTTTGCAAAGGTTGTGCAAAAGGAAAGAACATAAAGAAGACATTTCCAAGCAGTGAAAGCAAATCAAAAGGAATCTTGGAAATTATCCACTCCGATGTATGCGGTTCGATGTCATCCAGTTCTCTAAGTGGGTATATATACTATGTCTCTTTCATTGATGATTTCTCTAGGAATACTTGGATTTATTTCTTGAAGAACACAGATGAAGTGTTTGATAAGTTCAAGGAGTTCAAAGCCTTGATGGAAAATCAAACTGATAAGAAGATCAAGACCTTCAGATCCGATAATGGCAGAGAATTCACTTCAGGTGATTTCAAGAAGCTATGCAGTGATTCAGGGATTAAGAGGGAGTTGACTGCTCCCTACAATCCACAACAGAATGGAGTTGCATAAAGGAAGAATAGAACAATCATGGAAGCAGCACGGGAAATGCTGCATGACCAGGATCTTCCTGTGCATCTATGGGCAGTAGCATCTAGGACAACTGTATATGTGCAGAACATAACACCTCACAAGATATTGGACAACAAGACACCAGAAGAGGTATTCTCTGGTAAGAAACCTGAAGTCAGCCATCTTAGAATATTTGGTTGTCCAGTAGACACTCATGTTCCAAAGGAAAAGAGGACAAAGCTAGATCCTTCAGGAAAGAAGGGCATCTTTGTGGGGTACAGTGAAAGCTCGAAGGCTTACAGAATATACTTTCCAGGGTTCAAGAAGATTGATGTCAGCAGGGATGTAACATTTGATGAAAACTCAGCCTTCATCAAATCAAGAAAGACACCTATTGAAGATCATGAAGAACCAAAGAAAAACAGATTTCAAGACACCACCATGACTGAATCAATTCCTGAAGCAGATCATGAAGTTGAAGATCCACAAATACATGTAGATCCACCTCGTGAGAATAAATCTCATAAGAGGAAACCTGCATGGGCTAGAGAGCTCATTCAAGATGCAGAAAGATATGGCATTCCAGAAGAAGAACACAGAGCAAAGAAGAGAACTAGATCACATACCAGCTATGTTGCTTTACTCTGTGATATTATGAACAAAGAACCTTCCAGTTATGAAGAGGCAGCGGAAAAGAAAGAATGGAAGGATGCCATGATCGAGGAGTACCAGTCGATCATGAAGAATGATGTTTGGAATGCAGTCCCAAGATCTGAAGGGAAGTATGTTGTGACTTCCAAATGGATCTATAAGATCAAGCATGCTACAGATGGTAGCATGGAGAAATACAAAGCAAGATTTGTAGCTCGTGGCTTCTCCCAGAAAGAAGGGATTGACTATGAAGAAAATTTTGCTCCTGTAGCCAGATACAATTCCATGAGATCAGTACTTACTCTGGCTGCAGTGATGAAATGGAAGATACACCAAATGGATGTCAAGACAACTTTCTTGAATGGTGTAGTCGAGGAGGAAGTGTATGTAGAGAATCCACTTGGTTTTGAGACACATGACAGGGAGTCATATGTGTGCAGGTTGAAGAAAGCCTTGTATGGCTTGCAGCAAGCTCCTAGAACTTGGTATGGTAGGATAGACAACTTTCTATCTAGCTTGGGCTTTACTAAGAGTAAAGCAGATTCCAACCTTTACTACAAGGTTGGGGAAGGAAATTCTGTGATACTACTCTTGTATGTGGATGACCTATTTGTAACAGGTGAGGATGGATTGATTGCTGATACCAAGAGGAATCTTGCTGCCGAGTTCGAGATGAAGGACTTGGGGATGATGCACTACTTTCTAGGCATGGAGGTGTGGAAGAGTGCATATGGAATCTTCCTTGGACAAGGGAAGTATGCAGTAGAGATCCTGAAGAGGTTTGGGATGATGGACTACAAGGCCATGGCCACACCTATGGCATTGAACCTGAAGCTTTTGTGTGATGCTTCATCTGATCCGGTTGATGTCATGATGTATCGTCAGATGATTGGGTCCTTGATGTACCTGATGAATACGAGACTAGGTATTTGCTTTTCAGTGAACACATTGAGCCAGTTCCTGACGGATCCTAGAGGTGTTCACCTGGTTGCTGTAAAACATATTCTAAGGTACCTGAAGGGTACAATTAATTATGGGCTCAAGTATGATGCGAATCAAAAGTTTAACCTACAGGGTTATGTTGATTCAGATTGGGCAGGCAGTGCTGCAGATAGGAAGAGCACATCTGGGTGTTGCTTCAGTATGGGATCAGGTGTGATCTCTTGGTTTAGTAGGAAGCAGTCCTGTGTAGCACTGAGTACAGCTGAGGCAGAGTATGTTGCAGCTTGTTCGGCTAGTTGTGAGGAAGTATGGCTCTGGAAGCTACTGTCTGAGTTATTTGATCTCCCGCTGGAGGCTACTAGTATCTTTTGTGACAACTAGAGTTGTGTGAAGTTGTCTGAGAACCCGGTGTTCCACGACAGGTCGAAACACATTGAGATCAAATATCACTATATCAGGGGTATGGTATACAGAGGAGCAGTGAAGCTCCTGTATGTTGCGATGGATGAGCAGATTGCAGATGTGCTGATGAAACCACTAGCCAGAGTGAAGTTCGAGTACTTCAGAGAGAGGCTTGGTATTCTCTAGATTGATGACACTTTGAGGAAGAAGTGATGGACACATTTGCAGGAGCCATTCCAAGCATGGTGAGAGGAGGATCCTTGCCATGGCTGTGGATGTAAGCGTTGGATGATGAGCATCAGGACGATGCTCCAGTTACTGCTCTGTATATGCATCATGTTGGATGCTTGTTATGATCAGTTGGATCATGTATATGTATATGCATCAGGTTGGATGCTTGTTATGATCAGTTGGATCATGTATATGTATATGCATCATGTTGGATGCTTGGACCATGTATCTGTATATGTATCAGGTGGATACGTTGTATGATCAGGTAGATCGTGTATGTTGATATATATCAGGTGGATACATTGTATGATCAGGTGGATCATGTATCTGTGTATGTATTAGGTGGATACATTGTATGATCAGGTGGATCATGTATGATGATATGTATTAGGTAGATACTTGGTATGCATCAGGTGGATGCATTGTATGATCAGGATGATCATGGATGACGAGCTTCAGGATGTTGCTCCATATGACAAGCATCAGGACGATGCAGTGATGATGATCAGGATGATCATGTACATCAGGACGATGTATGGTGAGTATCAGGTTGATACTTTGTGGCCGTGGACAGGTTGTGCAAGGGTAGCATGTAATAAGTCCTGGAGATATGGACAGGATGAAAAAGGCCTCAGATGCTCTTTAGAGATCTTGCTTGGCAAGACACTCTTTTAAGGTTTTGCTAGACCACATGTAATAAGTCGTGGAGATCTGGACAGGATGAAAAAGGCCTCAGATGCTCTTTAGAGATCTTGCTTGGCAAGACACTCTTTTAAGGTTTTGTGGGGACCACATGTAATAAGTCCTGGAGATCTGGACAGGATGAAAAAGGCCTCAGATGCTCTTTAGAGATCTTGCTTGGCAAGACACTCTTTTAAGGTTTTGTGGTAGGGGTCACATGTAATAAGTCCTGGAGATCTGGACAAGATGAAAAAGGCCTCAGATGCTCTTTAGAGATCTTGCTTGGCAAGACACTCTTTTAAGGTTTTGTGACAGTCACATGTAAAAGATCTTGGGAGATCCGATAGGTTGAGCTGTGTGCTCGTAAAATGCCTGGGATGCTCTTTCGAGGTTTTGTTGACGCACGTAATACGTCCTAAGGATTCCACAGTATGGCTAGTGATGATGAAGACCTACAGGTGGTGGGCCTACATCCAGTATGAAAAAGGACTGGCTCTGTAGAACTTCCTATGACGAGTAGATCGAAGATTGATTGAGATAGAAGCAGCAGTGACGATGCCGACGATTCGATGACGATGATCCACTGATGATGATCTAGAGAAGAAGACTTGTGCTAGCAGATATGTGTCGAGAAACACCTTCCTAGTTAAGAGGAAGTGTTGATGTATATGTAACTTTTCACTTATGTATTTCATCTATTTATATTGTACTCCTATAGAGATGTTATTATTCCTCTATACGGAAGTGTCGTCTTTTGTATTGACAAGTGTCACAAGTGTCATAACTTGCCAATGGGTTATTAGACCACCATGTGTGGGGTCGGCCCTGATTAAGTTAACCATGGGTTATTAGACTGAGTTAGACAAGTCGGCCCTGTTGATTTAATTGGCAGGACAGGGTCTGTATAAATAGAGATCGGGAGATCTCTATTCGATCATCTCATTACTCACTCTTCCATCAGTCGAAAAGTGGCACACATGTGAGGAGGAGGATCAGCTGCTAGGAGAAGACTATCTCTTATACTTTGGTTGTATCATTGCTCTCTCTATATCTGAGGAAGTTGTGGGGTTTTTCACCTTTATGGTTTTCCCCAGTGAAACTCTGTGTGTCAATTGTCTCATGTGATTGCTTGGTGTGATTGATATGCATTGTTATGATTGATATGTTGTACATGTTATTCTCTCAGTAAAGATCCTAGAGTATTGTGAATTAATGCTAAAAAATTAATAGAAGAAAAGTTTTTGATGAAATATGAGAGCAACTCCATTGATGCTGCAACATAGTGTAATACTGAAATAGAAAAAAGGTCAAAATATGATGAAGAATTTCTGATTGAAGTTGAAAATATTTCAATTGAGATGGAAATCAAATTTATTTTTACTATGATTAATGGTGAAGGAGGTTCATTTTCTATTGAATGTAATGAAGATGGAAATGCCATAGATTCTATTGAAGCATTGAAAACTTGGACAACAGCTGAAGCTATAGAGAAGATTGAAGAGAACACAAAAGTGAAAATTCCAAAATCAGTAGGATTTTATGGAAAAATCTATACAGATGATGAAACTCTTGAAAAAATGATTGAACAAAAGTTAAAAATTGGTACAAAATTGAAATCAATAGAAAGAATGTTGAATGGAGAAGCAAAGTGTTGGAAAGTTGGTTTTCATTGATGTCAACAAGGTCAAGTGATATATGACATTGATGTTGAGTAATGTGGTCATTGATGTCGAAGTAATAATGATGATGTGGCAGCAATGATGAGGATGTGAGACCGATGATGATGATGTGGAAATAGTAGAGGAAGATTGACTAAGTAATGTTGAAGAAGTCTTGAAACCCTCAAAGAAGTTAGTGAAGTAATGTTGAAGAAGCCTTGGAGCCCCTAAAGAAGCCCCTGGAGAACAAGCCTTGACACAAATGTATATAACTCTAAAGCGGTCCCCTTGTAGCGTAGTTGTTAAGCATGGCCCTCACGGGAAGACACTCTGAGTTGTACACAAATGGTGCAAGCTCCCAAAGCCATTAAAGAATCCCCTAATGACCATGATGATGTGAAGTGTAAATATGTCCCTAAAGTTGCCCCAAAACAATGTTGAAGAAACCCCTAAAGGAATGATGTCAGGTTGACTTGACCATGATGCTATGAAGTGTAAAGAGCCCCTAAAGTTGTCCCAAAGCAAAGTTGATGAGAAGTGTGAAGAATTCCTTAAAATAGTGGTGTTGGGTCCACATGACCATAATGATGGGTCCCTTGACCCATGTTGAATAAGCCTATAAAGAATCCCCTAAAGGTGTTCCAAATCAATATTAGTGCGAGGTGTGAAAAATACCTCAAAGTAATGATGATGGATCCATATGACCCCGAAAGTAATAATGGGTTCACATAAAGAGGAAAAAAACCCTTTAAGGAATGATGTGTCCACTAAGTATGATGATGAGGAGAATCCCCAAAGCCCCTTGAAAAACATATGAAGTGATCATGATGAATCCTTAAAATAGGGTATTGACCCATTGAAGTATCCCTTAAAATATGGAGATCCTAAATTTAGGGATAAGTGGAATGTAGGCCCTAAAGCAAGTTAAAGGAATATTGGAGGGTATAAACTGGAGGAGACACTTATCGATTGTTCATTAATTCATCTCTCTCTTTCTAGTGTGAAAATCCAAGGAGAAAGTGCAAACTTTTGTGGAAAGATCTGGGATCATCTTTTGTTCTTTGGTGAAGATTGATAAAATTGGAATAACTTTCTCATCTGATATCGGAATCATGAACTTCTTGGCTCGTTGGAAAGCTCGTTGTAAGGTCTATGTGATTAAATTATATAGGGTTTATTTTGTTGAAGGAGATGCCACAAGATTATATTTTATCTCTTGTTTCTTCACCTTAGCAAATGTATGGTTCTTGCATAGGGGTCTCTCATGTGTAGGTACATGCTACTCAGGGACTAGAGTCCATCTTGTTATCTTGGTTATGGTATGAATCTTGTTAGAGATTATTTATTTGTGAATCTTGTTGATTATATTGCATCATCGTGATGATCTTACATAAATAGTGGTGATCTTGCATTGATTGTGGTGAACTTGCATAAGTTTAAAATGATGGTTGCATAGATTATGGTGATGATCTTGGCATAGATCATGGTGATGATCTTGGCAAAGATAATTGTGATGTTTGTATATATTATGGTGATGATATTGGCATAAACCATTGTGAATATGGTGATTCTCTTGGCATAGACTATAGTGATATTGGCAAGTGTTATGATGATGTTATTGGCATGATCTAGGATTCCTCTCTTGGAATGACCTAGGTTTTGAAGGTGATAATGATATTAAAGGTTTGAAGAAGCAAACAAATGAATTCTATGGGTGATTGTTTCTGGGATTTGATTACACCCTTTGGAGGCATATTTTTGGTTCTATTCAAGAAGGTTTTGTGTAGGTTGAGATTGTGACAGTGATAGTGACAATTACAGAGACAGTGATACAAGTACAAGTTGACATAGACAATGATATAGGTATAGGGTGATAGAGATAGTGATATAGGTACAATTTGATAGAGACAATGATCATGTATAGGTTGATAGAGATAGTGACAGGAACAAGGACACAAAGACAGTGACAAAGACATGTTGACATTCTTATTCATATAAGGGTGGTATGATGGGGCAAGGATAAGATATCAAAGTCTCCTTCATATTGGTGCCTAAAAAGTGTGAGTTGATGCTCACAAAGGAGGTTGGTGCCTCCTTCTAGTTGGTGCTAGAGAAATCAAGGGGTTGGTGCATCCTTCCAATCGATGCTGGTAAATCAGAGAGTTGGAGCTTCCTTTAGGTTGGAGCCTGTAAATCAGGGGGTTGGTGTCTCCTTCAAGTTGGTGCTAGATAATCTTGGAAGTTGGTGCTTCCTATGAATGTAATCTTGTTATTATATAAGAACAACATTATGTGGTTTCCTCCCGTTTGGGTTTCCACGTAGAATATCTTTTGAAATGTGTATGATTTTATGTGATGATGAATGGAATTGTTAATGGTTAATGTTACATGGTGTGCTTAAGGTTAAAAATGGTAAGAAGTGCTTAATACTGGTTCACCCCCCCTCTCAATATTTGTCAATATTCCAACACAAAGAAGGTAAATGAAGGCGATACAGTTTAATGATAGCAAGTATAATAAAAGAAATTAAGGCACCGATGAATGCTTGTGATGATATGTATGGAAACACTAAAGCTATAGATATTGAAGAAGATGTCACGAGTATTTTTTAACAAAAGGAATTTGATGAAGAGTTTTTGAATGTAGTTTTTATGTTGTGGTGATCTAGGAAGATCTTTTTGACTGATCAAAATCAAACTATTCAAATCCTAAATAGAACTACACCATTTTGTATGGCTCATCGAGACCTTTCCGACAACGTTCGTTTCATCTCAAACGGACTCTCGATGTGAAAGATATCGCATTCTGAATTTGTCGCAAGACAAGTAAAAGTGGCAAAGAGGGTGCCACGTGGTACCATTAGAAGGGTGATACGTTCTCTGTATGATGTTGATGTGTCACACCCACCGAGCGCCATGTGGTTGGTTGCAGGTTGACGTGGCAGGTTATAGTGCTGAGTTGGCAGTTTGGTGGCATCTACGTGGACCAATTGAATTCGACACATGGCATATTGTTGTACACATGGCATAATAGGTGGACCAACCGGAGGCTACCATGTGGAATCCCAATTTTCCCTTAAATGGTTGTGTTTAACAAAAATTTGGGTGATCCAAGAGGATCTAATCCAAGACCTCGCGCCCATAATCCCAACAACCTTACCACTATGCCATCACATGATCTTTATAATGGTTATGTGTTAAATTTTAAATTTTATTTAAAGTTGGAACGGATGCAAAACATATATATATATATATAAAGTGCAAAATGTCAACCTCGCGCCCATAATCCCAAAAACCTTACTACTATGCCATCACATGATCTTTATAATGGTTATGTGTTAAATTTTAAATTTTATTTAAAGTTGGAACGGATGCAGATCTTTATAATGGTTATGTGTTAAATTTTAAATTTTATTTAAAGTTGGAATAGATGCAAAACATATACATACATATATATATATATATATATAATGCAAAATGTCAACAGAGGAGAGAGTTTCGTGGGTTTGAACCCGCGACCTCCTCCCATTCATGCCAACTCCTTTACTAGCATGCCAAGGGCGCCACTTATTAAGGGGCATTCAAATATTATTTTTTTATTTAAGGTTTGGTTGGATTATAACCCATAAAAAATGGCATACTTCCATGAATTTAAGCCCAATGAATTACTATATATTATATGGTTTTGTAACCATATACATTATATATTTTGGTTATGATCACAATATATATTATTACCCAAAATATATTATATGGTAAGATTAACCATATATTTTATCCATTAAATTTTGTATCATATCCCATTCAATTTGGGTTGAAGTTATGAACCTTTGGGTACATAAATCAAGGTGATTTTCCATGTAAAGGAATTTAAGGTTTTTGGAGAGTGAATGCTATAATGTCATTATGCCTTTGTAAGGCTTGTAAGTTGCTTATTTTTGTAAGAGGATTTTTAGCTACTCTTAAGAGGTTGAGAGTGAGAGGCTTTATGATTGAAAGCCTAAGCCTCTTTTTGAAGCAACATGAAGGATGAAGGCGTATTGTACCTATTGTTAGCACTCAAAATTTTTCCTTTGGTTGTAGAAGGATAGTTCTAAGGTAACTATTTCAAACAAATATTTAGGAGGAAAACTAGATTTTTTCCTACCAGAGAGGGCTCTCTCAACAAATGAATACAATGGCTAGACATATTTTAGAAAGATTATATTTTAAAAATTGCAAGAGGTTGAAATGCATATATACCATTGGGAATGGAGTCAAAATCTGAATATTTAAGAAACAACAGGGTTTTAAACAATGAGTATTTTTGCAAAGGCAAGGTAGTTATCTTTTCACAGTCAAGTTCTTGTTTGGAAGGTGGTATTTGAAGAAGGAATGACAATCCATAAATATTAGGCACCGATTATAGATGAATCCAACATTGAATTTAGAGGAAAAATGTGAATACTTTGATCCAATTAAACCAGAGCATAGATACATGAATTCTGATTTAAGACAAACTCTCATAAAAGCATGAAAGAAAACATAATGGAAAGACAATCATTGGAATAACAAATCACACAAGAAGAGGAAAATTACAGACTGCAAATCAACAACATAGGAATCTCTGCTCTTCAAAATCTATTCAACTCTGCTCGACCGCCTTTATTGACACTGAAAAAGCTTGATACAAAAATGTTTATCTTGGATTCCAACCCTGATTAAATTGCAAAAGCATGCATTTATACATCAAAATATCATTGAGCTAAACCTAACTGCTTGATTTCTAAAAATAGAAATCCATAACTACTTATTATATCTTTAGACTATATTGTCAAAAATAAAATCTTCATAATCTTCAAAAATGCTGGAACATGCTGCAAAATGTCAGAAATGTTGACAGTTGTTGGAGTTTGTTGATGACTGATCTCTGCTACCTGTTGATTTTTTGCCTTCAAATCTAGAAACAATGTTTTACCCGCCAAGTGTGAAATTTAATCTTCAAGTGTTCACCTTAAAATATGAAATAATCTCCACTCTGCTGAACTTTGTAAATGATTTTGAAATCATTTATTTCTTGCCATTTATTAATTTTCAGAAATAACAATTTCAAACATTTGGGAATAAATATATTTTGATAAAAATGTTTCCCAAATATTTCTCTCAACCTATAAATCAGTATATTTCTACATTTCCTTTGAAATAGGAAATGCCCATGGTCTTGAAAACCATGTCTTGAAACCATACCTTGATTTCCAATCCATAAAACCATCTCTCACAACATCTCTCCATTTATTTTGAAATGGTTTATGAATTTCATAAATGGAATTCAAAAACCATCCATTTGGTTTTGGTTTTTCAAAGCTTGGAAAATATTTTCTTTTTAAAGATTTTCCAATATTTTGCATTCCATATTTATGAGATCTCTACAAATAAATTATGGAGCATCCAACATTATAACATAAGGTCAAATCTTGGGAAAAAATGTTATCTTGAAAGGAGTGGTTTACCTTACCACCTCTCCCATCAATGAAATGATGTGATATTGACACGTTGTAAAACCCAAAACCATGGTAAAAAATTTCGAACCATCCATAGCTCATTAACCATCGAACCATTTCTTCAGCAGAATAAATGCCCACCCTTAATTCCAAACCTTTGACTTTTCCATAACTTTTTGAGATTTGTGCAAGGTTATAATGTGATATGAATCATTTTTGGAATTTTGGATTTAAAAAAAAATTAATATAAATATTTTATATTAAAATATTTATATTAAAAATAACCCTTTTTCATTTATAATATTCCGTAAGGTGGTTTCGCAATAGTAGAAGGCGGTTTCCCTTACCACCTTCCCCACTTGTGAAATGACATGGTTCCGACACGTGGATGGTGGTTTAGAATTTCGCAACCATCAAGCACACCGCTTTGCCATCCATGTTGTCAGTGCAAAATCAACTTGAACCATTGATCTGCCTGCCAATCAATCAACCAATCGTTGATATTGTCCTCTTTTTAACAATGCTCCAATGGTAACTTCAAACACCTTTACTTGCGTTATATACCTCGCTTTTTCTTTGGTGAAACTCTGCCTCCGCCGTTGATCTCCTCCCATGTCAATTTGGACCATTACTTCTTTTATATGATATGCGAGGTCGCTTCGTTAATTCTTTTAGCTCCTTTCTGGCTTAGCCAACGGTCATGTGGGACATTTTATTTAGGACTGGGCGCTTTCCCCACAAATCTTGGTTTATACCAAAACAAATTTCCATTATCCATTTCTCATTTAAATTTGACAAATACTATGCCAACATGTGTTGAAGACCACATTTGTGGTAATTTGCAGCATTTGAAGACTAATAAGATCTGATCCAAATTTATGTGAAAATGAAATGAAAGAGCATATATATATTCACATTTACACATATATGGAAATAAAAACAAGCATACAGTAAACTCAGATTCTATTAAATGAATGAAACAAAACAAATTGTAAAATAAAAGCAGTTAGAATGGTGGTAGCTATATCTCTGAGAAGAGACGTGGTAGTTATGCTCATTCGTGATAAGATGAATACAAAACGAGGCCTAAGGGGCCTATTTATAATAAGCATGAGGGAAATAACCCTGAACATCAAAAAACTAACCCTAGAAGATGAACCGTCATAAATTTTGCGGCCCTAAGGTGGTTAGTTGAACAGTTAACTTCCCAGGGTCATAAATTTTGCATACGATCTCCATTTGGGGTGCTCGATAGCCCGTTGGAAAGGTATATCTGATATATACAAATTTCAATTTAGAATCAATAAATACTTTTGGAAACCATTATACCCCCCCGAATCATCAAAAAATGTCATTTAGGGCCTCAAAATGGTCCTGGAAGTTCAGGACCCGAAAATATTTAAACTATTACTAAAAAATTGCCAAAATGGAAAACAACTTTGAGCTAGTGGAATAGGTGGGTGGTCACCTATATTTATATGGATCAATTCTTCCCCCTTAGGAAGCAATGGTATCCACTGAATTGAGTGCCCCCATCAAATGGGGAAACTTCTGCCAAACTTGACTCCTCGTGAGCCACTTGCCTTGTTGGAGTAGTTTCCATGCTTTGACAATTCGATATAGTTGGGTATTTTGTTGGCAGGTTCCCTTAACTCGTGTGTCCATGATTTGATCAATAGTTGCTTGTTCCATGCAGTCATGATTAAAATTTGTAGGTGCCAATTGCTCTTCCACCTCCGAGGTGTCCAACAATGGTGGAAAACATGGGCGAAGGAGCTCCACATTGAATACTGGGTGTAGACCAAGGAATGGAGGAATGCTTAATTCAAAAGCATTGTCACCAACTGCGTTGGTGATGGTGTACGACCCATATCTAAGCGGATGAAGTTTGCAATGGGGTCCTATGATCCTCTCTTTCTGCAAATGCAACCAAACCTTATCACTCACTTGGAACTTGTGTGGAACCCAATGTTGGTCATGTCGCTACTTGTACTTAGTATTGGACTTTTCCAAAATGTCATCGAACTTTTGGCGGATGTGATGGATTCATTCAACAAATATGGTGGCCTTATCAGCCTTAGTTTGAGCATGGGAAGATTCCTCTGATGTGGATGCAATGGGCATAGCTACATCAATTGGGGCCAATAGTTGGAACCCCAGGCACACTTGAAAAGGGATGTGGCCAGTAGAGCTATGAAGGGATCTGTTATAGCTATGCTGAAGATAAGGAAGCCTCCCATCCCATGTGTAGGGATGTTTAGAATTGTACATTCTCAGAATATGCACAATCATCCTGTTGACTACCTCTGTTTGTCCATCGATCTGGGGGTGGAAGGAAGTCGATTCGGTGAGCTTGGTATCCATCAATGACCATAGGTTGGACCAGAAAGGGCTTAAGAACTTGCTGTCCCACTCTGAAATGATAGTCTGTGGCAACCCGAAATGAACCCAAACACACTCAAAGAAGAGTTTGTTTGTTATTCATCATTTAATTCAACATGATCTAGGATCTTAATTGAGAGAACAACATGTATAATATATCAAACATAAGAGACAAGAGACACAAATCATTTCACCGGGGAAAAACAAGAAGGTGAAAAACCTCGCAACTTCCTCAGAGATAGAATAAGCACCAATACAAAGATCACAAAGATGGAACCCCAAAACAAGATATAGTCTCCTAGAAGCTTCTCGTCGTCCACTTGTGCGCACTCCTCCTCTCTCTCACTAATGCGAAGTGACTGAGTGAAAATGAATGAATAAATAGAGAGGTGCTCCTCTCTATTTATACTTTACCTTTACTTGCTTTTTACTCTAACTGGGCTGACCTCCCTTAGGAGAGTCTAATAACCCATTACCACTTGTCATTGGGCCGACCCCACTAGGGTGGTCTAATAACCCTTTAACCCATACTGGGCCGACCCCTCTAAGGTTGTATAATAACCCATCAAATATAAGTTACGACACTTACAATGTAACTTGCGACACTTGCAAATACAAATGACAACACTTCCAATCAGAGGAATAATACATCTCTGTTGGGGATACACTAAAGTACAAATACAATATACAAGTGAATATCTTCCGAAGATACAAATACATCAACACTCCCTCTTAACTATGAAGGTATTCTCTTGAAACAGGTCATCAATACATATAGGCACAAGTCTTAAATTCTAGAGCTGGATCATCGTCACTGGATCATAGAGCATCATCGTCACTGCTGCTGTACTCGTCATCTCGATCACTGGTGCTATCTCTTAATTCTTCTCGTCATAGGAAGTTCTATAGAGCCAACCCTTTTTCATGTTGGATGTAGGCCTAGCCTCCTGTAGGTCTTCATCATCTCTGCGAGCTGGCCATCTTGTGGAATCCTCAGGGATGATTACGTGTGTCAACAAAACCTCGAAAGAGCATCCCAGGACTGATTACGATCTTACTTATCAACCTATCGGATCTCCTAGGGATCTATTACATGTGACCTGACAAAACCTTAAAAGAGTGTCTTGCTACCTGCAAGATCTCTAAAGATCATCCCAGGACTTTTACGTGCCTAGCACAACCTATCGGATCTCCAGGACTGATTACATGCCAACCTTGCAAAACCTTTAAAGAGCATCCCAGGACTGATTATGAGCTTACTGCTCAACCTATCGGATCTCCCAGGGAGAAATTATATGCCAGAGACAAAACCTCGAAAGAGCATTTTCCAGATCTCCTAGGGCGCTATTATATGCCATAGAAAAAACCTAGCAAGAGTATCTGCAAATATCCCAGGGTGTCATGTCCCAAATTTGGCATTGGGTCACAATGGCCTAATCACATTGGCCCTATTCATTAGAGTTTGTCAAATTGATGCTAAAGGTCAAATAATTGCCAAGGAGGAAAATTACTAGTTTCCTAGGTTTGGGGTGGAAGCTTTGGGATTTGGAATAATGGGGATAATAAATGATGTTTGAACATTAGAATGGCATAAATATTTAATAAAGGAGATAAATAAATATATACAAGTGAAAATCAAAGTGGAATTTGATCATGAAGACACATGGAGGAAGTGGGACCCACATATGGCTAGATTTCCCCACTACACTTGGCATCATTCTCTCACCAATTCGAATTCAAGGTGAATGGTAACATAATTGGGGGAGTCCAAAAGGTATTATTCATTGCATGACTCATCCAAGGTCAAAATATAGAGGAAGAGTAACTCCCATGGAAGAGGAAGAGGCAATTTGGAACTAGTGAGACACTTGGGCTAGATTCCCTAGCTCTATGACAACAATGATGAAGATGCTATGACACCTATGACACAAATCAGACCTGAAGGCTGACATATGACATATATGACATTTGAGTGCTAAAAATAGACTCCAAGAGGGTGCTCAAGGGTGTTAGGGCAGCTAAGATGCTTCCACATGTGATTTGGTGGAAGTGGGAGACTAGGAATTGTTGTACAAGTGGTGTTTTTTGGAATATCTTCCCAACTTGAGTTGGCATGAGTATCTTGGAAGGAATTCGACCCATGGAGGAAATTAGAAGTTTATAAATGTCAATAACAAAGAATGAAACCATCTTTTTATCATTTGTAGAATTTTCAATTGCATTTGTGAAGAGGGAGAGCTAGTGGATGACTAGTTTCTTGCCTTGGCCAATTTCGAGGGTGAAATATTCCCATCCAAGTTGGTAATTGGAAAGGCCATTCAGACCTTTCATTTGGAGCTTTAATGGAGTCTTTATTTGCAGGTGTAAGCTATAGGGAAGCTCATGGTTTCTTCTATTGCATCTCACTCCTTCAACCATTTCCAGTTTTGATGGCATATTCTTGATCCTTGAGGGAGGGCGTTTTTGGTGAGCTATTGTACTCTTTGGGGGAGATTTTAATGCCCCATTTATTTTGTAATATGAATTAAATACTCTGTTCTTGATCTCCAGAAATTTTCAGGTCGAAATTCCAAGTAGAAATGTATAAATCGCAATTTTAATGAAAGAACAGTGCCATTTCCCCACTACCTTGTTGTGAATCAATGTAATGCTGATGATTTCGAATGAATGGATTATTATCTGATCTATTTGTGATCAATATACTGCCATGGATGTATTATAAAATTTTCATGTACTGTACTTGAGCATTTGAAGCATTTGTACTCAGTATAGTTGTATTGGGAGGTGAAATAGTGCCATTTCCCCAAGGGTCGAATTGGGGATTTTTGCAGTTGAATGGGAGAGGGTGAGAACAGTTGTAATAATCCATTAATGGTGCATATGAGACTTTAATAACATACTTAACACATTACATACATCGGTTCATAAATTTGAGTGGGTTTGGAGGCATTTGGGAAGCCATTTTTCAGTACTTACCCCATGGGGATTTGAACCCCAAATTACTAGTAAAATTGCATAATTGATACAGAATCTTAAGAGAGTTTGTAGAGGTCTTTTGGTGGCCATATGTCATCCATAAAAATCATATTCAAGTTCTAATATCATTCATACACCTTCCTTGAATATTTGAAGGCATTTGGAGTCAATTTGAGACCTAGAGACCAATACTAGTCAAAGGGAAATCACTAGTAAAGTTACCTACATTGATCAGAATTGAAAGAGGATTTGAAGAAGTATTTTAAAGGTACAAATGAATCCATGATACACATATTTATTTTCTAATATCATTCATATATCTTCTCAGAAGATTTGGGATCATTCGGGGCAAATTTGGGACCTAGAGATCCAAACTAGTCAAAGGTCAAACTAGGAAAAAAAGTGAAAAATTGTCATTTTAATAAAATTCTTAAGAAGGGACATTACAGTGGTATCAGAGCATGGTACTTGCACCTATGGATTAGGTACATACATTCAAGAATAATTGGCAGCCATGTCTTACTACTATGATGAATCCTATGAGTACAATTCTTATGAGGAATATGCATATGCTTATGAGCAATATGAAGCAGAATGTGAATGGTACGAGGAAGAGGTGCCATCATGCAACACTTCATACAATTTCAAGAGAAATGAAGATTATTCTTATGAATTTAGATCTGATGAATATGAGTGTGTCACACCAACCAAGGATAATTCTATGAGCGAGTTCCAAATATGGAGAGAAAAATATAAAACCTTGCCCCAACAATATCAAAAATATCAAGAATATCTTGCTTCGAGCAAAAATACACAAAATGCCATGTCTTTTGAGTACTATGCTGAACATGTTTTTGAAAATAGGCCCAAAAATGAAGATGTGGAGTTAGTGAAGAAAGGTTTATGCCCTTCTTGTAAAAACCCTTGGAGCGAGTATCATATATGTGTGCATGAAATGATGTCCTCCTTGAGGAGAGCTTTTGAGATTTATTCAAGAAGAGATTCCAAATATATTGATCCTAAGGAAAACAAGGGGCAAAATGAATCAGCTTGCTTGAAGGAGAAAAATGAAGCGACATCACAAGAGCATGAAGAAGATTCTATTGAAAATATGGAAGATCATTTCGAGACACCTTCTAGCTTAGACATGAACCAAAGAGCATCTACTGATGGATGCTTAAACTATGAAGGAGTACCTACTGATGGGTGCTCACACCTCTATGTTGGTGACATAGAGATCACTTTTGAAAGTGTTGCTGCAAACCCAAGTTCCATTAAGCATGATAATGAAGACCTTGTAGCAGTTGAAGAAGAACCAAGATCAACTTCCCCATCACCACTTGAGCTTCATGAAGTTGGTCCAAGCAAAAATAAGAAGATGTGGAGGTTCATTTGCAAGAGCCTCATTTTTTTGAAGTGTCCTTAAAGATGAATGAAAAGAAGATCCAAGAGTCCCTTAGCATTCTCCATGACACTCAAGCATTGGTGTCAAATTCTTGTTGGAGAGCTACTTCATTGGAGGAAACATCCTTCATTGAAGACATGGAGAAGATTCAAAGAGCAATGTGCCACATCAAAGGTAATTTCATGTCTTTGATTTTTGATAGAAACCATTTGTTTGAGCTTAATGAATTGTTACACGATGCATACTTGAAGAATAATGAGGATATTCATAAGCTCACAATTCAAAATGAGCAACTTCTTGAAAAGTTGCAAGATACTTGTTTTTCCTCCTATGTTTTAGATTGTCAAATGGTAGATTGTTTGGAGGATTCTCATGACATGGTGGATCATGAGAAATGTGGAAATTTGAATGTGCTTAATGTGTTTGAAGATGAACTTGAAGATATACAAACACTTGATCTGGTGGAAGAGGAACTTGAATTGTCTCTTGATGAAGGTTATGCAATTTTTAAAGAAGAGCATGATTCCTCTACATTGGAACCAATGTATGACAAAGGTTTCACACTTTTGAAGGAGCTCAATGATACTACCCATATGGATCCTTCCCATGATGAAAATTCTGCACTTTTTTATCATTTGGGTAAGTTAGTTCATTATCCTACATCCTACAATTCCATGTTTTGCAGCATTAGTCTCAATGAAGTATGGGTGAAAGGGTTCTTTTTGATGGTGCCACATGAGGAGTATGGAACTCCTAGATTTAACATTTATGATGACATGGTTGGAGCACATTCTTATTCACATTTGCAGCAGCATCCTTTGTTACTTTATGATGATGCACATCTACACGAATGCACCTATGATATGCATTTGAGTCACTTGAAGACTCATGGTTTTTCTTGCTCAACACTTGATTCATTTGATGTTGGAGGAACTTCATCCAACACTTGGGTGAATAGATTTATGATTGGAGAACATTTTTGTTGCAAGACACATACTTTGTTATATCTTTATGACTCTCACATTCAGGGATGTATGGGTGAGACTTCTTTGAGTCATTTGAAGTCTCCTTGTTTTTTCTGCTCATTATTTGGTTCAGATTTTAGTGGAGATTCTTCATTCACTTCTTGGATGAAAGAATACATGGTTGAATATTTTGATGCATATCACATCCTTTTGGAGCAGCATTATAGGACATGGGATCCTCACCTATGTCATTGGAGCAGATTTGATTGGTCACTTGAAGCTTGTATGCACTTGGAAAATGGTGGTCTACTTGCTTGGAGGTATAAGCACTTTCATGACTCTTTGATGAAGCATATCCTTGATGTACATTTTCATTATGTTGCTATGTACTTTGATGATATATATTTGGTACTCATGATTTTTGGAAGGATGCATACAAGAAAATGGGATCCAGGAATCCTCTCAACTAATGGTGTGGGTTGGAGAGCACTCTTAATTATTGGGGTGCAATACAAGCAATGGGACCCTGGAATAATTTTTATCTCATTGGTTTCAAATTTTTTGGGGAAACAAGCAGTATGGGAGATGGATTTCCCCACTTAATAAAGTGATTTTTATCAGAGTAGTGTAGCAGCAAGAATGGTGGTTCCTCTCTAAAATCTTCATGGAAACTCAAAGACTCAAGGTTGGGCAATTCAATGGCAACTTCAAAGAATTATACAGAAAGCAGGTTCTTCAACACCCATGTTTAAAATTGCTTGAGGACAAGCAATATTGGGAAGGGAGGATTTTCCATGTCCCAAATTTGGCATTGGGTCACAATGGCCTAATCACATTGGCCCTATTCATTAGAGTTTGTCAAATTGATGCTAAAGGTTAAATAATTGTCAAGGAGGAAAATTACTAGTTTCCTAGGTTTGGGGTGGAAGCTTTGGGATTTGGAATAATGGGGATAATAAATGATGTTTGAACATTAGAATGGTATAAATATTTAATAAAGGAGCTAAATAAATATATACAAGTGAAAATAAAAGTGGAATTTGATCATGAAGACACATGGAGGAAGTGGGACCCACATATGGCTAGATTTCCCCACTACACTTGCCATCATTCTCTCACCAATTCGAATTCAAGATGAATGGTAACATACTTGGGGGATTCCAAAAGGTATTCAATGATGAAGATGCTATGACACCTATGACACAAATCAGACCTGAAGGATGACATATGACATATATGACATGTCAGGGCTAAAATTAGACTCCAAGAGGGCGCTCAAGGGTGTTAGGGAAGCTACGATGCTTCCACATGTGATTTGGTGGAAGTGGGAGACTAGGAATTGTTGTACAAGTGGTGTTTTTTGGAATATCTTCCCAACTTGAGTTGGCATGAGTCTCTTGGAAGGAATTCGACCCATGGAGGAAATTAGAAGTTTATAAATGTCAATAACAAAGAATGAAATCAGCTTTTGATCATTTGTAGAATTTGCAATTGCATTTGTGAAGAGGGAGAGCTAGTGGATGACTAGTTTCTTGCCTTGGCCAATTTCGAGGGTGAAAGATTCCCATCCAAGTTGGTAATTGGAAAGACCATTCAGACCTTTCATTTGGAGATTTAATGGAGTATTTATTTTCAGGTGTAATCTACAAGGTAGCTCATGGTTTATTCTATTGCATCTCACTCCTTCAACCATTTCAAGTTTTGATGGCATATTCTTGATCCTTGAGGGAGGGCGTTTGTGGTGAGATATTGTACTCTTTGGGGGATATTTTAATGCCCCATTTATTTTGTAATATGAATTAAATACTCTTTTCTTGATCTCCAGAAATTTTCAGGTCTAAATTCCAAGTAGAAATATATAAATCACAATTTTAATGAAAGAACAGTGCCATTTCCCCACTACCTTGTTGTGAATCAATGTAATGCTGATGATTTCGAATGAATGGATTATTCTCTGATCTATTTGTGATAAATATACTGCCATGGATGTATTCTACAAGTTTCATGTACTGTACTTGAGCATTTGAATCATTTTTACTTAGTTTAGTTGTATTGGGAGGTGAAATAGTGCCATTTCCCCAAGGGTCGAATTGGGGATTTTTGCAGTTGAATGGGAGAGGGTGAGAACAGTTGTAATAATACATTAATGGTGCATATGAGACTTTAATAACATACTTAACACCTTACATACCTCTTTTCATAAATTTGAGTGGGTTTGGAGGCATTTGGGAAGCCATTTTCAGTACTTACCCCATGGGGATTTGAACCCCAAATTACTAGTAAAATTGCATAATTGGTTCAGAATCTTAAGAGAGTTTGCAGAGGTCTTTTGGTGGCCATATGTCATCCATAAAAATCATATTCAAGTTATAATATAATTCATACACCTTCCTTGAAGATTTGAAGGCATTTGGAGTCAATTTGAGACCTAGAGACCAATACTAGTCAAAGGGAAATCACTAGTAAAGTTACCTACATTGATCAGAATTGAAAGAGGATTTGAAGAAGTATTTTAAAGTTCCAAAGGAATCCATGAAACACATATTTATTTTCTAATATCATTCATATAACTTCTCAGAAGATTTGGGATCATTTGGGGCAAATTTGGGACCTAGAGATCCAAACTAGTCAAAGTTCAAACTAGGAAAAAAGTGAAAAATTGTCATTTTAATAAAATTCCTAAGAAGGGACATTACACAGGGCGCTATTATATGTCCCTCCAAGAAAAACCTCGAAAGATCATTTTCCATATCTCCGAGGGAGCTATTATATGCCATAGGAAAAACCTAGCAAGAGTATCTGCAAATCTCCCGGGGCACTATTATATGCTTATCTTCGGATCAACTTGATCATCCTCGCACAGAGCATCAAACTTACGCTCATGATCATACTGATCATCATCATACAGTACATCATCCTGATGTACATCATCATCACATGATCATCCTGATCATCGTCATACAGTACATCATCCTGATGCACATCATCATCACATGATCATCCCGATCATCATCATAGCATCATCCTGATGCATATCATCTGGAGCATCGTCCTGATGCTCATCACACATGATCAACCTAATCATCAACATAATCCATAGCATTGTATTGATTCTCATCACACAACACTTACATCCATAGCCATGGGAAGGATCCTCCTACCACCATGCTTGGAATGGCTCCTGCAAATGTGTCCTATCACTTCCTCCTCGAAGTATCTTCTATCTGAAGAACACCAAGCCTCTCTCTGAAGTACTCTAACTTCACTCTGGCTAGTGGTTTGGTCAACACATCTACAATCTGCTCATCCGCTGCAACATACTGGAGCTTCACTGCTCCTCTTTGCACCATATCCTTGAAATAGTGATATTTGATCTCGATATGCTACGAATTGTCATGGAACACCGGGTTCTCTGACAACTTCACACAACTCTGGTTGTCATAATAGATACAAGTAACATCCAACTAGAGATAAAATAAATAAGACAGTATCTTCCTTATCCATACTGCCTCACAACTAGCCGAACAAGCTGTGACATACTCTACTTCGGCTGTACTCAGTGCTATGTAGGATTCCTTCCTGCTAAACTAAGAGATCACACCTGATCCCATACCGAAGCAACAGCCCGAAGTGCTCTTCTTATCTGCAGCACTGTCTGCCCAATCTGAATCAACATAAACCTCCAAGTTAAACTTTTGATTCACATCATACTTGAGCCCATAATCAACCATACCCTTCAGGTACCTCAGAATATGCTCTACAGCAATCGGGTGAACATGTCTAGGATCCGTCAGGAACTAGCTCAAGGTGTTCACTGCATAACAAATATCTGGTCTCGTGTTCGTCAGGTATATGAAGGACCCAATCATCTAATGATACATCGTGGCATCAAATGGATCTGATGAAGCATCACTCAATAGCTTCAGGTTCGATGCCATAGGTGTGGCCATGGTCTTGCAGTCCATTATCCCGAACCGCTTTAGGATCTCTACTGCATACTTCCCTTGTCCAAGGAAGATTCCATCTGCACTCTGCCACACCTCCATACCTAGAAAGTAATGCAACATACCTAATTCCTTCATCTCGAACTCGGAAGCAAGCTTCCTCTTTGTGTCGGTAATCAACCTATCCTCACCTGTCACAAACAGGTCATCCACATACAGTAGGAGTATCACTAGATTGCCTTCCTCAACCTTGTAGTAAAGGTTGGAATCCACTTTACTCTTGGTAAAGCCCAAACTGGATAGGAAGCTATCTATCCTACCATACCATGTCATGGGTGCTTGCTTCAAGCCATACAAGGCTTTCTTCAATCTGCACACATATGACTCCTTGTCATGTGTCTCAAAACTGAGTGGCTGCTCCACATACACATCCTCTTCGACTACACCATTCAAGAAAGCCATATTGTTTCTGATGAATATCTGAAATTTTGGATTCTCAGGGTCTAAAACTTCGGCCTATGGTAGACAGACCTGTCATCTTTCCAACCCCACAGATATGACCTGAAATGGATTCTCCATGAGAGATATATGCCAAGTGTCACAACATGACCTGTTTATGGGATGAAACATAATAACTAACTTGTACGGAGTTCCACGTGTCACTGTTTCAACTTCGGCCTCTGAAAAGTGGACTTGTGAAACTACATTTCGTGCCCTAACTATCACATTTTATGGAATTCCATTTGGAGCTTCCTAGCCCGAGATATGACCTTTGTTCCTAGGTCACCTTTTTAGGGATGCATTCTGGAAGAGGCAGAAACCCTAACTTGTATGGATCATATATCACAAAGTACAATGAATATGAGGTTAATATTCTGACACAAGGTACATGAACATTTCTTCTTCGGCCTGTAAAAGTTTCAAATCCTAAACCTTCGCCAAAATTGATGTATAGTGAAATTTACATGATGACTTGTTTTTACTATACCAAGCCTTAACTTCCAATTTGTCGCAAGTGCAACAAGTGTCGTAAATTCCATACAATGCCTTCCTTTAGTATAGTTCTAATACCATGTTAGTTTTTCATCATTTAATTCAATATGATATAGGATCTAAAGGAGAGAAAAACATGTACAACATATCAAACATAAGAGATAAGAGACACAAAGCATTTCACTGGGAAAAACCAAGAAGGTGAAAAACCCCGCAACTTCCTCAGAGATAGAATAAGAACCAATACAAAGATCATAAATATGGAACCCCAAAACAAGAGATAGTCTCCTAGTAGCTTCTCCTCCTCCACTTGTGTGCACTCCTCCTTTCTCTCACTAATGCAAAGTGAGTAAGTGAAAATGAATGAATAAATAGAGAGGTGCTGCTCTCTATTTATACTTTACCTTTACTTGCTTTTTACTCTAACTGGGATGACCTCCCTTAGGAGAGTCTAATAACCCATTACCACTTGTCACTGGGCCGACCCCACTAGGGTGGTCTAATAACCCTTTAACCCATACTGGGCCTACCCCTCTAAGGTGGTCTAATAACCCATCAAATATAAGTTACGACACTTACAATGTAACTTGCGACACTTGCAAATACAAATGACGACACTTCCAATCGGAGGAATAATACACATCCGTTGGGGATACAATAAAGTACAAATACAATATACAAGTGAATATCTTCCGAAGTTACAAATACATCAACAGAGTTTAGAAGTGTCTTGAACGAAGATGTTCTTCTTGCAAGCTATCAGAATGGCCATCTTAGAGAAGCAATCCATGACCACAAACACACAGTCATTACCAATGTCGGTTGGTGGTAGTCCTGACATATAATCCATGGAGATGGATTCCCATGTACCATTAGTAGTGGGTGGAGGAGTGTACAACCCCCAATTTTTGATGGCAGGTTTCACGATGGTGCAAGCATTGTAGGACCTGATGTATCAGTCAACATCTTGTCGAAGCTTGGGCCAATAAAAATGCTTCTACAATATGGGCACTGTATTTTCGATGTTGAAGTGCCCTGCTACTCGACTATAATGTGCTTCCCAAATAATCTTCTCACACTCGCTTGAAGGAACACATAGATGGCCCGAGTGGCATAGCAATCCTTCCTGGAGATGAAATTTGGCCATGGATGTGCCTGCACATAGGGCTTGATAGATGGGAGAAAAACCAGGATCACTGATATATAGCTGAGGCCACTCGGAGGTCTCGTGGCCACAAGAATTAATCATCATGGTTAGTGCTTCTATTGAAGGTCGACTGAGGCAATCAACGACTCGATTGGTGCTTCCCTTCTTATATTTAATGTTCAAGTGGAATTTTTGGAAGTAAGTGGACCACTTCTAGTGGTGGTCATTCTATAGATTTCCTTGGGTTTGCATGATCTACAGGGGCTTATGATCAGTGTGGATGACTATTTCTTTTCCAAGGATGTAATGCTTCCATTGGCGACAAGCTTAGAAAATGGAATACATTTCCTTGTCATAGGTAGGGTACTTATGGACTGTATCTGAAAGTGTCTCACTGTGATATGCCACTAGATGGCCATGTTGAGTGAGGATTGCACCAACAACATAGTCTGAAGCATCTGTCTCAACCTCAAAGGGTTGTTGCATATCTGGTAAGAAAAGGAAAAATGCCTAAATTATGCGTTTCTTCATCTCCCCAAATTATTGTTCCTATGGATTGGACCAGACGAACTTGGCCTTAGATCCCCCTTTGGTCACCTGGATAAGGGACTAAGCAATATTAGAGAAGCCCAACACAAATCTATGATAGAAGTTGGCAAGGCCTAGGAAGATGCGAAGCTCTGTGAGAGTTGTTGGGGTCAGCCAATCACGAATGGCTTGGATCTTGGCCGGATCCACATGAAAACCATGTTCGTCCATGATGTATCCCATATACTAAACCCTCTCCATGACAAATGCGCACTTCTCTAGATTGGCATATAACTTGTGTTGTCGTAGGGTGTTGAGGCCCTAGTGGATATCCTGCAAATGTTCTGACCATGTTCTTCTATAGATGAGGATATCATCTATATATATGAACAAAAAATAATTGGTGAATGGCTGTAGAATATCGTCCATCATCCTCATGAAGGTGTATAGAGCATTAGTCAAGCTAAAAGGCATGATCAACCACTCAAAGGCCTTCCCGATATTTGAAGGCAGTCCTCCATACATCGGTCTACTCAATTGGCACTTGATGATAACCAGACTTTAGATAAATCTTGCTAAAATATTTGGCACACTTGAGCTGGTCAAGAAGGTCATCGATCCGGAGAATGGGACACCGATTCCGGACTACGATCTTGTTTAGAGCTTGGTAGTCAATATAGAGTTGCCATGTCTCATATTTCTTCTGTACCAACACAATTGGGCTCCCACAAGGTGAGGATCTAGGTCGAATGTGCCCCTTTTCGATTAAATATTGAATATGGCATTTTATTTCTTCATTTTCCATGAGGGAGTGCCTATATACTGGCCCGTTAGGTAAAGGCACGCTAGGTATCAAATCAATGGAATGCTTGACTTAGCAATGTATTGGAACCCCGACAGGTGTGGTGAATATGTCTTTGTATGCTTCCATGATCTTTTACACTTGTTTCTCCTGCATAGAGGGGTTCCGTGTGGAGGTGGTGGATGTTGATGCGATCTTTCGTTCACCTTCAGAACGAACTATGAAGAGGACAAATTTCCCTGTCTGGGAGATTATCTTCCTGCACTGCTTAGCTGTGATGAGGGACACTGTAGTAGTGGGAAGTGTCTCTTGTATCCTGTAGAGTTTATTTCCCAAAGTAATAATGACATTATGAGGTCTAGACTCATACACAACATGATGTTTCCACATATATGGTTGTCCTAAAATAACATCACAAACTTCAAGCGGGGAAACATCACACATTACCTCATCTTTGAAGGGATTGATTCCGTACGAAAGGCGACACCGTTGACTGACGTAGATCTCTCATCATTGGCTCAACCAACCGATGATGAATGGTTGGGGATGTGAAACCATTGAAAGCTTCAATATTTTGACGACCTCGACCAAGATGAGTTTGTTTTGGCTACCAGTATCAACAATGAAATGTAGCATAGTCCCCCACACCCACAGTTGTGAATGGAAGAGGTGCTCCCCTTCCTCTGTCTCCTCTCACTCTTCTGGTTGGATCATTGCTATTGCGATGGTGGCACTAGGTTCTGTGCAATGATCTGCTTTCCCCTTTCTTTCTGTGCATCAGAATCTAATCCAGAGTCCGGATCCAGGGATTTCGTCTAATCCAACAAGGATTGTTTTGAGCGGCATTCATCAATGTTGTGCGAGGGCTCTTATGGAATTCACACCACTTGCTAGTGTCCTTCGATTTCCCATTACCCTTCTTTTCCTATTCCTTTTTCTAGTTGTCGGGGCTTTGGTAATCCTTGCTATGTCCTTTGCTTTGTGGATTAGGGCCACCTTTTCCAAGCTTCTACTACTGAATTGCAGACCCAAAATCCCGCTTATTCCTTTGCTTAAAATTTTGCTTGATCTTGATGACGTACCGATAAGCTACTTCTCATGAGGAAATTTCTAGGAAATCCATCTCCGTCTGAATGTATCTGTGCAAGCCATTGCAATACTTTAGGAACAATTTCCATTCAAAGTCTCGAACACCCATTTTGGAGTGTAGGGTATGGAACATGTTGGTAAAATCTAGCACTGCCTGGTCTCTCTCCTGGCACAAAGTCATCCACCTGGTATACTTGTCATCATAGTTTCCAATTGGGTAGAACTCCTCCTTGACGACATCTACAAAAGTCACATGTGCGGCCTGTCCTGAATATTTCAGACTCATCTCTTGCATGCCTCTCACAGTACTTGTCCCACCAGTATTTGATATGGGGAAGGGACTTAAGGACCATAAATATGATCTTTTCGCTATCAAAATTTTTTTAAACAAAGAAGTAACCATCTAATAGATTTAAGCATTTCTCCAAATCATCTTCATCTATATTTCCTTCAAATAAGGGAATGTCAAATTTAACTTGTACATTGAAGGGAGTCGCACCCCCAATATGGATGCTTGTTGAAGGTGTATCCATTGTCGTTTGCATTCTTCGAAGGATATGTGCGAAATTATCCATCGTATCATTCCTCTGTCGCGTGAGGGATTCCTCGAGCAACAATTTAATAGGATATCATGCTCTGTCATCTCTCTTTTCTTCTCTTGCCATGTGAGTCTACTTGGTCCGACTAGATATATTTTCCAAGATCAACTAGTTCGAGACCCAACTCTCGATATTCAAATCTTGTCGGGGACATGCACTGAGAAACCACAAGAGTAGAAGGATCTGATACCACTAATCCGGATTTATGTGACAATGAAATGAAATGGCACACACACACACACACACACATATATTCACATACATAGATATATGGCAAGAAACAAAATGATACAGTAAACTCAGATTCTATTAAATGAATGAAACAAAACAAACTGTAAAATAAAAGAAGTTAGAATGGTGGTAGCTATATCTCTGAGAAGAGATGTGGCGACTATGCTCATTCATGAAAATTTGAATACAAAAGGAGGACGAAGGGGCCTATTTATCATAATCACGAGGGAAAGAACCATAAACATAAAAAACCTAACCCTAGAAGTTGAACGGTCTTAAAGCTTGTGGCCCCAAGGTGGTTAGTTGAACAATCAACTTCCTGGGGCCATGATGTTTGCATACGATCTCCATTTGGGGAACTCGATAGCCCATTGGAAAGGTCTATCCGAGTTCTATAAAATTAAACTAGTGGCCAATGTATGTTGCAAGCATTGGCCCCCCTGAATCACCAAAAAATGTTTTTAGGGCCTCAAAATGGCCCCAAAATTTCAAGACCCGAAAAACTGTAGAAAATTACTAGAAAATTGCCAAAATAGAAAACAACTTTGAGCCAGTGGAATAGGTGGGTGGCCACCTATATACATATGGATAAATATAGGTCCTCATTGGAGCTGGACCCATAGACATAGTCCACATTGGAAGAACTTTGTTATCACATGGTGTCTCATATTTTATGGTTTGCATCATTGTTTCTTCATATTTTCAGTTATTTTAATCCATTTGTATGCTTGATTTATGAATCCTTTTTTACAAGTTAAATATTTAAGAATTTATTTTCAATTCAAGCATTAATAGATCCTGTCATTTTTTGATCATGTGGAGTCCTGAAGAAATCAAAGATTAGTTGTCCTTTAGGTTGAAGCCTAAAGGACAACTAAGGATAATATGTGGGATTTTATTGTGCCCAAGATATATAATTTGGAAGAGTTGGAAACTAAGCTTGGAGCTCAAAGAATGAAAGAAATTTTATACTTGAAATATTATCAGTATAGCTGGTAGAAAACCATTAAAGTTTTTGAAGATGTTGATAGAAGAATTAAGTCAAAGGAACCTCAACAAATGTCAAGGATGACAAGCAAAGTCAAGATGAAGAACCCAAAGTATTCTTGGTACAAAGTTTGGCATCAACGAATATGGAAAAGAAGAAAACAAGTTTAGGTTTTCAGATGCAGATGTTTTCTAACAGTTTTAAATTTTTGTAAGCCTAGTTGAGACTGAGACCAATAGACAAGTTAATCAAACATATTTTGAAATCTATTGTTTTCTAAGTTTATTAGTATGTTTATAAATCTTGTATATGTTTTGTATATGGTTGAAAATTAAGGAGAAGTGTTGGAATTAATTTCCAACCATAACTTCATTAAATGTAAATTTGTTTGGTGATTTACATTCAAGCCGTGATGGTCACTAGTGATAATATCTTCCTGCCAGCACATTAAATTGTGTAGGCATGTGGCAACATGTAATTCTCAAAGATTCCTCTTATAGTTTGTATTGGATCGAGAAGTGGACAAGCCGATGGTCTTTGGAGGAACCGTTATTTTTTTAGTAAATATAGTTCATAAATGGATAATAGGCCGTCACACTCCACCGTGAAATTTTTCTTTCATGTTGCCTTGTGTTGTGTTTTACAACATTCAAAATTATGCCATGTATAAATCATTTTATGTTTAATAAAAATCTCGTTGTTCCTACACATTCCCCCCCCCCTTCGTGCTCCACTACACCCTCACAATTTGTTAGCATTTTAAAGAAAATTAAAGAACATGGTAATGCCATAATTTTAAAATACCACATTTTCGAAAATGCAAAGAAGCCAATTACACGTGAAAGAGTTTTAGATGTTATACGATTGACTGAAACCACAACATACATTTTAACCAAAGTTTCAAATTTTTATTTATTTATTAATATAAAAATCAAAGTTTTGTGGAAGCTGGTTGACTTATAATTTGAAACATTATTGCCGCAACGACGGCGTAGGTATTGGAAAAGAAACCACATATAAATGCCAAAGTGGTGACATTTGGGCCTCTACATTAATTTCGACATTGATTTTTGTTCCATCATCTCACCACCTTACCTTGGGCATCTTCATTTTAGCCAAAGTTTGGGCCTCTGCATTTTATCTGTATGTCTATATGTCTCTATCCTTGGGCTCCTCATTAAATTATCATTGATTTGGACATTGATTTTTGTTCTATCTAGCACCTCATGACCTTACCTCATTGTGTAGCACCGCCAGCCTGAACCCTTATTGCACAACCATCACCATATCCTCCTAAATTTCTTTATGCGATCTGAGAAGGCAGTGTTTTCTTTATGCAATCGCGAAGGTGGTATTTTATTTATGTGAAAATTGCTTGATTTCTTCATACTTCGAGTTGATATTCTATGGAGAAATGTCTTCTTCGAGCGGCAACATCTTGCGTTCTAGAGCAACTTCACTAGGTAAGTTGAACCTTTATTGTAGTCCATCATTTTCTTTCCGCTTTGCGCATACATTGAGAAAAAATTGAGTTATAAAGTTTATAATGGCACATTTATAAATAAAATGAAATCACAATGTTTACTAGATATATGTAGACATATACAATTAAATTTGTGTGAAGTACCAACTCTTTTTTAAGTAGGGCGAACAACATAGAACATGGAAGAAACAAATTTCAGAATGGGGAACATCGTAATTATAGGAAAATAGATACACAGAGCAAAGGAAGAATAGAATTCTAGGCATTGGAAAGTGTATCTATTTATAGTCAATCCGCTATTGTTAATAGTACATGGGTGAATCAATTGTTAATAGTACATGGATTGAAAATTTGTGAGGCAAAAAGAATAATGGGATGCGACTGAGCTTAGAAGCCATAAAGGTATTTGCAAATACTACTTTTCTGTAAAATATAGCTACCATAAGTGTAATTACAGTACACAATGAATACTTCCCCAAATAAAATAGTATTTTATTTCATGCTTGAAACTATTGCATGCGGGTGACATTCAATTACAAAACCCTAATGGGTTGATTGGAATTTTTTGGGGATTGCAGATCTAAGAACAAATGGACAAGTAAAACGATAAGTATGATCTTCCAGTCATAGGTTTAAACCCGTCATTTTTTCCCTCTTAGACAATGAAACAGATGCACTGTTATATATGCTCTCAACCAAGGCTACTAACTAAAACCAATATCAAATTGCAGGCTCACAATAGTTCTCTTGATTTCACAACATAAAATTCCAGATTGGGTAAAATTGATTGTGGGATGTATGTTAATCATTGATGCAACTAAAACATTGGGCATTGCTTCTACACTAAATGTAAAGTGAAACCACCCCAATTAATACACACACAAATTAAAAAATGGGATCAATTTCGTTGAGTTTTTACTATACGTCCTTGGAGTCAGAAATCTATAGCGGTTGCGTGTAGTGACCAGACAAAGCATATGCAATTCTTGCAAGTAAAGACTGAGAAAAGCTAGAGTACCTGTAAATATTTTTCCATTGCGTGTAACCATCGCTTCCGTTGGGTAGCTTTAACAATTTGCATAAAAATTGAAATTGACCCTCAAATATTTGAGTTCATTTTAAAGATTGACTGTCAAAGAAGATTTGCAAAATGCTTGTTCTTGAGAAAAATGTGAAGAAGTAGTTGTGGATGCAAACTGATTTAGTTTGTTTTCTTCTCCTTCAACTTGAATTTGTTGATTAATTTGACTGTCCATTGCGCATACTCTTTGGAAATACGAGAGAGAGATCCTCTCTACTGTCCGTAAAACATATGCGTTGTAGAGAAACTGCAATGCAAAGTCTATAGTTGTTCTGTAGCCATGGTATGAACATGCCTCATATGCTTTGCTCGTCTATCGCCAATGGCCTTGATTCTGGAGAAAAAATCCATGAAATACGGGTTGTGCATGCTCTCATCCATGCCCACTCCAAAGGAAATTCATCCGGCATTAAAATCATGAAGCTTGATGTTAAACAGGCCGAAGCTCTGCATAGGCATAAATTCGGTACCAGAGAATTCTTTCCCACATACATTGGTTGAGCTTGCATAATGAGCAAGTGTGTGATAATGATTTTCCTAACTTGATGGGCCATTGAATTGTATGTACACAACCAACATGCATTTGTGCAATGGAATGAAGAGGGAAGAAGAAATAGGTGGTGAGCATGCATGGTCACGATGCCAAATTTCACAATTGCATGTAGGCATGGGTTCCATAACTAAGGGTTGGGCCACATTAACATATTTAACATGCACTCTGCATTATAGGAGACATGAACTACGTGAAAATCAAATGATATAATCTAATGAATACAAATGTATGTATGAAAAAGTTAGTGATATTAATGTCTATCCATTCATCACAACGTTGATTTTTTGGTAGTCCCCTCATGTCTGCTTTGCTTCTATGATTGATATTATCACACTACCTCGATAATCATTGACATGGTCCTCATTCTTTCCTGCTGGAATGCATGCGGAAGGAAGACATGCATGAATGGGCTGTTGATTGCATGAAGCATATGGGAAGAAACCGCCCAAACTTAACAAATTAAATCCTAGTAGACATGTAACTATTTCTTATTCCATGTAGGAATATTCTCATTATTATGAATTATCTCAACAACTATTATTAATTTATTTATAGAAATCAATCAGAGGCAAATCACTTGCTCAAGTGACTGGATATTTTTTATGGCATAATCAATACCTTGATTGATTTCATCTTTATATGAAGACACATAGTGCACCAATCATATCCTAAAAATCACCCACAATGACTGCAAAATGTAGATAATGTAAGCAACTAATTTTTAAGATTATCAAAGTTGCAAACCATAGTAGAATAATTCATCTTTATTGGCATTTCCCGTAAGGAAATTCAGAGCAATTCTATTCGGTACAGATATAATACGGATATAGATTCTTACTAATGAAAAAGTAAATTTTAAAAAACCAAATTGTAATTATTTAATAACTATAAAATATAAATAACATTCAATTTATTACTTTCTTATAAAAACGAATGGTTTTTAATGTACATTTATGCTATTTTGGTCATATATTTGATTAAAAGTATTATATATAAGAATTCTACTTCTATATTTTATCCGCATTGGAATTTTTTATTACGTCCAGCGAGTTTCATGTGATGATGTTACTATAGTTATGACAAAATAACAAATATCCCTATTGTTGGAAGGGACTTTGCTACCTATGTATCCCTGTTTTTACTTTGGTCAAGAGAAAACATAACATTTAGATTAAATTCTTTCAAATCATCATGAATATTTAAGGATGCAAGCCAAAAAAATCTAAAGATAGACCAGTCATAGGAAGGAATTCAGTTTGGACATTAAAGAGAAATTTTATGTCTAACATGAATCTAACAATATTGTTCTTCATTGTTTTAACCAATTAAAATGATTTTGTTGTTTGCTTCAAATAGGATACTCTAAATCTTGATTATTATGTAATATTTTGAGATAAGAGGTGATTTTTTGAATATGAAAGAGAAATGTAATTCCCAACATGAAAATAACATGTGACGCTTTAGGGTACCCACACAAAGCTGGTACCCAAAAAGGTTGCAATGGAAGCGCGCGAGCGGAAAAAAAACAAAGATGCGCACGCGCCTATGCTTCAGAAATGCTGAGCTGTGAGGAACCTACAACAATTAATTGATAAAATGCACAATATATGAGATCATAGAATATTTTTATTGATCGCAGGCCACTTTGAGGGGGAAACCTCCTTCGAGAAAGCTCAATACAAATAACTTCACGGTACCTTCATTGGCCTCAACACACACTTATACACTAAGTCTATGTCCAATACTATGGGTCAATACCATGGGACATATAGTACTACGGGACGACTTATAAAGCATATGCGTCCAATACTATGGGTCAATACCATGGGCTAATACAAACTATGGATCAACAAATACTACGAGACGACTTACAAAGCATATGCATCCAACAACAATATACTAACAAAGTAAAGAGAAGGGTTGACACGGGTTCCTAACATCCCCTCTCCCTTAGAAAAAGATTTGTCCTCAAAGATTTAGAGGTGGAAATTGATGCGGAATCTAAAGGAGTGGGTCCCTTGTAGCATCCGCTGGGTGCATTCCGTGCCACTGCATTAATACCTCTATGATAGATTGAGAGAGAAGCTGATTCCATTTGAGTTTCAGGGAGGATTGCTTGGAAGGATGTAGACGAAGAAGAACCATATCACCTGCTTGAAAAGTGCGCTCAGAACGATGCTGATCGGCATATTGTTTCATTCGAATTCTTGCCATGTGAAGATTGTCCTGTAAAATGAGAATAATCTGGGCACGGTTTCAAAGAACTGGGTCAATTGCCTGAATTGAGGAACTGCTGAGGGTGTATGAAAGAAGAACTGGAGGTGCCTATCCATCGATTGCTTCATATGGTGTCATTTTAGATGTGGTATTGTACCCTTGGAGCACCTCAAGGAAATCCATATAAATAGCTATCCAAATCTGTGTAGGGATGGGCAAGGGTTCGAGCAGTCCCAGAAGGAGTGTCGTTTCACCCGTGTTGACCTGGCAAGTATCACAGTCAGCCACCATTCGTTGAATTGGCATTTCTAGTCCCGACCAAAAGAAGTTACATTATTCTCGGTCATACATTTTGAGGAACCCAGAGTGCCCTGCCAATGGAGAAGCATGGATTTCATAGAAGACATAGCCCTATTGAGCAGATTGCAACCAATTTGGAATAAGCATAGAAATAACTGAAAGAGAAATTGGGTCATCAAATGTGCGAGAAGGAGCATCCGCCACTAGATTGTCTTTACCCTTCTTGTAAGTGATCGCCTAGGTATAACCCATGAGTTGGCTAACCCATTTCAGGTGTGTTAGGAAAATTTTCAGACTTTGGTGATCAGTCTTGATGCATAAATAATTCCCTAATAGGTATGGCTGTCTTTTCTGTACTGCATGCAAAATAGCCATCATTTCCTTCTCAGATGTAGATGCGGCTAAATTCTAACTGGGAAGGTCTCTTGAAGGCGGCAAGCCCACTGGGTCAGCAAAGACACCTGCATATATATCCAAGGAAGTAGTGGAGACCGTTGATGGGTGCATTTGAATGGAATGGAGCTAAGCGGTGACACCATGTGAATTCTTCTTAAGGATCTTTTCCAGGCGATGTGAATTGATGATGCAGAGAGACCCTGGTTGTAAGCTCGTAAATTTGTGTTATTTCCCATTGAATGAAAACTGCATCCAAAGTTCAGTAAAATCCCATAAGATGGGGCCAAGTGTGCATAACCATTGAACGCCCAAAACCACATCACATCCGCCTAAGGTTAAGGCAAACATTTCAGAGCGCAAGTTATAATATTCCAGAGAGATACACACATTGTGACACTTCCCCTTGCAAGGTAAGGTGCCCCCATTGGCAATCAAGACTTCAAAGTTGGAGCAAGGATGAACAAAACAATCAGCCTGTTTGGCGATCTGATGGTCAATGAAATTATGAGTGCTACCCGAATCAATGAGTATTGTAAGAGGGATCTTCTTGAAGTAACCCTTGACCTGCATTGTTTATGGGGTGGTGACTCCGGCTAAAGCATGGAGAGATATATCTGGGTGGTCATCCGGAGATGGAGGGTCAACAGGAGGCTGCTGAATGTCGACGTGATCATCCAGTGTATCTGCAGCTTCTGCACCAAGTTCAGAGGCAAGCAAAGAATCCACATATAATAGATAGAGCTGTTTCTAAACACATCTATGTCCCTGAGTGAATTTCTTATCACAATTATAACAAGGCCATTTTTCTCTACGTGCCTGCATCTTTGCTTCAAACAACTGCTTGATAGGAGTGGAGCGAGGAGCTGGCGTGATGGGAGGTTGTTGAGAAACCATATTTCTGAATGGAAAAAAAGTAGATTTGGAGCGTTGTTGGGATGTGATCTTGTCCTCCGCCAACTTATCCAACCCTAGGATTTCCATCATTGTGTTGGGATGAAACATTTTAACCTCTGAGCGGATTTCATCCTTAAGACCACTGATAAAAAAACTCCTATAGAATTCATTAGATAATGCTTCAGTGTGATTGGCTAGTTTCTCAAATTCTGTCTGATACTCTCTCACAGTGCCAAATTGGCGAAGCTTAGTGAGTGCTCCTGTGAAGTCATCAAAAGCACTAGGACCAAATCGTTGCAAAAGGAGTTGGCAAAAATATGTCCATTTTGGCTCGTCATGAGCCTTGATGTACCAACGGTACCATTGAAGGGATTCCTGTTCCAAATTAAAGGATGCAAGTGGAACTTTTTGGACATCAAAAGTATTATTGAAATATTGTTCTTCCTGCTATATCCATCCAGTCGGATAATTACCATTGAAGCGAGGAAAATCAAGCTTCAGACCACAAAAATTGCTGGAAGAAGAGAACCCTTTGTCTGATGAAGACTCGAACTGTCATTTGTTGTTCATGGCTGAATTCCCAAGATGGAGGCCAAGAATTTTTTCATCCAGATCCTGGAGTCTAGTTTGGATGGCTGCAAGTGCTTCCTCCATGGTATGTGTTACGGAGAAAACTTCTTATGGCTTCGGGGCAGACCACAAAAGACAATTGACTACCAGAAAATGACTCAATTCCCAATACAATGCTATATAAATGACAATGCTAAGATAATGGAGAAAAGAACAACCTTCAACCGGATGTTCGAAGTAGATCCCTGTTGAGCTTTCAACCTCTACACTTGGTACTGCAAATTAGTCTCAACAACAAGTACAAGAAAGTGCATATAACATGTGAAAGACATTAGCATAATCAATAGCATGATCCATGATATCATAAGCAAATATAACTCAGTGTAATTTAACAATATTCACAACATCAATTGGACGAGAAAATGAGTATTTCCATTAATGAATAACAAGAAGTACAATATACGACCTCTTGTCGGCAACCAATCTGAACCAAGAATTGGGTCTCTCCACTTGTGCCTCCACCACTTCAATCCCCCATGCGATGGAAAACTCAAACTATGGAAGGAGTTTGGTAGGTGAAGATAAGGAGTTCATAACAACAAGGATCAATGAGTGTATACTCAAGTCACGGAAAAAATCCACTAGAGTTATCTTGCTCTCTCTTTCTCCTCCCTTCCACATGCCATAAGATCTCAATATATAGCCTTCGAAAGGTAAGTGAAAGGACACATCGAGTCATTTTGGGGCATATGGAGGGCCAAAGGTCACCCTAAGACCGCTTTCTGGAAATAAAAAGTAATTTTCTAATGATTTTTACCATTTTACTTGGTACCCGCGGGCTATAGTGGAATAGCCCGCGTGTATGCTGGCTATAGTGGAACAAATAGCGTACAGGAACAAAAATAAGGAATTGTGTGTTCCTGGAGGACAAAATGATGGATCTGAGTCACTAAAATGGATCTTGAAGGCCAATTAATGCTAATGCTCACAAGGTGGAAAATTACGCTATAACAGTTTGTGCTCCTCCGCGGGTGACAACCATAACCAGGATTTTTCTTTTCCAGAATGGATATGAAATGGATTTCGGAATGTATCGGAAGCGGTAGGATCTGAAACGGCTCGGAATGGATAAAAAATGGCTAGATCTGAAACGAATTTCAGAATGGATCGAAACGACTGATCTGCAACGACGCAGAAGTGATCGACAACAGATGGATTTGCAGTGGCGTGGAAATGATTTTCAACAAATGGATCTGGAATGGTGCGGAAGTGATTGGTAACATATGGATCGGCAACGGTGCAGCTGGAAATAGATATGGACCCCAGGTATGCTTGGCTTCCTAATGGTTAAGGGGTTTCACTCGGCCACTAATGCTGTCTGACGGCTTGCATATTGGGGCAGTACCCCTCACTCCACAGCTCAGGTAAAACTGATAACCGCTTTTCCACAAACGACAGCTCTTGGTTTACCTCACAGGTGGGAACTAGTCAATCAAGTAGGGGTCATTTCCCTTTTCGCTGGCAGGTCCTCCCAATGGGATAGCTACTTCGGGGTTCCTGTGGTACTCCTCACAATGAGTTTTAGGGCTTATTCCCGAGTACTTCCCACAGTTAAGTGGATAGGGATTATTCCCAGATCTGAACCTGCAACAGATGCAATTTTTTTTTTTGGCAGAAATTTCACCCAACGAGCCCAAGAAAGTGCTCTGATACCAGATGTGAGGAACCTGCAATAATTAATTGATAAAATGCACAATATATGAGATCACAGAATATTTTTATTGATCGCAGGCCACTTCGAGGGGGAAACCTCCTCTGAGCAAGCTCAATACAAATAACTTCACGGTAGCTTCATTGGACTCAACACACACTTATATACTAAGTTTATGCCCAATACTATGTGTTAATACCATGGGAGATATAATACTACGAGACGACTTACAAAGCATATGCGTCCAATACTATGGGCTAATACAAACTATGGATCAACAAATACTATGGGACGACTTACAAAGCATATGCGTCCAACAACAATATACTAACAAAGTAAAGAGAAGGGTTGACACGGGTTCCTAACATGATCGTCCACGTTGGGGAATTGACGTGGACAATAGGTGCGCACACGCGTTATTAACGCATAAGAAAAATTAGGCACGCACGTGTCATTAACGCGTGCGTGCACCTTTGTTTTTTATTAAAAAAGATAGTCCATGGGTTTGTTATCACAATAAAAAACCCGCACATGTTGGAGCACCCAACGACCTCCCACTCAACATCAAACTCAACCTCCACTCCATTGCTGCTAGTGCCTCGAGGTAGGTGCTCAACCATTCCTTTTTTGTTGTTTTTGTTTTGTTTTTCCTTACAATTTTAAATTAATTTTTTTTTATAATCATTTAAAAAACCAACAAATTTTCATTGCAGATAAATTACACCTAACAAAATGAGAAACACACCACAACCATTAGAGGAAACCAACGAAACTGAACCGTAAAATGATAATATTAACATTGGAATGGACAATGAACCTGATGATGAACCATTTGAAAACCTTGAGGATGAATTACATCGAGATTTAAACCAATTAAGGGTCTTAAGCGATGATTTGAAGAGCACCAAGGAACCCTCTCGGGTTTCCCTAGATACATCATTGCAAAACACCATTGAATCTATCAACATTGCCTACAGTGATATCACTAATATGAGCCAATATAGGGCTCGGATGAGGGAGCACTATTCCACCATGATGTCAAAAGAACAAATTAAAGACCTCAACATCACGAAAGCACAATTGTACAACAAATTCATAGATCCCAGGACAAGGTAGCCTCCAGATGTGAGGAAGAGACAAGTTTGCATGGACTGGTGTAATTACCAGCCATGGAGAGATAATTGGAGAAAGAGATGGTTTATGGTGTTTGACAGGACACCATGCAATAATTTGGAGGTCCCGCAGTATTTTCTTAGGAAATTCTAGGCTGAGTTTGAGCTAGGATACCATGTCAATTATTTTGACATCAGTGAGTTTCAGGGTGTTGGTCTTGGCTCTGCCCAAGATCAACCTCAGGCCCGCCGTAGCCCACTTAGAGGACCACCTGCACCTAGGCGAGAGCCAAACCCCCCTCCTCAGCCACCTGGGTTTGGTAGCGGCCTAGATGAGATTGATGACTCTGTTAGACGTGCCACATGTCATCTACTTAGACATACCACATTTGTGGCTATGTCTTCACAGAGTCGGGAGGAGAACGATGAGACACACACGACTGCATGGTCTATGGGTGGTGGCCGAGACAGACCATGTATAGGTGGAACCCAGGCGGGGCCATCTAGTTCGACTGGAACAATGGCACATCGTTGTTCTCATTGTGGTCATTCTTACCATGGTCCTACATAGCAGCATGCCACAGAGAGCTACATGGACCAGGTTAGCTATTGTTTTATTTAATGTTCAAGTATTTATTGTATATTATTCAATATCGTATTTTTTAATATATTTAACTTTGAATTACACATTGTTGACTTTATTTGTTTTAATGTACAGTTATTCAGGGCCAAGTATCCATCCTCCAGGTGTGAGGACATTGGTTCCTTCGACCTAGACCGAGCCATGGCAGCAGCAGAGGAGATTGTGGCACCATACACACAAGTAGCTTCTTTACTTTGAATAATTAGATCCATTTATGATTAATTTGTGTTCAATAATTACAAATTAGTTAGCACTGAGTAACCATTTTTTATATTATCATCGTTTAAAACTAAAATCAAAATGAATAATTCTCACAAAACATGTCTATCATATTATCATCGGATTTTATAGTTGTGTTTATCATATTGTCTAAATTATTTGAGAGCTATAAATTCATATAATCCGGCCAAACAAAAATGAAACCTTATAAAACATGAAAACCTAAGAAAACTAGACATGTGTTCATGTTCACTTTAGGCATCCTTTGCTTCCATTTTCAACTTCTTTCATTTATGATGTTGCTTGTGCTTATTCCATGTCTTCATAATCACCAAAATCCCATTGATCTGCAAAGTCTTTTGGATGAATACCATTCACTGAACCTATGGAAACTATAGGGTGTAATGTTACGAGGCATTTCTAAATCTGTAGCCAACTTCTCTAACCTTTCACTCAGTGCTGCCATTCTCTTTTCTATATCCAAAAGCCTAGCCAATTGGTCTTCATGATGACTACATATACTTTGATTAATATGCAAAATTACCTCTTGTAAGGTGTTCATCTGTGGTGATAAGCATCTCAGGACGTTTTGGAGCTCTATAAATCCACAATGAACACACTCATCATGTTGGTTGTTTTCTTCCATAGTACCAACATAAAGTACAAGAGAAAGGGTGCTTGGAGAAATAACCTAAATTGCAAAGAAATTTCCTAAGTCTCCATTGAGATCACCTAGATAATAAACCAAAAAAGGATTGCCTAAAAAACAAGAGTTCAAGTTTTCATCCACAAACCAACATTGCCAATTAAAATAATCATGTCATAGTCTAATTCTTAACAAAGAAACAAACCAAACAAAAGTATTCCCATCCTCTTCACTACCCAACAACATTCACCACCACCCCTACAAATTATGAAGTAACCCAAAACCAAATTTTGGCTCAACCCAACTTACCATATGATGAAGTTTCTTGGCATTAACAGTCAGAGATATCCTACACGCACCAAGATTTTCCATCCGAACCAAATTAAAATTCCCACTACAGAATAATCCAAGTTCAAGTGTGCATTGATTACTTGAATGAGGAGGACTTAAAAGTGATTTCCTCAACCACCTCCATTGCCATTTATCACATAAATACCACTAAGTGTGATTGCTAATGTATTTCATGAAGGAATTAAGTGAGTTATAACACTCCTTTTTCCAATTTCGCCATCACATTCACCATGGTTTACGTAAATTTGGTATCACATGAACAAATAATATGAAAATATTCAATAAATTCAAAATTTGTAGCTATACCATTAATACCTCTAATGATTATAGAAATGGGAGAGAAATTTCCAAAATATGCCATTCTTGCTTGACCAACGATGAGAGAAGAGCCCCCAAAAATCAAAACATTCCTAATATCTAAATTCTTCAAAATGACCATTCCTTGATACAAGGCGAGAAATCTTGATTGTATATTTATGCTCCTAGTCCCTAAGTGAAGGCTAGTTCTTGTTTGTTAGACACAATGGCACACTGAGAGGGGGGGTGAATCAGTGGGCCAACACTTTTTACAATTTCACTTCTTCAATACTTAACCACAGATCATTAAACAATTTCACTTCAAAACTTAGGCAGAGTTTATCATTCACATTTAACTTTGCATCAACATTCATCAATATCATTAACATAAATCATAATAGACACATCACAAGACAATTGTAGTAAAATTTTTTATATTTAATTTGATATGATTTACAATAATGCCACAACCTTCAGGTTAACATCAACTACAACAGGATGAGAAGCACCAACTTGTATTCCAAGACCCTACTTGGTCTTTTCTTAGATCCAACTACAATTCCTACGGACATTTTCCATTACAACTGGCGGGCATTTTTCTTGACCCAATTGTGGGCCTTTTCCTTCCAAGTGGTGAGCATAATGCTTAAGATCCCGTGGGTATTTTCTTTATTGCACATGCGAGAATTTTTCATAGGCCTGCGGGCATTTTTCCAGAGGGCATGCAGGCGTTTTCTATTAGCTCATGCAGGCATTTTTCCTTAAGGCATGCAAGCATTTTTCAAAGGGCTTGCGGGCATATTTCATGTGGTCCTGTGGGCATTTTCTATTAGCTCATGCGGGCATTTTATTCATGGCTACGGGCACTTTTCCACTGCCTGCAGGCATCTTCTATAGGGCCTGTGGTCATATTTCTTAGTCATTTGTAGGCATTTTTTCCTTCATGTTGCAGACATTTTAACCAATGGTGGTGGGAATTTGGATAGTCATATCAGATTTGGATTAACATTTAAACCTATAAGACAATCACACATAAATCTCATAACAAAGTAATCATTAGCTTATGCGATCATCTACTCCCTATTGTTGGATAATATACTTTTACCGCTATTAAGTAATTGTTGGTCTCTAGTAATCATCTAACCTGAATCTAAATCAATTGCACTCATGTTGTTTAAGTACTATCATTGTCATTGTATTTAATATTATTACTACTATTTTTATAAATTCAATCTAAATATTGTAGTGTTCGCATAGGTGTTCGTAGGCTCCAGTGACCAACCATCCCCACTGGGGATCAACAGATCTCCACGTGTGCAGGCATAGTGTGTATTAAAGTATAAATTTAATTTCGAATATGATGACTTGTCTATGTATATTTATATTTTTCTATATTAAACTATGAGGTTATAAATGTGTATGCAGGTGCGAGCACCTCGGCCTACCAGTTTCACTATCCCTCCCTCCCCGGCCTTTCGGCCACCGTATATGCCATTTTTATCCACTAGAATACATGCCCCATTCCATGCATCCCTCACCACCCCCTTCCATCCATCCCCCCCCATCCCATTCAACACCACACTTCCATTCATCTCCCCCTTCCATTTCATATCCTTTGTCCCATCACCCCTCCCCAACCTTTCCACCACCTCCCTTATAGTTTCCCATGTTTCCACCCTCTCCCCTCTGACCATGATATACCATCCATCCACATTCACCCATACATACACCACAACACATACCTCAACCCTGCCCACATTCCCCCACCACACTCACTTCCCCTTCCACGGTGGCCCCATCCATATTACAGCCAGTTGGGGTTTATCGCTGTTGACCAACGCAACCTCGGTCGACAGGGGTTCACCTCACTGTCGACACATACCGCAGTCTCCCTGGGCACCGGCCCGGGCAGGTTTGATCCCACCTAGCAACACCCGCAGAGCGGATGAGGTCTCACCTGAGGCATCCAAGAAGAGCAGACGGAACCATGTTTCCGCCGAGGGAGGAGGAGAGTTGTGGCTGCACTAACTAACTCTATTGCTGGACTTAAACAGAGACTTTAAACATTCGGCAAGGAGTTATAACATATTGCTTCATCGCAGCATTTATCATCACATTCAACATAGAACACATTACTTAATCACAACATTTATCATCATAGCAACAGTAAGCAGATATTGCATCAAACAACATTCATACATCGCAACATTGCACAAAGATCGTACCAAAACATCATCATTATATTACTGTCGCGATCATATACCAGAAGCAAAACATAGATCTTCGTACACAATTGTTCTTCTTTCTCTATTCTCCTATTCCCTCCGCTTCTTCTCTCCTTTTAACACTTACAACTCTTATCTATTTATAGGCTTCCTCCATTACAATACTTGTCCACTTACAAACGACTTCCTAACCGACATTGTGGACAATTGACCCAATATCTAACTGGCTCAGTCCAAATGACCCCAAAAACCCGCATACCGTGGTACAATTGACTCACTATTACATAATATATGGTCCAAGTGACCCAAAACCCGCCAACTGTGGTATTCTTTAATACAAAATACTCCTTCCGTGCCCTCATCCGATGTGTCATAGTGTCGATGGTATCGCAACATTTCCCCATCAAACCGCCTGCCAACAGGCCCCCAACACAATCTTGTGGCTCTCCCTCGAGCCACGTTAACTGCTGGACATAGTGCACGTCGAACTGAACTATGTTCCGGTAACTGTTCTTGCTGTTTGGATCACGCGGTGTTGTGCTTCTTCTTCTGCTACACTGATCGTCGACTCAGTGTCATGTATTTTTAACAAAAAATGGGCATTGTCCGACTTGCTGTCATGTACTTCACAAACTCATCCTCCAGTCTCTTGGAATGGTACTGAAGGGAAGAAAAAGAGGATGAACAGTACCAAGGTGCGAAATTAGCAGATGACTCTGGCACATCTGTTTCGCACCGGCAACCGGTTCCTACTGTTGGCGGGGAGCTACCGCCCCACCCAGCTCAGGGGTCGAGAAGAGCACAATCCTTCGAACAACTATTGCGTACTTAACCATGCTGGAACGTCCCTCGGCTCGGGCATAACACAGTGTAAATGCACCCGCTGTATCAAGGCACTCAGGGACACTCATCATTCGGGCTCACAGGGCCCCTGGGGTGCTACCACGGGAAACAAAGTGAAGCATTTCCACAACCTCCTTGGAATTCCTCACAACTCAACTCGCAAACTGATCAACCAGCATAACCACTCTATTTGAGAACAACGTCGTTGTAGCGAACTACCAGCTGCCTCGGCTACTTATAGCCATACCATTCCTGGGTCACGACAGTGGGAATGATGCCCCACTACCTGTCATTTGCGTGTGTGAACCCACCGACTGACACAATGGGGGGTGACCATGCTGTCATCGAAGATCCCACGTGCCGACATGTGAGCAATCTCCTTACATCGTGTTGATCGTACTGGCTCGGCATGTCATGTGCAAAACATGCCATCGTCTTGTGGTAATCTAGCCGAATTTGCGAGGTGCAATCATGTATAGGGATGATGGGCATTGGTGACAAGATATTAGTGGAAAAGTAGTCACAACACTTCCCCGTACCTCCCAAATCCTCCGTAATCCACCCGACAAAATCCACAGCCCATTTTTCGAATGGTTGTAGTGTCACTTGAGGTAGCAGCGGCATCTCGTCGCGTCTGGACGGCTTACCAGTTCACTGACAAACATCGCAAGACTGCGCATAGTCTGTCACATCATTATGTAATGTTGGCCACCAAAGCCTTGCATGCAGTACCTTCCGGGAAGTCGCCCGGCCGCCATAATGTCCTCCCGCTACTCCATCATGTGCCTCAGCCAATATCTGCGCTTGCTCATGCGGAAGACACATCTGCACCCAATTTATACAACTCTCCCGCGATAAGCTGAAATTCAGCAGCCTTGACAACCAATTGCTTCTTCTGAGTAGTGGTAAAGTCAGTGGGCACGGTGCCAGTCACCAGAAACTGAAGGATGTCATCAAAATATTGATCAACGGTGACAACGTGAAATAGTTGGGCATCCGGCAACCCGTCTTCGATATTAGTCGGTTCCTCCCCTGTGTTAATCCTTGACAAATGATCTGGTCCAGCATCCAGTTGCCCCGGTTTTACAATGACTTCAAAATCAAACTCCTGAAATAAGAGTAGCCAACGGCAGATCTTCTCCCCCAACACGGGCTTATTGACCAAGTATTTCAATGCAGAATGGTCAGTGAACATTTTAAAGTGGCCACCCAACAAATAATGCCTGAATTTCTACAGCGCGTAAACCATGGCTAGACCTTCTCGTTCCGTGGTAGTGTAATTGTGTTCTGCAGAGGACAAATTTCGACTGGAAAAAGCAATGGGATGATCAAGGTTTCCTTCTTCGGGTTGAGCCAACACAACCCCTAATGCAATCGATGAAGCATCAACATGGACATGGAATTCCTTACTCCAGTCCAGAAAGACCAATATTGGGGCCGACGCCATCTTTGCCTTGAGCGTTTCGAAGCTATCCTAACATTCTGGGCTCCACTGGAATGCCGCGTCCTTCTTCAACAACTTTTCCATAGGGGCAGTAATCGCAGCATACCCCCTAATGAACTTGCGATAATATCCCATATGACCCAAGGTTGCGTGCAACTGCTTAATGGTGGTTGGCAGTTGCAACCCCAAAATGAGTGCAATTTTGGTTGGATCAACCAGCAATCCATGCTTACGCATGATATGACCCAGCAATATCCCAAACGGTGCACAAAAAATACATTTCTTCAGGTTCAGTGATATCTGGTGCTGTCGGCATCGCTCAAGCATTAACCGCAGATTGGCCAGATGGTTACGAATCAATCCATAAACCATCCAATCATCCATATATACCTGCAAAAACTTCTGAATAAAATATTTGAATGTGGCAACAACAACCCGAGAGAATATCGTAGGTACATTCTTCAAACCAAACGACATTACCATGTACTGAAAGCAACCCCATTTTGTAACAAAAGTTGTCTTATGGCGATCTTCCTTGGAAATGCGAATCTGATGGTAGCCAGAGAATCCATCAGTGAAAGAGTACATCTCCTGGCCACCAATTCCTTCAAGTACTTCATTAGTAAATGGGGTCGAAAAAGGGTCATGCAAGTAGGCATTGTTCAACTTTCGCAAGTCGACGCAAATACGCACTTTGCTTGTTTTCTTGTCCTGCACCACCATAGGAATGATCCATTCAGACTCTTCCACAGGTTCAATAATACCAGCATCCAACATGCGATCAAGTTCCGCCTTGAATTTTTCTTTATGTCACGGATTCAGCCGATAAGGTCGCTGTCGGACCGGCTTAGCATCTGGTTTTAATGGAATCTTCATCTCTCCTAAATCACCTAGGATTCCCTTCATTTCGGAAAAATTCATGGGAAACACATCTTGAAACTCATGAAGTAACTCCGTAACCTTACTCATCATCTTATCGTCCCAATAATCCCCAACATTAGCAAACTTGGGAGTAGCCTCGATGCCAATATTCGTCTTGCGAAGCTGCAATGGTTGATTGAACGGATTACTTGGTGCAACAGGTGGGACCAAATCGCGACTTCCTTCAGATTCGGGAATGTTAATATTTTGGGGATCATCATCGTCCTCTGGCCCTCCGTTGATGTTGAAGAACTCCATGAGAGACTACATCTGGCAATGTGTGTGCGGGTCGATAGGGTAGGCTGCCGGAACAACCTGAAATACCGTGTCGCGAATGAGCTGCAGGGCATTATGGACATCAGGGTTGGCATCCGCAAAAGTGAACATATGAGTGAAACAGATCGTCAACTCCCCCCATGTTGTAATGTCTCGGCACAACTCAGCTGCAGTGTACCATGAGCGCGGTATTTCATCCAAAGTATGGACAAAAGCATGGACCCACTCATCTCTGGGTTGCGCTACCCATAAGCATTGGCACTCCATCACATGATCGCTAGGATCAGTCCAGCCATCATACTTTCCATTGTGATAAACCTCAGTATTGCCGAATCGAACCATCATGTGACCAACCTTTAATGAATTTCTTATGTGTCGCCCACCAGCGTGCTGGAGTAGCCTTCAGTGCTTCCTCCAAGGCTAGCAATCACTGTGGTTCTAGGATGCGGTCTTCAAATTTTGATAAAAAGGTGTTTAGGCCAGGAAACCCCTCATAGATAGGCAATGTGATTGTTTCTGTTGCAACACGACATAAGGATTGCGTAACTAAGCCACATTTCCGGAATGGTACTTCATGCATTCGATTCTGCCAATGATCCAAGGCATCATCAGAGTTGGAAGATGCAGAGCTCTCGCTGCACCACTCCAACTCACCGTAGGTGGTAGGATGAATATAATATTCAGAAATATTAAATGCGTGGTCCCATCTAGTAGGATCATCATCTGTCACAAGCTCCACGTAGCGGCGTCCTTCAGCCGGATCCAACGGGGCTATGACTCTGAAATCATGATTCTCAAAGGTCATCATGCGCTTCTTGAAGTTGATTATAGCTCCACTATCGTTAGCCGATCCGATCCCCAAGAGTGCCAGATAAGAGCTTCCTCCCTCAACCACTTCAATAACATCAAAGTCAACACAAGTATTCATGCCCTCGATATCGATCGTGAGCCGCGGAACTCGTCCAATAGGTGTTACCTTCGCATGGCTAGCTAAGCAGAGCTGCACAGGAGACTAGATTAATGGGGGACTCCCCATCTTTTGCCATGCCTGCTTGGTTAAGATGTTAACATTCAAACCAAGGTCAAGAATCACAGAGTAAACATCATATTCACCAATTTGAATATTCATTTGCATCTCCTTGCCAGTCTTCCGTCGCTGTAGGGAGTTGACTGCCAACTCCTGCCATCCTTTCGGAAATAGCTGCAACCATCCCTCAATCTCAACCAGGGCAGCCGGGTCTCAGGACAATGACAGACAGCTTTCAAGGAACTTTTGCAATGTCCCCGGTGGTGGTGGCCAATCAGCGTTTGATGTAGTATCAAAGACAGGTAGCATATCACAAACAACAGCCTTACCGCGATCTTTCTCCAAGGTGCGACGTGCTTCCAGGAATGTTTCCCGTTCCGTATCAATGTAGAAAGGTTCCGTCTTCTAACTAGCCAACTGAATCAGTGGTCGCGAACCATCTTCCCCAGTCGTCTTGCCTCCACGAGTGACAACAGCCACCGAAGCATCTTGTGGTCGCGGTTCTGTAGAAATGGTCGCAATCTTTGCACCTTGCATCTGGTTCTGCTGCAAATTACTTGGTTGATTGATATTTTGATTGGCGTTCGGCGGTGGTCGCGGGGGCTGGTTCTGTATGGGTTGCTGCACCAGGTTCTGTACTCGTTGCTGTGGCTGGGCCTGATTCTGTAGCTGCGGAGCGTTCCCAGCCTGCCATTGTGCAATCAACTGTGGACAATTCTCAATCGTATGATTATTACCAAAACAAAACGTACACTGATTCTGTAGCAGTGGGAAGTTGCGCTGATAATTCCCCCATACCGCACAGTGGTAACATTGAATAGGTCCATGACCACCTCGACCGCCTCCTCCATGACCAAATCTGCCACCCGCGTCCACCCCTGTATCCTCCCCGGTAGCCGCCCTACTGCTAGTCCTGAGGTTGGCTAAATTGTTGCTGCATTGGTGCTGGTGGAATCCCTTGCCCTTGTGGTGCATACTGCAGTTGCTGTACATATTGTGGATGTGGGGGAGTCATCTACATCAGAGTGTATTGCGGCATAAACTGTTGCGACTGCTGTTGCTAAGGTGCAAACTGCATCTGCGGTTGCAGTAGTGGCTGGGCTACCTACGGTTGCAGTTGTGGTTGTTGCACGGTATGCTGATCGTCCTTGACGTAAAATGCATCACACATCCTCTCTTGTAGCAACCCATATTCACGGCAATATTTGTCATTGTGACCTACCGACTTGCAGAATGTGCAATAAAGATTTCGCGGGGTTGTGACCATTTTCTGCATATATGGGCAATTATCATGATTGTGCCCAAACACGTGAAAAACACGACACCACAACATACTGCCGCCATTCAATGGGTTTGGTGCACCTGACACCAAATAATTATGGAAATCCAGGCAATTATCCTTTGTATGCCCTTCTCCTTGGCATCGCGTACACCATATTTCATCGCGTTGTTCCTTGTTCTTCTTCAAATCTTGCAACTCTATAGTCAGGTTAGCGAGCTGTGTCTGTATCTACGACATCCCGGCTGCAATATCTCCAATCGGTGATGCCTCCAATCGCATTGCAATCTCTAGAGCTTCACTAGGCATTGATATGTTTTGCTGCATCAGTGACAGCTGAATGTGGGGTAACAGTGCTGCAATGAACCATTCTTTATGTTGGATGGAACTCATATTGAAACTAACCTTTGCCATCAGCGTCTTGAATCGATGGTCGAAATCCCATACCGTCTCATTGGGATACTGCTTAATTTCCTTCAATTCAGTAATGTATTGAGCCTCCGACTTAGGCCGTCTAAATTCAGCAATCAATCCATCCCAACTCTCATCCAGTGACTTCTCTGGGGCCCCTGTAGGGACTAAAATAAACTTCATGAACCAATCTAATGCACGACCTCGCAGAGTCGTGGCTAACTGTCCTTTCTTAGCATTGGCATCAGTGATATGTTTCATGGTCCAAACTGCTTCACACAAAAACCAATACTGTTCTGGGTTGTCTGTCGCACTTCCATGGAACAATGGTAACTTAGCATCATCGCCCACCATTCTGGGCTTCCTTCATCCTGTCGCTGTGCTACTACCAATTAACTTCTGTGGAATTGACGAACTTGGCGGTGTCGAAGTAGTATTTCTTGCTTTTTGAGAGTCAGTGAGCGGAGGTGTGGGTACTTTGGTGCTGGGGTTTGGTCCTGCCTCTATCCTGGGCATGGCCTAGTCATCCCTATCAGGACTGTGAGGTCACTTCGTCCCGTGTGGTCTTCCTTTGTTGTTTTGCGGTTTGATCATAGTAGGACCTTCTCCTGTCCTCTGCCTCTTCTCCTGTCGAAACCTCGCTCCTCCTCTTGTAAGACCACTTTCTTCCTCGGCTTCGCTCACAGTCTCCTCATGGTCTGCACCCATCTACCCCTTACCATTCCATATACCGTTCCCCAGCAATCGCGGTACCCACGGCCTTCGCCCACCACGCTGTCTACTGATCAAGGTGCATCTTTAATATACCCTTTTCACAGATTAGCATCTTAATCGACAGTTGGAGCGACAGCAGAAACCTTCCCCTTGGTCCTCAGAAGAAGTATCTTTCAGCTTCACTGTAGGATTTCTTCGTGTCGACCGCAAATTCAGTGATATATCCCTCCAAGATGCTATCAAGCCAAACTTCAACAGCCCGCAATGCCTTATTATCGACTTCTTGCAGCTCCTGAATCAATCCTGGGGTCCAAGCCGTCGGCTCACCACCCTGGAATTTCTTCTTCTGGAAGGTCAGCTTTGACAACCATTCGTACACAATGACCGGAAATTCACAGAAAAACCATTCGTGCGGACCATCGTGAATATATCTCCCCAGCCAGTGATCTACTTTTAGTCGCGTGTTCCGGCTTTCTTCTTCAGCAAACTTCTGCAACTTCTGATCAAACCAGCTTTGTATCTCTGGCTTCGTCGGGTGCCACAACAGGACCTCCTTCTACTCTGCACACGGTCCTGGCAATGGAACCATTTGTCGACCAACGCGACCTCGATCGACAGGGGTTCACCTCACTGTCGACACATACCGCAGTCTCCCTGGGCACCGGCCCGGGCAGGTTTGATCCCACCCAGCAACACCCGCAGAGCGGATGAGGTCTCACCCGAGGCATCCAGGAAGAGCAAATGGAACCATGTTTCCACCGAGGGAGGAGGAGAGTTGTGGCTGCACGGACTAAATCTATTGCGGGACTTAAACAGAGACTTTAAACATTCAGCAAGGAGTTATAACATATTGCTTCATCCCAGCATTTATCATCACATTCAACATAGAACACATTACTTAATCACACCATTTATCATCATAGCAACAATAAGCAGATATTGCATCAAACAACATTCATACATCGCAACATTGCACAAAGATCGTGCCAAAACATCATAATTATATTACTGTCGCGATCATATACTAGAAGCAAAACATAGATCTTCACACACAATCGTTCTTCTTTCTCTATTCTCCTATTCCCTCCACTTCTTCTCTCCTTTTAACACTTACAACTCTTATCTATTTATAGGATTCTGCCATTACAATACTTGTCCACTTACAAACGACTTCCTAACTGACATTGTGGACAATTGACCCAATATCTAACTGACTCGGTCCAAATGACCCCAAAAACCCGCATACCGTGGTACAACTGACTCACTATTACATAATATATGGTCCAAGTGACCCAAAACCCGCCAACTGCGGTATTCTTTAATACAAAATACTCCTTCCACACCCTAATCCGATGTGTCGCAGTGTTGGCGGTACTGCAACATTTCCCCATCAAACCGCCTACCAACAATCGCCCTAGACATGTATCTCCACTTCGCCCACGTCAATCCACGATTCCTTCTTCCACCTCTCCTTCTTTCACTATGCCCCCCAGTGGTGTAGCCACCATCGATGTGGCTACATCCACCCCTATACCATTTAACCTAGCATCGGAGTAGTTTGTCCAGCCGACTGCTCCATATGCCAACCCTGAAGACCAGCTAGTTGTGTTCACGTTGAGATTGACTAGTTTATGAAAATCTCATTCAATTTAAACAAAAATTACTATATGCATCTAATTTCATCATTTATCCGCTTTTTCTAAATGTTGCAGGGTGGCATTTCTGGGAGACTTGGAGAACGGAGGAGAGAAACCCCCTCACGACTTACAGTCTCTGAAGGAACAAAGTTCCTCAATAATAGAATACCCAGTATAAGTAACGCAAGAAAGCCATAAATGGCTAAGTAGTAATGTAAAAATGTAATGTATGATAGATGATCGATTACAATTGGTCGCTGCCATTATATATGGTGTGGGAAGCCATGAATGAGGGGACACGTCCCTTAACCTAGTATTACATATCAATAGTTAATAGTTAATGTATTATTATTGTTGTTACATTGCCTTCCCCTTAAGGGAAGCTTTGTCCTCAAAGTTGTATTGACAACAATGTCTGATTTCCTTTGAATTGTCATCTCGGGATCCTTTATGTTTTGTATTTGTGACATTTGATGAAATGAGATGATACGAGTTATGGATTCCCAAGGAGAATTGTCGCATCGTATCTGCTGTGGTCCATCCTAGATCTATTTTTATCGAAGCTCTGATATCATTTTGTGGGACGATTCTTCTCAATTGTTGCTTAGTATGTCGATATTTTCGCATGTCAACATAAGTATTCTGTGAATATTCGTTTTGACCCTATCATTGGTCAAAATGACGATTATAGTTACGATGTCTATAAGGCGTATGTGTTGTTTGTTTTTATTTCTTTTGGACTGCGGTGCGAACTGTCTTCATTTCCTCGATTTGATTTTTGGATGCATTTTCTTGGATTTTTACTTCTTGGTTCTCCAGTAGATTGTTATGATTCTGAATCTTTTCGATTCTTTCATCTTGCGACTTTTTTTCAATTTCTAACTTCTTGATTTGTTTCTCTAGTTCCCAATTACGATTATTTAGACACTAGTTTTCTTCTTGCTTTTCCAGTATTCTTCCTTCGAGGTCTTCACCGAAGTGTTCCCTCTTGCTACTGTTTTTCAATTTTTTGATCTTTGTAATCAGTGTTTTGTTATGATTTCGTAGTCAGAAAATCTCTTCGGTATTGCTTGATAACACCTTGTTGACTTTTGGCAGTTCCAACTTATATGTTTTCTTACTGTCGTCATACTGCTGCTGGAGTTTTTCTTTTTGCTATTGATGATGACGTAACTCTATTTCTTGATTTTTTAACTTTTCATGTACTTGTGCCAATTCATCTTCTTTGTCCATGATGACTTTGTTAAGACAACTAATTTCCTCTTCTAAGTCGAGAATATTTCCATACAGATATTCTTTGACTTTGTTTGATTTTTTTCTCTGCTCTTCAATTTGTCGAATGATACCTTCCAGATGTGATATCTGCTCGTCCTTATCTGATAATTTTTTTGTGATGTTTTCTCTACTATCTTCCAATGATTGAATTCATAATTCTGATGTAATAATCTGTTCTTTTTGAAAACCATTACTTCGTTTCTGATTGTCGAACTAGAGTTGTAAAACACTATTAGCTAGTTCGCACGTTTTTAGCTTGGCTAAAACTGTTCGTAACTGTGATTGCAATTGTGATTGACCTGGATCATCCCTTATAATAAAACGTTTATCACATATTGGACAGGATCGATTGCAATTTTTAAAGGATGTCGTATATTGGAATTCCATTTCTCAATAAGGACACTTAGTCCAAAATTTGAATTTATATATTTCTGCCATAATTTCTTCCACAATTGGAGTCAGTGACTACTTTAATATCTTCTGAGACTTTGATTTTTTTTTTGACTCGTTCGAAGGTGAATGGTCTCGACTTCCAATGATACTTGGTATTCTTTTGATGTTGACTCTTTGATGATTGTCGTTTTTCCTCGATTTTTGGCTTTTTCACTAATAAATAATTGTCGTCTTTCTCTTAGTAAGTATGTGAATGTGAGTTGGATTTTGGGGTTAAGGTCAAGGAATTTTTTTGTGGTAAGGAAAATATAATAATAAGTTATTATATTTTAATTTTTTTTTTCATAAAAAAAAATAATATAATTTTTTTTTATTAAAAATATAATATTAATATTTTTTTTTAATATTTAATAAAAGATTTTAAAAAATAACAAATATAATAATTATTAAAATAATAATTACAATATAAATTATTTAATAAAAAATTTAAAAATATATATAATACAATTATTAAACTATATAATAATAATTTATTAATATTATTAAAATTATATACATAATAATTTTTTTATATTATTTTTATTGAATAAATAAATAAAATAATAAAAATATTTATTAAAAAATAATTTTTTTTGCAGGTTTTAGGGTTTGCGTGGAGAGAGGTGTGGCAGCGAAGTAGGGATAAGGTGGAGCTGGGGTAGGAGATGGAGAGTGGTGGTGGAGGGAATGAAGTTGCAGGTGAGAGCTGCAGGGAGGTGTGTGGCGGAGGAGGGATAAGGTGGATGGGATGGAGGGACGACGTGGGGAGGAGCGATGAGTTTATGTCAAGTGCCCTCCCATCAGACCGAGCCAGGGAGAGAACATGGCACTAAAAATGGGCATCTAGCCCCATATCCATTAAGTAAAACTCATTGATAATAAAAGACATATACATATGCATACAGTAATTAAACACAACGGAATTAAAAGCATCTACATATCTAACATACATTCAAGTTTTCATGACAGTCATTGAATAAATACATTGCAGAATTTAAAACAAGAGAGTACTTATCTTAAAACATAGTAGTCCCAAGCAAATGGCTATGCAACTGTAGCGTTCCACCCAACCATAGGCCAATTGTGCTCATCAATCTCTCAGTACAATTGCCACCCTCGAGCTGGGCATGATTTCTACAAGGAAAAAGGGAACAACGGACTCACACATAGCCAAAATACACCAAAATCATCCAAGCCAATCCACAGTTGGGTTTATTAGGCTGCTAAGGCAAAGGGAGGGAATGAATTCCTAAGCTAGTGAGCTCAAGCATAGAGCCATGGATACCTCTATAAGATCTATCTAGCTTGGCACCCACAATGCCTACATGCCCTACTTAAGGAAGTATTCCCTTCACCAATACATAGTCCCTTAGGCCATACCCTCAATTCTAGTGTTGTCCAAGGTGTGCATAGAAGAGTAGCCAACCCTTTTGATCTTTCTAAAAGGTTACTTCCCTAACTAGGTTTATCAAGCCAATTTTGTCCACTTCCACTCCAAATTTCTTGCTCACAGGTTCAAACCAAAACAAGGATGCACATAACAGCAAAATCACAAGTGCTGGGCATGAAGAAAAAAATGTTTTTACAGTGAGATGCCCAAAATGGGGTTCCTACTAGTTCAGAAAAAAGTGGGCATCCAAAAACGAAAAGCTAAATGAGGAAACAACCCTGGGAAGCCAAATCTGTTTTCAGAAAAACGTCCATGGACATTCCAGGGCAAAAACGACCTCCATAACAACCCCAAATCATGGTCCTCCTCTCCCAGCCACTGTGTAACACAAAAACGAGCTCCCAGCCATGGAAAAATGTAGGAAAATTATGAAAAACGTGATGGGGAAATCCCTAGCTAGCTCAGACTGCGTGAGAGAACAAAGTCCATGGGTGAAAGATGGCCTTGGGCACCATTTCGTGGGTGTTTTCTTGCCCAAGAAGCAAAAATACGAATTCCCAGGTTGATGGCTTGCCCATGCACAAAATTGGTTTCCATACCTCTTCATTCCCAAGGCATTAACTACCTCAACCAGCTCTTGGGAGAATTAAATGATTGGGTGCATAAGTCAAAATGGGTAGTTGGTGGTTTATGGGTTTTCTCATGAAATTTGGCTTAACACTATTGGCTCAAGGGTTTGAATAATTTCCCTCCCTATTCCTTATAAAAATCATGCCCCTATCTCTTTGTTGCATTGCATAGCTAGTTGTGGGTATTTCATTAAAATCCGTATTTACATGATGTCTTAATTTACATTGTGCCTGTCTAGCACAAGAACCATATGCACCGATTTTTAATTGCCGATACATAAAACGATAAATTGATGGCGGGGCATTGGCCTTGAGCTCCTCACCATGATTAAATAACGATATTTACCTCATTTACAATTTTAATGCATTAGGGTCAAAATCGAGATATTACAGTTTAGTGTTGGTGTGCGATGAGCAGGTGGGCAGGTCAAAGCTGCAAAGAGACTGCAAGGTGGTTGCGTGGAGGTTGCAAGGGATGTGTGGGAGGGGAACAAGTGAAGGAGAGGAGGGATGTGTGGGAGGGGGAGTGAGTAAGTGGGAGTGGTGGAGGCAGAAGATGGAAGGAGCTGGGTTTGGAAGGAGGCGAGTGTGGGAGGTGGGCGCTGGTGGTGGAGGGCGCAGGAATGGAGGAGTCGGTGGGAGAGCATGGGGATGGGAAGCAACGGGAGGGAAAAAACAGAGAGAACGCAGGTGTTGGGTGAGTGACTGTTGGTGAAGAGAGCATACAACGAGAGCACGTGGGAGGCGAGAACAAGCGGGAGGTGGAATAGGCGGTCGACTGGAGCAGCGAGAGGTGGAGTAGTGAGAGACCGAGAGTGCAGCGGAAATGGAGGTACGATGGAGGGGTTAGAATGGAAGTACGGTGGAGGGGGGGGGGAGAGGAATGTTGAGCTTGGGGAGGTCTTTCAGAAAGTCTGATTTTGATGGCCACAAGCCTTGTTTCAGAGAAAATATGATAGTATTGGGTAAAAACCAAGATCAGTGAGGCCTGAGGAAGGTTAGCTCTGATACCACTGAAGGAAAAAAGTTCCTCAATAATAGAATAGCCAGTATAAGTAACGTAAGAAAGCCATAAATGGCTAAGTAGTAATGTAAAAATGTAATGTATGATAGATGATCGATTACAATTGGTAGCCGCCATTATATATGGTGTGGGAAACCATGAATGAGGGGACATGTCCCTCAACTTAGTATTACATATCAATAGTTAATATTTAATGTATTATTATTATTGTTACAGTCTCGACTATGGTGAGTTATTTAAGATTTGAAAACTATTTTTATTTTTAAACTATGTTTTATACTTGTATAATTTCCAGGAAAAGTTGACATATTATTGTTGTCATTTCAGGGCCCGGGGGGACGTGGTTCAAGTCGCTAGAAGGACCCAGCTTCCTATAGCTCGAAGAAGAGGAAGATCGATTTTGGACATGCACCTGGGAGCTCCGAGGGTGGGCAAGAGGATTGAGAGACCCTCCTATGTACAATAGACACGATGTGGCATTTTGGGCATGAGTTGCCATATTTTGTATAGGGCACGAGTTTCCATATTTTGTATAGGGAACGAGTTGCCATTATATAGATATTGGGAATGATGTTCCATTTTTCCAAAAAGTGTACATGATTGGATCATTTTTGCATATTAATAGATGGATCTGCACTTGTCTATATGCCTTTGTCTTTGATTACATTTTTGCATACATGATTTTGTCTTCTATAACAATGTTATGGAAAATTTTTCACATACATGATTTATACTACATGTTCTATGGGGGTACACTGAGAATGTAATAATAGTATTTGTTAGAGTAAATTGTGTTCACATACAACATACACACATCGAGCAAATTCACATACACACATACACACAACATCCAACATACAAACATCAAGCAAATTCACATCCAATATACACACATCACACAAGAAAATTCACATACTCATAAACAAATCAAAATCATCCAAGTGTAGAGGACTCAATGTGTTTAAACAATAAAAGTGTCACCAATATATGTATTTTAAAATTTAGTTCAATATGTCACTTCAAATCAGCCTTCTAAACTCAGTTATTAATGCATACAAATTCTTCTAACAATAGAAAAAAGGGAAACCAACCTTATTTTATGAAAACCAAGACTTACTTGTCTCTTGTAGAATCATCTCTCATAAACACCATGGCCCCAATACAAATTCCCAATGTTTTTTACAATTTTCTCTTCATGTTTTGTTGAGTTTTGATGGGTAATTGACGCAATGAAGCACAAAATTTTGACCGCATTAATTTTTACATAAGCAAGATGCACATATACAAATCTTTACACATACATACACACATAAGACCATGCACATACACAATAAATAAACCCTAGCTTGTAGAAAGCCATGCAAATTTCTCTCAAGGGGGCCAATTCTCATCTGAAGGCTCCCGAGCGTGCATGGACACCATGAACAAGTCCACAATGACCATACGCACGTGTGGGATCTGACAGAACCCAGGTCCGCTCGTCGGTTTGGGTTCCTTGGTCCTAGAGCAAATCCTCAAAGTGTCCCTGAATGGCCCTGGGGTGCTTGACCAAAATGCCTGTAGCACCAAAACCGTGACTCCGATCGCGAAGCTGTCGATTCCGATGGATTTTGGATATCAGGTTCTGGCTAGGGTACCCCCCACACCATTCCTCCAATGCACGAAAATGGTGCCAATGTACCATCTCCAGATCTAGGGTCTGGATCAGTGAAGGCCTTGCTAATTTCGCTCAAGGGGGGCATTTATCATCTGAAGGCTCCCGAGCATGCGTGGCCATCGTGAACAAGTCCAAAATGGCCATATGCATGTGTGGGAGCTGAGGGAACCCAAGTCCGCTTGCTAGTTTGGGTTCCGTGGCCCCAGAGCAAATCCTCAAAGTGTCCCTGAATGGCCCCAGGGTGCCTGACCAAAATGCCCGTAGCACCAAAACTGTGACTCCGATCATGAAGCCGTTGATTTCGATGGATTTTCGACACTAGGTTCTAGCTAGGGGAGCCCCCACACCGTGCCTCCAATGCCTGGAAACGGTGCCAATGTGCCATCTCTGGAGCTAGTGTTTTGCTCAGTGAAGGCCATGCCAATTTACCTCAAGGGGGGAATTTCTCATCCGAAGGCTCTTAGGCGTACATGGCCACCGTGAACAAGTCCACAATGGCCATACGCATGTGTGGGAGCCGATGAAACCCAGATCCACTTGTCGGTTTGGGTTCCGTGGCCCTGGAGAAAATCCTCAAAGTGTCCCTGAATGGCCCCAGGGTGCCTGACCAAAATGCACGTAGCACAAAAAACCGTGAATCCGATCGCGAAGCCGTCGATTCTGATGGATTCCAGATGCCGGTTTATAGCTAGGGAACCCCTCACACCATGCCTCCAATGCCAAAAAATGGTGCCAATGTGCCATCTCCGGAGCTAGGGTTTTTCTCAGTGAAGGTCATATCAATTTCGCTCAAGGGGGCCATTTCTCATCCGAAGGCTCCCAGGCATGCATGGCCACCATGAACAAGTCCACAATGGCCATACGCACGTGTGGGAGTTGAGGGAACCTAGTTCCTCTCGTCGGTTTGGGTTTTGTGGCCCTAGAGAAAATCCTCAAAGTGTCCCTGAATGGCCCCGGGGTGCTTGACCAAAATGCCCATAGCACCAAAACCGTGACCCCGATCGCGAAGCCGTCAATTCCGATGGATTCTGGATGCCGAGTTCTAGTTGCTCCCCCCCCCCACACCATGACTCCAACTCCTAGAAATAGTGCCAATGTGCCATCTCCGGAGCTAGGGTTTTGCTCAGTGAAGGCCATGCCAATTTCGCTCAAGGGGGCCATGAATTATCCGAAGGCTCCCAAGCGTGCATGGCCACTGTGAACAACAAGAGTACTTATATCCATGAAGAAGGTCTCCCAAGCATAGCACTACCCAAGCAACATGTAGCATCCGTGTCAAAGAATCCCACATCCTACTTTAGCACTGCTTCTACCTGCAAGCTATTGCTTTCAGAAATTTTTTTCCCTCATAGGTGATAAATGGTGGGCATTTTCCCAAGGCTATTTAGGCCTATTTTTCAATACATAACCAATTTTTCCAATGGCGAGCATTTTTCTGGCAGGGTAAAAAATAGGCTGAATGACAGTTTTGGCAGGCAAATATCTCCTTGACTAGAGACTTGTTTTGAAAAATGAGTCAATTTTCAAGTGAATAAATCATCCATCTACAAACTTATGCTCTCAGGAATTTTTTGTCCATCACAGGTGAGAAATGGTGGGCATTTTCCTAAGGCCATTTAGGCCATTTTTAGGTGCAAAACAAGCTGAGTGGTTGTTTTTGTAGGCCAATATTTTCTTTACCATAGACTTTTTTTCAAAACAAAGCCAATGGTCAAGTGCATAAATCATCCACCTGCAACCTGATGCTTTCAGATTTTTTTTATCCTTCACAGGTGAGAAATGGTGGGCATTTGCCTAAGGCCATTTAGGCCATTCTTAGGTGCAAAACAAGCTGAGTGGTTGTTTTGGAAGGCCAATATTTTCTTGACCATAGAATGTTTTTCAAAATGGATCCAATGGTAAAGTGCATAAATCATCCACCTGCAAGCTGATGGTTTCAGAATTTTTTTATCCCTCACAGGTGATAAATGGTGGCATTTGCCTAAGGCCATTTAGGCCATTTTTAAGTGCAAAACAAGCTAAGTGGTTGTTTTGGAAGGCCAATATTTTCTTGACCATAGATTTTTTTTCAAAATGGAGACAATGGTAAAATGCATAAATCATCCACCCACAAGCTGATGCTTTTGGAAATTTTTTATCCCTCATAGGTGAGAAATGGTGGGCATTTGCCTAAGGCCATTTATGCCATTTTTGGGTGTAAAACAAGCTGAGTGGTTGTTTTGGCAGGACAATATTTTCTTGATCATAGAATTTTTTTCAAAACGTATCCAATGGTCGAGTGCATAAATCATCCATCTACAAGCTGATGCTTTCATAATTTTTTTATCCCTCACATGTGAGAAATAGTGGGAATTTTCCCAAGGCCATTTAGGCCATTTTTAGGTGCAAAACAAGCTGAGTGGTTGTTTTGGCAGGCCAATATTTTCTTGACCATAGAATTGTTTTCAAAACGGAGCCAATGGTCAAGTGCATAAATCATCCACCTGCAAGATGATGCTTTTAGAAATTTCTTATCCCTCACAGGTGAGAAATGGTGGGCATTTTACCAAGGCTACCTAAGCTTGTTTTTAAATACTTAGCCAATTCTTCCAATGGCGAGCATTTTTCTGGCAGGGTGAAAAACAATTTGAATGGATGTTTTGGCAGGAAAATATCTCCTTGACCAGAGACTCGTTTTAAAAAATGAGTCAATGGTCAAGTGAATAAATCATCCACCTACAAACTTATGCTCATAATTTTTTTATCCCTCACAGGTGAGAAATGGTGGGCATTTTCCTAAGGCCATTTAGGTCATTTCTAGGTGAAAAATAAGCTGATTGGCTGTTTTGGCAGGCCAATATTTTCTTGACCATAGATTTTTTTTCAAAACAAAGACAATGGTCAAGTGCATAAATCAACCACCTACAAAATGATGCTTTCAGAAATTTTTTATCCCTCACAGGTGAGAAATGCTGGGCATTTTCGCAAGGCTACTTAGGCCTATTTCTCAATACTTAACCAATTTTGCCAATGGAAAGCATTTTTCTGGCAGGGTGCAAAACAAGTTGAATGGATGTTTTGGAAGGAAAATATCTCCTTGACCAGAGATTCATTTTAAAAACTGAGTCAATGGTCAAGTGAATAAATCATCCACCTACAAACTTATGCTCTCATAAATGTTTTATCCCTCACAGGTGAGAAAGGGTGGGTATTTTCCTAAGGCCATTTAGGCTAGTTCTAGGTTCATTTTACTAAGGCCATTTAGGCTAGTTCTAAGGGCATTTTCCCACACCATGCATCCAATGCTCGGAAATGGCGTGAATGTGCCATCTCCATAGCTAGGGTTTTGCTCAGTGAAGGTCATGTGAATTTCGCTCAAGGGGGTCATTTCTCATCCGAAGGCTCCTGGGAGAGTGTGGCCACCGTGAACATGTACACAATGGCCATACGCACGTGTGGGAGCTGATGAAACCCAACTCCGCTTGCCGGTTTGGGTTCCGTGCCCCTAGAGAAAATCCTTAAAGTGTCCTTGAATGGCCACGAGGTGCCTGGAAAAAATTCCTGTAGCACCAAAACCGTGAATCCGGTAGCGAATTCGTCAATTCTGATGGATTCAGGATGCCGGGTTTTAGCTAGGGGACCCCCCACACCATGCATCCAATGATCGAAAACGGTGCTAATGTGCCATCTCTAGAACTAGGGTTTTGCTCAGTGAAGGCCATGCAAATTTCACTCAAGGGGGTCATTTCTCATCTGAAGTCTCCTGGGCGTGTGTGGCCATTGTCAACATGTCCACAATGTCCATTTGCATGTGTGTGAGCTGAAGGAATCTATGTCCGCTTGTTCATTTGGGTTCTGTGGCCCCAGAGCAAATCCTCAAAGTGTCCCTAAATGGCCCTGGGGTGCCTGACCAAAATGATCGTAGCACCAGAACTGTGACTCCGATCGTGACGCCGTCGATTTCGATGGATTTCGGATGTCGGGTTCTAGTTGGGGGACCCCCCACACCATGCCTCCAACACCCAGAAATGGTGCCAATGTGCCATCTATGGAGCTAGGGTTTTTCTCAGTGGAGGCCATGCCCGTTTCGCTCAAGGGGGCCATTTCTCATCTGAAGTCTCCCAAGTGTGCATGGTCACTGTGAACAAGTCCACAATGGCCATATGCACATGTGGGAGCTGAGGGAACCCAGGTCTGCTCGCCGGTTTGGGTTCTGTGGCCCCGGAGCAAATCCTCAAAGTGTCCCTGAATGGCCCTGTGGTGCTTGACCAAAATGCCCGTAGCACCAAAACCGTGACTCTGATCGTAAATCCGTCGATTCCGATGGATTCCGGACGCCAGGTTCTAGCTCCACATTAGGATTGGGTCTCCAGATTAGGTCTCCAGGGTTTTAGTTCCACATAAGGGTTTCCAGGGATACATTTGTTTTAGCTTGGTTTATATGGCTGGATCAGGGTCTATAAGCTAGATTAAGTTCTATAGGGATAGATTAGGTCTCTGGGGCTAGGTTACATCTCTAGGGATAGATAAGTATTCTAGATTAGGTCTCCAGGGTTGTAGGTTCACATTAGGATTTCCAGGGATACATTTGTTTTTGTTTGGTTTCTAGGGATAGATCAGGGTCTATAAGCTAGATTAAGTTCTAGTTCCTTTTGTGATCAGGGTGAATGTCAACATTATTGATCTAGTGGCTTAGGAGAATGTAGGGGTGATTGATCGTGTGAGTATTGTTTCTTATGGATGGACGGATCCAACACGCCATCCACTCATCAATTTCATGGTATCTTCCCAAAATGGACCGGTGTTCTTGAAAGTGGTGGATGCTCTTGCAAAATACAAGGATGCATAGTATATGGCTGAGTTATTCATCAAAACCATTGAAGAAGTAGGTGTTGGTTCTTGTGTACAAATCATCACGGACAATGCACCGTGTCAGACACTCGTATTTTTGTGTCCTTAGTGTCCCATTTCCTCATGTCAGGTGACCTAGGTTCTACTTATTCATTAGAGAGGTGTGATGCCTTAATGGAGGACACTGTTGAGGGTGATTCAAGAGTGTTAGATAATGTGAGTATTACAAGGTCAATTCGAGCCCATGGTGCAAAAAGAAAACCGGGAAGCGTAATGGGATTCTGTCAGTTCCTGCAGGTGTGTTTGGGAGTGGCCGGCATGGGCAAGCCACTCCCGGTGGCACGACACATGGTTTTGCGGAGTTGGTCCACCAATGCGAGACACACATGTACATGAATTAGAAGTAGACACACATGTACACCTCAAAATATTTATTTAGGGGTAGGAGACAAGTGACTATGAAGTATCTTTGTTATTGTTTGATGACTGTAAAGTGTGTATGGGTGGAGCTAAGTGAGCGGAGATGGAAGTAGTGTGATGGAGGATGGTTTTAGGATGACTTAGCAGGATTTTAGTGATGTCCTAAGGGTTTTTTGCATACCTGATAAAACATAAGTAAACGAGGATTTTGCTCCCTAATGTTACAACGTAATTTTCCACCTTGTGAGCATTAGCACTCTTTGGCCTGCAGGATCCATTTTACTAACTTAGATCCACTTTATATCCTTCAGAAACACTATTTCCCTATGTTTTCTCCCTGTACGCTTGCTATATCAGTTTAGTGGGCGTACCCGTGAGTTTCATCACTACAGCCTGCAGGTAGCATGTAAAATGGTAAAAATCCATAGTTAATTACTTTTTACTCCCAAAAAGCGGTCTTAGGGTGACCTTTGGCCCTCCATTTGCCCCGAAACACCTCGATGTGTACTTTCAATTACCTTTGGGAGGACTATATATTGAGCACATATGGCATATGGACGAGAAGAGAAAGGGAGAGTAAGAGAACTCTAGTGGATTTTTTCCCTATATTGAGTCTACACTCATTGATCGTTGTTGTTGTGAACCCTTTATGTTCAACTTCCAAAATCCTATCATAGTTTGAGTTTTCCATTCCATGGAGGATTGAAGTGGTGGAGGCACAAGTGGAGAGACCCAGATCTTGGTTCAGATTGGTTGTCGATAAGAGGCCGTATCACATTGTACTTCTTGTTACTTATTAATAGAAATACTCATATTCTCGTCCATTAATGTTGTGAATGTTGTTTATATTACATTGGGTTGCATTTACTTATAATATCATGGACCATTTCTATTGATGATGTTAATGTCTTTCATATATTATATGCGCTTGTTGTATATTGGCTGTCAAGACTAATTTGCAGGTTCAAATGCACGAGTTGAAAGCTCCAACGGGGATCTACATCAAACGTTTGGATCGAGGTTGGTTATATTCTTCATTATCTTAGCATTGTCATTTATATAGCATAACATTGAGAATTGAGTTAATTTATGGTATTTAGTTGTCTGTTGTGGTCTACCCCAAGCCATAGGAATTTTTCTCCAACACAGAAATGGCAACTCCACTGGGACATACATCCATTTTTGGGTATTTTAGGAATTAGTCCTTATTTCATTAGAGAGATTTTGAGGTCAAAAAAGGGCCTCCTAAGAGATGTACTACAAAAATATGAGATATATTAAAATATTATGAATTTGGGGTTTTATGGGGTAGGTATATATGACAAGTCACCTCCCACACTATTTTCTATGCACAATATAAATAACCATGGTTGAGTTACTTTTCAAAATTCACTAGAAATAAAATTAATAAAATAAGACTACATTGATGTGACTAAGATTCATTGTAAATTCCCAAAAATGTATTGTCCTTTAACATTTATTTGTCTTGAACTTGCAAATGAAATTAAATAATAATAAAACATTTTTAAGAGTTTTTTTTAATTTTATGTTGATTTTTTATATTTAGTACTTTTCTCACAAATTTAATAATGTAATTTAATTGAGAATTTATTTACATGTAAAATGTCAATAATATTATTATAATCCACATTGCATTATTATTATTATTATTATTATTTATTAAATCTATTATTATTCTTTATTAGTTTGACATTATGTTATTAAATAGAATGGAGTGAATATATAATTTAAAATTAAAAACATAAAAATGATAATATATTATTTTATAAAAAAATGTGAAAGGACTTTCTTTATGAATTAAGAGTACTTCACTTGAAAATGACAATAATATTATTTTATGTGAAAGTGTGAAAAGACATTCATTACGAGTACTTTACTTGAAAATAACAATAATATTATTTTATGAAAAGACTATCATTATGAGTACTTTACTTTATGACTTAAAAGTACTTACACCACTACCTTGGTTAACTATGTGTTTTCATCCACCAAAGAAAATTTGACAAATAAGCATTCTTAACTCATGCAATGCCACCTCACCAAGGGGGATGATGTCATCTACTAGAATGTGATTGGTTGTATTTTATAGTACATTTTCTTTGTTTTGAGGCCCTTTTTTGACCTCAAAATTTCTCTAATGAGAGTTGTTGTGTGTCGAGTCTCTGTGTCATTGATTGTCCGTTAGGATACACTATAGAAAACAACCTTTTTCTGACCCATTGGACTCTTTTTCTGCTCATTTTCTTTTCCCTGTACATGGGTGAGCGTAGTTCTACCCGCGTCTACCTGCCTCTATCTGCACTATAGCCCGCGGGTACCCGCAGGTATTCCTTCAACAGTAGCATACAAATATGGGGGTGATTGGTTTATGGCCTTTGGTTGTTGCTAGGTTGGTTCTGAGTGTTCCTGAGTCTTCTTTGGCCTTGTTCCTGACTGTTCCAAGCCTTGTTTATGACCAGAACTCCTCTTTTCTCTTGGTTTTGAGCCTCATTGGTTTTTACCCATTTTTAATTTTTAAGCTCATTCCATTGGCTGAGTCTTACTGTTTGGGATCTGCTAGGTTGTTTGAGTGATCTCCTTTGCATGTCTGTAACTGAATAGTGGGATTTTGCTTGCATTTTTCATTTCATTATATTGAAAAATACAACAAAAAAAAAAATTGCATTTTCCTTTTGCTTATAAGTGAAAATACACAATTTTTTTTTTACTTTTATGTACTACATTTTGCATTGTGCTCGTATTCATCATCATTGTACTCGTATTCATCATCATCCACCACCACCACCACCACCATCATCATCATCATCATCATATCATCATCATATTCATCATCCTCATCATCATCCACGTCCTCACAATGACGATGATGATGATCATGATGAGGAAGTTGATGATGATGATCATGTTGTTGATGATGATGATGTGATGCATATTCCTCATCATCTTCATCATCATCATCATCATTTCCAAATTATTCATCATCATCATCGTACTCATATTCATCATCATCTTCGTCGACAACGATGATACGAAGATGTCAATGATGATGATGATTATGATACGAAGATGTCAATGATGATGATGATGATATGAAGATGTCAATTATGATGATGATGATATGAAGATGATGACGAAGATGTCGATGATGATGATGATTATGAGGAAGATGGTGATGACGAGTATGATGACGAAGATGAAGATGACTAAATTTTGATGACGAAGACATTGATGATCGTGACCACGATCATATGACGACGACGATGATGATGAGGACAATGATGATGATGATGATGGTGATGATGATGACTAATGAAGATGATGATGACGAATATGATGATTTTGATGATGATAATATTCGTCATCATCATCATCATCTCCATCATCATACTCATATTCATCATCATCCACCATCGTCAACATCATCACCATCACCATCATCATCGTCATCATCATCATCATCATTATCCTTGTCCTCACAATGATGATGATGATGGTGATGATGAAGTTGATGATCATGATCATGGTGTTGATGATGATGAAGATGATCATGATGATGAGGATGATGTGCTATATATTCGTCATCATATTCATCATCAACATCATCATCATCTTCATTAGTCATCATCACCATATTCATCGTCATTGTCATCATCATCATCATCATCATCATCCCCATCCCCACAATGATGATGATGATGAAGATGGTGATGATGATGACTAATGAAGATGAGTATGACGACGAATATTATGTTTTTGCTGCTGATGATGATGATCATATTCGTCATCAACATCATCGTATTCATCATCGTACTCGTATTCATCATCATCCATCGTCATCATCATCATCATCATATCATCATCATCTTCATCATCCTCATCATCATCCTCATCATCATCCGCGTCCTCACAATAATGATGATGACGAGGAAGTTGATGATGACGATCATGGTGTTGATGATGAGGAAGATGATGATGATGTGCTGCATATTCCTCATCATATTCACCATCATCATCATCGTCGTCATCATCATCATCATCATCTCCAAATTAGTCATCATCATCATTGTACTCATATTCATCATCATCATCATCTTCGTCGATGATGGTGATACGGAGATGTCAATGATGATGATGATTATGATACGAAGATGTCAATGATGATGATGATGATAAGAAGATGATGATGAAGATGTTAATGATGATGATGATTAGGAGGAAGATGCCGATGACGAGTATGATGACGAAGATGAAGATGACTAAAGACAGTGATGACGAAGACAGTGATGATCGTGGCCATGATCATATGGCGACGATGGTGATGATGATGCCGAGTATGATGATTTTGATGATGACTAGTGAAGATGATGATGACGAGTATGATGATTTTGATGATGATCATATTGTTGATGATGATGATCATGTTGTTGATGATGATCATGTTGTTTATGATGATGAAGATGATGATGATGTGCTACATATTCCTCATCATCTCCACAATCATCATCATCATCTCGAAATTAGTCATCATCATCATCATCATCATCTCGAAATTAGTCATCATCATCATCGTACTCATATTCATCATCATCCACCACCACCATCATCATCATCATCATCATCATCACCATATTCATTGACGATGATGATACGAAGATGTCAATGATGATGATGATTATGATACGAAGATGTCAATGATGATGATGATGATGATAGGAAGATGTCAATAATGATGATGATGATGCAAAGATGATGACGAAGATGTCAATGATGATGATGATTAGGGGGAAGATGGTGATGACGAAGATGAAGATGACTAAATACAGTGATGACGAAGATAGTGATGATCGTGACCATGATCATATGATGACGATGGTGATGATGATGACTAGTGAAGATGATGATGACGAATAGGATGATTTTGATGATGATCATATTCGTCATCATCATCATCATCTTCTTCATCATCGTACTCATACTCATCATCATCCACCATCGTCGTCATCATCACCATCATCACCATCATTATCATCATCATCCTCATCATCATCCGCGTCCTCACAATGATGATGATGACGATGATGATGATGAGGAAGTTGATGATGATGATGATGGTGTTGATGATGATGAAGATGATGATGAATATGATCATGATGATGAGGATGATGTGCTGCATATTCGTCATCATATCCATCATCAACATCATCATCATCTCCATTAGTCATCATCACCATCTTCATCGTCATTGCCATCATCATCATTATCATCATCATCATCCTCGTCCCCACAATGATGATGATGATGAAGATGGTGATGATGATGACTAATGAAGATGAGTATGACGACGAATATGATGTTTTTGCTGATGATGATGATGATCATATTCGTCATCAACATCATCATACTCGTATTCATCATCATCCATAGTCATCATCATCATCATCATCATCATCATCATCATCTTCATCATCCTCATCATCATCCACGTCCTCACAATGATGATGATGACGAGGAAGTTGATGATGACGATCATGGTGTTGATGATGAGGAAGATGATGATGATGTGCTGCATATTCCTCATCATCTTCACCATCATCATCATCATCATCATCGTCATCGTACTTATATTCATCATCATCTTCTTTGATGATGGTGATACGGAGATGTCAATGATGATGATGATGATGATATGAAGATGTCAATGATGATGATGATGATACAAAGATGATGACGAAGATGTCAATGATGATGATGATTAGGGGGAAGATGGCGATGATGAAGATGAAGATGACTAAAGACAGTGATGACGAAGACAGTGATGACCGTGACCATGATCATATGATGACGATGGTGATGATGATGACTAGTGAAGATGATGATGAATATGATGATTTTGATGATGATCATATTTGTCATCATCATCATCGTACTCATATTCATCATCATCCACCATCGTCCTCATCATCACCATCATCACCATCATCATCCTCGTCCTCACAATGATGATGATGATGATGATGACTATGAAGATGGTGATGATGACCATGTTGTGGATGATGATGAAGATGAGGAAGAAGAAGACGAGGATGAAGATGATGAGGATGATGAGGATGATGTGCTGCATATTCGTCGTGATCATCATCATCAACATCATCATCATCACCATCATCAACATTAGTCATCATCACCGTCTTCATCATCATCATCATCATCCACCTAGAAGCATTATTCTTGATGTAATACATATGTTTATAATTCAAAATTAAATTAATGTTTTGAAATTAAAATACATATTTGTAAATATACCCCTAAACCCCTAAACACCTAGAAGCACTTAAATGCACATAGGGAATATGGGTTAGAAGAGGTCCTAAAGGATTTTATGGGAGAGGGCCTCTTTATGGGGAGGGGCTCTAGGAATAACCCAACAAATTTATATCTCTTGGGTAATAAATGCACTGAACATTACCCACCAAACAATACAACATTCCGAATGGATGCGCACGCGCTAGATGCGTGTGCGCGTCCCTGTTGAAGATAAAATTTAGAAAATCACCCGTGTTCTTTCTCCCGCAATTTTTTCCTCATTTTCGCATTCTCTTCGTTGGTTTCACGCACAGTCCGACAAGCATTTAAATGGTAGATTGAATTCATACACCATTTGGTGCTTCCTTGACCATTTGGATGGAATACACAATATTTTGGGCTCTATTTTGGCTCCTTGGATTGAATACACACCTCTTGGGCTCTATTTGGATCAATCGAGTGAATACACAATAGTTGGACTCTATTTGGCACCTTGGATTGAATTCTCATGCTACTTGGACACACATGAAGTCTTCTTACATATAGTGGACACCTCAAAAGAGCATCTAACATTTGAGTCAAAGAGCAATCATAATCCTTGAGGTATGGTGATAATTTTATCTTGTTAAATGTAGTTTAGTCTTCATTCACTTGTTTGAATGGCATCTATTTTGGTTTTTCCTCATGAATTGTATGATAGATCTATTTTAGTTTTCTTAATCTTCAACATAGACAATAAAAACATCTTACCAAAAAAAAACTACAAAATGCACCAAGCAATGCTTTCAACCTTTCATGAAGATAATAAAAAAAAATTACTTGCATCACCACCAATAACATTTCATAATCACATTCTTCCATCTAGTATACAAACATTTGTTGAATTCCTCATGGTTTCACTACAATAACTCACACAAACACCTAGAGAATTGAAAACTCTTAGTCTTTTGAGGCTATTTTCCCTCATAGGGAAGTTGCTCCTACTAACATCCCATACCACCATTCAATACCATCCTACCAAGTTCCTAGAGGTGTCATTGCAGTTATATGTAGGGCATTCCCAACATCTTTTAAGATTATATGAAAACATTCTCACTAGATGTTGTTGTACATAATCAATTGCTACATCGAGCTTTAATAATCATGTGCACATCGAGTTTTAATATCTTATTTGTTGTTCATTCTTGCAGGGGTGATATATATTTTTTTTTAAATGCATTGAATATGGGCAACAGACGTAATAATATAAGAAAGTCTAGAAGGACGGTGCTGCACCTTGAAAAGGCCCATGAGATAAGAGAAAAATCCAGGTTGTACATGCAAAACCGTAGAAAGCAAAATGTTAGTGCCTTAGATCCATCAACAAGCAATGACGAAGTGGTTGAATCCAATCAAATATTGCCTGATGTCGAGTATGAAAGGATGGACTTTGAACAAGCTCTTAATTGGAAACCTCCTCAAGAAGAGCACACACATGCAGAACACACTCCCTTGCAGGATCAAGTTGTGAAGGAAGGGCCACAACAAGCCGTTGACAGGACTCATACTTCCTTGCCGACTCCCTTGCCTCGACTATCAAGCAGACGACGAAGAACTCCCATACATATTCATGTGGATGAAAGTTCATTTTCAGGACTTGACGAAGTGGTTTTATGTGACGTCAGCTTTGGAATAAACATTTATGTAAACCAACAGAAGCTCGGACAATACTCGCTTTTAAACGCATTCTGGAGAGAGCAAGAGGACAAGGTCATCAAAGCGACTTCATTCATCTATATTCTCATAATGTACACATAGTCCATCCTTATCTTGATAAACAAGAGTTTTATAATAGTTTGTCTGATTGGTTGACAAGCTTGCCTAAAAATCTGTACGTTGAACTTCTTTGTTTTATTGCTGAAAAATGGAAGGGATTTTCAAGTCACCTACAAAACGCTCCTTTGTTGAAATATCTAAGTTCTTCCAACAACATAGATTTGGCTAGTGTATCAAATGTTGCAGTCCACACTAGAATTTATCTTTCATCAAAGGAGTTGCACATATTATGGCTAATGAAATGGTCTTGGGAGCTTGGAAGTGCCGGCAAATATTATTCCATGCCTAAATCTACCCAGAAGGAAATTATAAATTTAGATCCTCAAGAAGGTAAGAAATTGTATGAGTGGTTGAATCAGTATCCTAAAATTACAGAGCTTTCTATCTCAAAGTTTGCTGAGTGGCTCTTAGATGTAGTATCAGACTCAACAGATAGTAAACTTGTTATCACCACTAGAATGGCCCCGGGGTGCCCGACTAGAATGCCCGTAGCGCCTGAACCATGGATCGGTTCGTGAATCTGTTGACTCCGGTGGGTCTGAGATGCCGGGTTTCATCTAGGGGACCCCCCACAGCGTGCCTTGAAGACCCGGAAGCGGTGCCAATGGGCCATCCCCGGAGCTAGGGTTTTGCTTAGTGAAGGCCATTCCAAATTCGCTCAATGGGGCCATTTCTCGTCCGGAGGCCCCCGGGCGTGCGTGGCCATCGTGGACAGGTCCACTATGGCCACGTGGACCTATAGGAGCCATCGAAATCCAAGTCTGCTCGCCGATTTAGGTTCCGTGGCCGCGGAGCGAATGCCCAAAGTGTCCCTGAATGGCCCCGGGGTGCCCGACTAGAATTCCCGTAGCGCCCGAACTGTGGCTCGGTTCGTGAATCCGTCAACTTCGGTGGGTCCGGGACACCGGGTTTTAGCTAGGGGACCCCCCATAACATGCCTCAAAGACCCGGAAGCGGTGCCAATGGGCCATCCCCAGAGCTAGGGTTTTGCTCAGTGAAGGCCATTCCAAATTCGCTCAAGGGGGCCATTTCTCGTCTGGAGGCCCCCGAGCATGCATGGCCACCATGGACAGGCCCACTATGGCCACGTGGAACTGTGGGAGCTGACGAAATCCAAGTCCGTTCGCCGATTTGGGTTCCGTGGCCGCGGAGCAAATGCCCAAAGTGTCCCTGAATGGCTTCGGGGTCTCCGACTAGAATGCCCGTGGCACATGAACCATGGCTCGGTTCACGCATCCGTCAAATTCGGTGGGTACGGGATGCCAGGTTTTAGCTAGGGGACCCCCCACAGCATGCCTCGAAGACCCGGAAGCAGTGCCAACGAGCCATCTCTGGAGCTAGGGTTTTTCTTAGTGATGGCCATTCCAAATTTGCTCAAGGGGGCCATTTCTCATCCGGATGCCCCCGGGCATGTGTGGCCACTGTGGATAGGTCCACAATGGCCATTTGGACCTGTGGGAGGTGACAGAATCGAATTCCTCTCGCCGGGTTGGGTTCTGTGGCCTCGGGGCAAATCCTCCAAGTGTCCCTGAACGGCCCCAGGGTGCTTGACTAGAATGCTCATGGCACCTGAACCGTGGCTCGGTTCACGAATCCGTCGACTTCGGTGGGTCCGAGACGCCTGGTTTCAGCTAGGGGACCCCCCACAGCATGCCTCGAAGCCTCGGAAGCAGTGCCAATGGGCCATCCCCGGAGCTAGGGTTTTGCTCAGTGAGGGCCATTCCATATTCGCTCGAGGGGGCCATTTCTCGTCCGGAGGAAAAAGAAGATCAATTTTTGACAAAACAATGTAGTTAGGAGAAGAAGATTAATTTTGGACAAAACAATGTAGTTATTACATGTGGAGGCAACGGTTTCCCATGGAAAATGAGTGTAGGGTTGACCAAAGGAAAGATGTTGGGAAATGGGATATTACATTAGCTTTTCTGATGGGCAAGCGGGTTACAGAAGGAAATATGGCGGTTGTAGGTATCTATGCTTTTCTTCCGATGGAAATAGGATTTCCCTTGGAAGAAAAGCATAGATACCTATAGCTGCCAAAGAATAGATACCTACAGCCGCCCATCGGAAAAGCTAATGTAATAGCCCATTTCCCAACATCTTTCCTCTGCTCAACCCTACACTCATTTTCCACGAGAAACCACTTCCTCCACATGTAATAACTACATTGTTTTGTCGAAAATTGATCTTCTTCTGCTAACTACATTGTTTTGTTGAAAATTGATCTTCTTCTACCTCCAAACAAGAAATGGCCCCCTTGAGAAAATCTGGAATGGCCTTCAAGTGCTACAGTAATTCTAGTCGGGCACCATAGTGGCCACTCACGCCCGGGGGGCCTCTGGACGAGACCCTTGAGAGAATTTGGAATGGCCATCACTGAGCAAAACCCTAGCTCCAGAGACGGCTCGTTGGCACCGCTTCAAGGTCTTTGGGGGACGCTGTGGGGGGTCCCCTAGCTGAAACCCGCCGTCTCGGACCCACCAGAGTCAACGTATTTGCGAACTGATCCATGGTTCAGGTGCCATGGGCATTCTAGTCGGGCACCCCGGGGCCGTTCAGGGACACTTGGAGGATTTGCCCCGGGGCCATGAAACCCAGCCTGGCGAGAGGACTTAAATTCTGTCGCCTCCCACAGGTCCACATGGCCATTGTGGACCTTTCTATAGTGGCCAGATACGCCCGAGGGCATCCGGATGAGAAATGGCCCCCTTGAGCAAATTTGGAATGGCCATCACTGAGCAAAACCCTAGCTCCGGAGATGGCTCATTGGCACCACTTCTGGGTCTTTGGGGCACACTTTGGAGGGTCCCCTTGCTGAAACCCGCCATCCCGGACCCACTGGAATCGACGTATTCGCGAACCGAGCCATGGTTCGGGTGCCACGGGCATTCTAGTTGGGCACCCCGGGGCCTTTCAGGGACACCTGGAGGATTTGCCCCGGGGCCCCCGGAACCCAACCCGGCGAGCGGACTCGGATTCCCTCGGCTCCCATAGGTCCACGTGGCCGTAGTGGACCTATCCACGGTGGCCACGCATGCTCGGGGGCCTCTAGATGAGAAATGGCCCCCTTGAGCGAATTTGGAATGGCCTTCACTGAGCAAAACCCTAGCTTTGGGGATGGCCCATTGGCATCGGTTTTGGGTCTTCGATGCACGCTGTGGGGGGTCCCCTAGTTGAAACCCTGCGTCCCGGACCCATCGGAGTTGACGGATTTGCGAACCGAGCCACAGTTAGGGCGCTACGGGCATTCTAGTCGGGTACCCTGGGGCCATTCAGGGACACTTTGGGCATTTGCTCCGCGGCCACGGAACCCAAACCAGCGAGCGGACTTGGATTCCGTCAGCTCCCACAGGTCCACCTGGCCATAGTGGACCTGTCCACGGTGGCCACGTATGCCTTGGGGCCTTTGGACGAGAAATGGCCCCATTGAGCGAATTTGGAATGGCCTTCACTGAGCAAAACCCTAGCTCCGGGGATGGTCCATTGGCACCGCTTCCGGGTCTTCGAAGCACACTATGGGGGGTCCCCTAACTAAAAACCGGTGTCCCGGACCTATCGGAGTTGACGGATTCATTAACCGAGCCACGGTTCGGGCTCTACATGCATTCTAGTCGGGCACCCCGGGGCCATTCAGGGACACTTTGGGCATTTGCTCTCGGCCACGGAACCCAAACCGGCGAGTGGAATTGGATTCCGTCAGCTCCCACAGGTCCATGTGGCCATAGTGGACCTGTCCATGGTGGCCACGCACGCCCGGGGGCCTCCGGACGAGAAATGGCCCCATTGAGCGAATTTGGAATGGCCTTCACTGAGCAAAACCCTAGCTCTGAGGATGGCCCATTGGCACCACTTCCGAGTCTTCGAGGCACGCTGTGGGGGGTCCCCTAGCTAAAACCCGATGTCCCGGACCCATCAGAATCGACGGATTTGTGAACTAAGCCACGGTTTGGGTGCTACGGGCATCCTTGTCGGGCACTCCGAGGCCATTCAGGGACACTTTAGGCATTTGCTCCACGGCCACGGAAGCCAAACCGGCGAGTGGACTCAGATTCCGTCCGTTAGAGTAAGAGTTAATGATGGTGACAAATATGGTGATGATGAAGAAGACATTGATGACAATGGTGATGGTGATGGTGATGGTGAAGAAGATGGTTTAGTGCTAGGGTTTGGGTGGGGGTTAGGGCTGGAGTTATAGAAGGAAATTGAGTTAGGGTTAGAGTTAGAGTTAATGATGATGATGAAGATGGTGATGATGATGATGATGGTGATGGCGATGGTGATGGTGAATAGTGGTGATGAAGGAGATGGTTTAGTGCTAGGGTTTGGGTGAGGGTTAGGGCTAGAGTTATAGGAGGAAATTGAATTAGGGTTAGAGTTAGAGTTAATGATGATGACGAAGATGGTGATGCTGATGAAGACGTTGATGATGATGGTGATGAAGATGGCGATGGTGATGGTGATGGTGATCGTGAAGAAGATGGTTTAGTGCTAGGGGGTTTGGGTGAGGGTTAGGGCTAGAGCTATAGAAGGAAATTGAGTTAGGGTTAGAGTTAGAGTTAATGATGATGATGAAGATGGTGATGATGATGATGATGGTGATGGTGATGGTGATGGTGATGGTGATGGTGGTGATGAAGGAGATGGTTTAATGCTAGGGTTTGGGTGAGGGTTAGGGCTAGAGTTATAGAAGGAAATTGAATTAGGGTTAGAGTTAGAGTTAATGATGATGACGAAGATGGTGATGCTGACGAAGATGTTGATAATGATGGTGTTGGCGATGACGATGGTGATGGTGAAGAAGATGGTTTAGTGCTAGGGTTTGGGTGAGGGTTAGGGCTGGAGCTATAGAAGGAAATTGAGACCAAGTTAGAGTTAGAGTTAATGATGATGATGAAGATGGTGATGATGATGATGGTGATGGCGATGGTGATGGTGATGGTGATGGTGGTGATGAAGGAGATGGTTTAGTGCTAGGGTTTGTGTGAGGGTTAGGGATAGAGTTAGAGTTAATGATGATGATGGAGATGGTGATGATGACGAAGATGTTGATGATGATGGTGTTGGTGATGGTGATGAGGGACCTAGAGATGACAATGATGATGGGACCTAGAGATGACAATGATGATGAAGATGGTGATGATGATGAAGGCGTTGATGATGATGGCGATGGTGATGGAGATGGTGATGAATATGATGGAGGCGACGGTGATGAGGGACCTAGAGATGACAATGATGATGAAGATGGTGATGATGATGAAGATGGTTATGATGGTGAAGGCGTTGATGATGATGGAGATGGTGATGAAGATGATGATGATGATGGTGAAGATGGTGATGATGATGGAGATGGTGATGAGGGACCTAGAGATGACCATGATGATGAATATGGTGATGAAGGACCTAGAGATGACCACGATGACGAATATGGTGATGATGATATTAGATGCAGTGATCATAATCATCATGGGGAGAATTTTTTTATCAAATGCCACACAATCATAGTTGTAATAACCATAGTCACAGTCCCAAAGGTGCATAATTGAACCACGAGCAACATCAACTAATTGTGGCATCACATGAACATGGTAAGAATAACCATTGATGTGAGCGAGGGTGGGTATAAACATTGTGTAGATGATATAGAGAAAAAAGTTGGTGCTCTATAGAGGTTAAATGAGATGACCATATCCAAATGATGTATGCTGATGAATTTGGGAAAAAAATTTTATTCTCACTAAATACACAAAACACCTTACCATCCTTGAAAAACTGAAAAAATGGCTATTTTTTTTCAGAGGAAGTATATAACTATTGATGGCAAATTCTTTGATGAACCATGTTTGGAAAAATACTATAATGGTTTGTGTTGTATGAAGTGAGAGTCCCTGGGATCCATTTGTTGGAAATAAAACTTCCATATTAGATTTTGAATGTCTACAATGACTTGGAAAAAAATTTCAATACTTTAATCCACTTTACTTGCAAAAATTCATCTTAACCCCCAATCTCTTTCATGCTAAGATCTATCAAGAAAGTGTAGAGTGTCTATCTCAAAATTCTTAGACTCAAATCCTCAATTGTTTGGATAGGGTTAAGATCAATTTGTGTATCCTAAGGGGATAACTCAATGATTTGTAGCAATTTTTTATGGCCATTTCACTAATTATGTTCCAACACGTGCTCAGTTCAAATCCCCCTAGGTGATGCACACAAATTTATGTTGATATGTTTACTAAAAATGCAATCCTTGAATATGGGGAAGTGTCCCTTCAATTTCCACACAAGGTTTCCTTTAGAAAGGAAAAGATCAACTTGTGATATCAAAGCAGTCAAATAATGTATTTTGAAGGTTAGAAACAAGTATGCTCTAAACTACGAAATATTGTCCATCAACAACCATGTAGATATTCTATAAGTAATCCCAAGATACTCTGCAAGTTGTCAACAATGGCCTTCATTGTGCATAAAATCACATAAATCAACCAGTAATCAAGCATGGAGTATACACTACACATCCATCACCATTGCACTTGAATAAAGGTAAGTTTAGGTAGACTATTTAGGTGTGGATAATTTATAAAAGTGGTTACACAACCGATTTTAGCATGCTTTTGATTGGTTGAAACAATCACAAACATATTCTCAAGTAGTTAAATTTATCAAAAACAAGTTGAACGATCATGTACTAACAATCCACCAACAACCTTACAGTGAATCATATACTATGCATATCTTTTTAAATGTATTGTGGAAAAACATTTCAATCATTCCTAGCAATTATTGAACATTTGCAAGTGCAAAAGAAAAAAGGGTTGAGTGTTTCTTAATTATAAAGCTACACATCCAACATTATTTCACCTCAATGAGGATAGTTTATAGAGACAATTCAGGCATGGATAAGTAATACTATAAAAATTGGTCTTCCACAACCGAGTTTAGCATGCTTTTGATGGATTCAAAGAATCATAGACATATTACTAGATGACTAATGTATCAAAAACAAGTTAAGGAATCATGTACAATCTAAGCAAGTTATCTAATAAAATAGTTGAACATAGTCAAATGTCATTCATTGAAATTTTAAGCCTAAAACAAGGATTTTTAAAACAAATGTCAAATATACATGATATAGGGGTACCTAAAAAATGTCATGTCATTTAATGCACTGCAACACTTACGCTTTGGATGCAAAGGAGTAATCAAAGACATGATCATGATTCATAACACAATTATAATTCTAATGTATTAAATTAGCAAACAATGTACTATTTTTACAGGCGCGTGTATGCCAAAAATATTAATATTTTCCACTCTCCTATATGACAATAATTTATTTGATATTGACCACTTGACGTTAAAAAAAAAGCCAAAAATATATATATTCGACTAAAACATACGATAAGTTTGTCAATAACAACACTCTAGTATATCCATTGACATTGATTCCTTATATGGACTGAAAAATATTGTATTTGTCATGTTTTCACACACATGCCTATGCACTAGGTTTCGTTTATGTGTATTTTGCAATAGTGTATGATTTATTTTTGTTTACAAGCATTGGATTCAATCCTATCTAAAAATATGCCTATTTTGTCCCATTTTCTCATTAGTGAGGAATTTTGGACATGCACGTCCATTTTCTACTATTTTCAATTGCATAGATATCCAATACACACACACACACACTATGATATCCAACTTCTCTTCTAAGATCTAGGTAAAACCAAAATTTAGACAACATTATTAAATTTTGAGCATTAATTCACAATACTCTAGGATCTTTACTGAGAGAATAGTATATCAATGCATGCCAATCATAACAATCATGTCAATCATCACAAGAAGCAAAAGCATGAGAGACAAGAGACACATAGTTTCCGTGGGGAAAACCCTAAGGTGAAAAACCCCACAACTTCCTCAGAGATAGAGAGAGAAATGGCTCAACCAAAGTACAACCAAAATACACAGAGATAGTTTCCTAGTAGCAAATGATCCTCCTCCTCACTAGTGCGCCACTTTCTGAGTGAAGGAAGAATGAGTTTCCGAATGATCCAAATAGAGATCTACCAATCTCTATTTATACTTGTCCTGTTTTCCCAATAACCTTATGGGGCCGAATTGTCTAGCTGGGTGCATCAACCATATAATATATAAATTAGGGTCGACCCCACACATGGTGGTCTAATAACCCATCGGCAAGTTAACATACTTGTGACACTTGTCAATACACATGACGACACTTCCGTATAGAGGAATGACACATCTCTATAGGAGTACAATAATATATAAATGAAATACATGGATGAAATACATTTCGAAGTTACATATACATCAACACTCCCTTTTAACTAGGAAGGTATTTCTTGACACAGATCAGCTAGCACAAGTCTTCTTCTCTGGATCATCGTCATTGATGCATCGTCCTCGAATCATCGTCATCGTCACAACTGCTGCTATCTCAATCAATCTTTGGATCTACTCGTCATAGGAATTTCTACAGAGCCAGTCCTTTTTCATACTGGATGTAGGCCCACCACCTGCAGGTCTTCATCATCACTGGCCATACTGTGGAATCCTCAGGACTTATTACGTGAGTTAACAAAACCTCAAAATAGTATCCCAGGACTGATTACGAGCACACAACTCAACCTATCGGATCTCCCAGGACCTTTTACATGCTACTGCACAACCTGTCCATGGCCACAAAGTATCATGAAGCACAACCCAAATGCACACACACAACACTTACACTCACCGGCATGGGAGGACCAACCTACCACCATCCGTGAAAGGCTCACAGCACTTACATCAACGACCCTGGGAGAACAAATCTGCCACCATGTCGGAAAGGATCTGCACTTACATCAACGCACATGGGAGAACACATCTACCATCATGTCGGAAAGGCTCTGCCCTTACATCAACGCACATGGGATAACACATCTACCACCATGTCAGAAAGGCTCTGCACTTACAGCAACGCACATGGGAGAACACATCTACCACCATGTCGGAAAGGCTTTGCACTTACATCAACGCACATGGGAGAACACATCTACCACCATGTCGGAAAGGCTCTGCACTTACATGAACGCACATGGGAGAACACATCTACCACCATGTCGGAAAGGCTCTGCACTTACATCAACGCACATGGGAGAACACATCTACCACCATGTCGGAAAGGAACTGCGCATCCGTGTCTTCGGAACTCATCACACGTAATCCAACTAATTATGTAATGTATCCACCTGATACATATCATCATCCTGATCATCATCATAGCATCATCCTGATGCATATCATCTAGAGTATCGTCCTGATACTCATCACTGTGTCGTCCTGATGCATATCTGGAGCGACATCCTGAAGCTCGTCATCCATGATCATCCTGATCATACAATGCATCTACCTTATGCATACCAAGTATCTACCTGATACATATCATCATACATGATCCACCTGATCATATAATGTATCCTCCTGATACATACACAGATACATGATCCACACAATGTATCCACCTGATATATATATCAACACACATGATCTACCTGAACATATACAGATACATGGTCCAAGCATCCAACATGATGCATATACAAATACATATAAATGATCCAAGTGATGACCAAATCCCAACATTGAATTTGGAAAGACATAATCCCAAAAATTGTATGGCATATGCTTGTGACTCATATGAAGTTTCTTTGTGTTTAAATTCAAATTCACCAACAATACTTTCTTCCCCCTTTTTTACTTTTTTCCCTCCAACAGTATTTTTTTTTTATTTTCCCTTTTTTCTCTTTTGGATTCATTTTCTGTGACTTTCTTGCGAAATAGAAAACCTTCCATTTCTAATATCAATACAATTTTTATATTGGGAGTTGCACAGAAATATTGCTTGTCATTATATATTTTGGAATAAATTTGTTTTATCAATTTAAGTAGAAAATAATCTTTGTCTTTTACCTGTCAATGCCAGGCCAACATTTGAGTGGTGACTAACATTGTTGGAGATACCTCTTTTTGACACCAAGCCCTCGCTCGGTTCATTGTTATCCAAGCTCTCACCTAATTCGTTATCATCCAATGTGATTTGTTGGCTAGTATCCATGGACATCGTCAATGCCAGGTCTGGTTGTGGATGATCCACATGTTGATTAGCAATCCAATCATCTTGACTTGGAAATTTGCAGGTATAGATTCTATATAACTTTTTTCAAGTATTCAAGGTCACTATCCCCGTTCATAATTTAGTTAATTTAACCAGGATCTTTGAAAAAAAAAATTACCTTCTTGTCCATCTTGTTCTCCAGTTTGGTAGTTCTTTGTGGATTCTCCTTCACATTCAATGTCATCATCGGATACTATAATTTTATTGGACGATACCTAAGTGTTCTCTTTATTTGATGTTGTAGTAGAATAAGAATTTCAATAATTTATTGAACATAACTGACCAAGAAAAGTAAAATACAATGAAACAAGACATCTAAAAATGTTAATACAAATACCTTGCTTTATACCCATTTCCTGATAGAAATTGTTCATAAACAACTCTTGTTGTACTGTCTCAACAATAGAAATAACTATTCTATCTGGAGACCTGATCAATGAACGAAGAACTCTACCTCCTGCGTACAATGAAAGAACTATACCTCGAGAAGAGACCAGTATGGAAACTATGTGATCCCATAATTCTTGTGTCCTTTCTTTTGAAAAAACATGGCTTCTTGAGTTATCATTGTTAACCTGGGGAGAAGGTAAATCAATCATTGGTAGGCCCTCATCCCTTCCAATTTTCCAACACTATATAACATAGAATCCTATAAACAAGTCCTTGGAGAAATCTCTATAAACTCCCTTGGTAGGATTCCACATTACCTTTTTTTTTATTTCTCGCTGAAAAGTGTGAAAGCTTTAGAAATCATAAAAGAGTTTTCCATATCAACTAAAAAAATACAAGTACATGCCGCTTCATTTGATTCTAAGTAGTACAACAACGCAAGCATATCTTCTTCTGTCCAGAGACTATCACAATTACACATATCAACAACAAGAAAATTCACAACTGATTGCCGCACCAAAAAATGCAATGGATCTTACTATGTTGACCAAAAATGTAGGATAACAACATTGACAAGCAAATTGTGAACTATCTTTGATGACGTCAATGGACATCCTTTATATATATATAATAAAGGATTGGTAGCAACTACAACTCCTTTAGAGTTCCCAATAACTCCTAGATGAATTTCTACAAATATAATGAATGATTTTTTGTGTTATCTTATTTATGTACATTTGTAATAAATAAGCATTGATAGCAAAGTTTGTTAAATAACACTTGACAAAACATAGGCCAATTTTCCTCCAAAATGGGGAGGTCTAAAAAATGCCAAGTTTGCATAACCAACTAGCGCCCATGGTCCAACTAACAACCAATTAGCCTCATAGTTTATGCTTGGGGACAAAGAAGAGGCTCTAGATTAAGTTGATGGGCTATTAAATTATGTGAATGGAAATAGAAATATTAGAATGTCGTTTATTTTTCCATTTGACAAATAGGGGTGAATGCCAAATTTAAGCATTCATATAGAGAAACCATTCGTAATGATTGTTAGACTTCACAAAAGAGGTTTTTCCTAGAAGATGATCTGTCATGCTCCATCTCTTTTCTTGTGTATTAAGACTCGAGAGAATTTTTATATTCTTCATTTATTTCATTCTCTTTGCTAGTCTTTTTTTGCATTTTCCATCATTTAATTATTAGCTCATCGACATCCTCATCTCAACAATGCTTAATCAAGAAACTCTTATTGGTTGTATGTTTTTGTTTCAAGCAGAAGCTTTGATGCAATTAAACATTATTAAATATAATAATATTTATTATTAAATATAATATTGACTATGTTATGTTCACAATAGTTTGCAATCACATATGATCCATCCCAATAACTTCCTATTACTTGGAAATAATATGCTTCATTATGCTAGTGGACATGTGTCATATGTAGTTGGCATACACAAAGACCTATTTATGTTAATGTTTCAATCATGGGATTACAATGTACACCATCTCCTCTTCTAGATAATCTCTCCTTTATTACAATACTCAACCTTCACGATAATAGTTTCCATAGTCACATTTGCTATCAATTGGAAATCCTCTTTTTTCTTAAAGATGTTTCCCCCGTCTTAAAATCAACTGCAAAGTTCCATTCCACCCACTTTGGGTGGGTGCCACATTCCACGTGGGATCTAAGGATACAAATAACTAGAATACTTGAATCTTTCTTACAACACACTTGAAGGTCCAACTCCAGTGTTAGTTGGTGAACTTCAAATTCTTTAGGACATGAATATTTCTCCAACAATCAATTAGGTAGAATACCCATCACATTGGCAAATCTCAAAACGATCAACCCATTGAATTTATCTTTTAATAAATTTTAAATAGAAGTCCAAAAAAGTGAAGTTTTCAAAAATATTGTTGCCACAACATTTATAGGAAATCCTTGTCTTTATGGACCTTGGGTAAGTCTATTTCCATGCTCTACTCACAAACATAAAAGTTTTTTGCATTTGAAAATAGTTATCATGCCTATTGTTGTAGTTGCCATCACTATTGTATCATGTTTGTTTTGGGGAATCTTATGGAGATGAAATTGCAAGAGGCATATTTCTAAAGAGATTAGGCATCATTAAATGTGGGGAATGGAAGAATTTATTATGGATATCTCATCATCACTGCAATAGAGGAATTTATTGACACCAACTTGTTAGGAGTGGGTAGTTTTAAGAAAGTGTCCAAAGGGGTTTTGAATGATTGTACAATTGTTGTAGTGAAGCTTCTTAATTTTAAAAATGAAGGGGCTCACAAGTTTTTTGAGAGGGAGTGCAAAGTATTGGGCATATTTAGGAACTAAAACCTGATTAGAATCATAACTTGTTATCAAACCACCAAATCAAAGCTTTGATATTTCCATTAATTCGAAACAAAAGACTAAATAGTTGTTTATATCCTAGTGGTGAAGTAGAAAGTGGTTTGACTTTGATTCAAAGGCTAAATATTTAGTCGACATGGCATATCTCCATCACTATTGCTTCATGCAAGTATTCCATTGCAATCTCAAAACAAACAATGTGATTTTGGGTTGAGATATGACTAGCCTAGATCCAAATCCTAGGCTCTATCAAGCATCGAGAGGGATCAAATTTCCAGAGGTGCAAACTTCTCCTTGAATAGCTCCTTGAGTGCAATACCTGAGCCACCTAATCCTAAGCTCTAAAGTCTCTAGTTTAAGTCTCATATTTACTTTTTACTTTGTATTATTCTTTTTTGTTTGTGGCCAACATAATATTTATTACTTTTTCCTTTGTATTATTCTTTTTTGTTTACTTTGTATTATTTTGTTACTCGAGAAACGCTTGACAAACACTCTAAAGTCTCAGATTTACTTTCTACTTTGTATTAAAAGTAAAAAGAAAAGTCTCTAATTTAAGTCTCATATTTACTTTTTACTTTGTATTATTCTTTTTTGTTTATGGGTGACATAATATTTACCACCTAATCCTATAGTTTAAGTCTCATATTTAATTTTTACTTTGTATTATTCTTTTTTGTGTGTGGCTGACATAATATTTACCACCTAATCCTAAGTTCTAAAGTCTCTAGTTTAAGTCTCATATTTACTTTTTACTTTGTATTATTTTTTTTTGTTTATGGCCGGCATAATATTTATTACTTTTTACTTTGTATTATTCGTTTTTGTTTACTTTGTATTATTTTGTTACTTGACAAACATTCGACAAACTCGACAAACGCTCACATGTTACAAGATCTCCCTCATACTGGGCTGTAGAGCACCTCGGTGCAACAACATATTTAATAGACTTTGACATTTCTACCATATTTTTTGCGAACTCTAAGGATATAGCTCCCACTTCCATGCTTATACTCAAGGGATATATAGGCCTCTACATTCCTCTACACACACACACACATAATGCTAGGGAAGGTCATGAGTTTTCCATTTCTATTAAAAACCATGAATCTAAAAACCTTATAATGAAGATGTCTATATTTAGAATATGGATTGGATGGATGTTGTAACACCCCGTTTTTGCCCCCAGTATGCAAAAAAAATGTTAATATTAATGAAAGGGCTACAAGTTGGATATGTATGGCCTAAAATGAACAAATTATGTAAATTTGTACATTTTCACTCTTTAATATAAAATCCACGACTACTGCAGACTAAAGGACAAAGAGGAGATGGGGGACTATCTTTCCACAAGGGGAGAGTGATCATCCTAAGCCTAGGATTGGAGGGGGAAATATGTCCAACCCCAAGTATGCCACTTGTCCAAATCTCCTTAAAAAGTGGGTAAAATTGTCCAACTGTATGGGTTCCAAGTGGCTAGTTCTTATTAACCTTGGTTCCACTTGACTAGTCTCGACCATGCATATAAATAGTGAGAGCTAGCCCATTATTCCATTATTCTTCCTATTAGAAACAATCCTTTTGCTTCCATAACTTAACTACCTACATCATAACCATTATCATTGGTACAACCATCACTGTACCACCACCACCCTGTTGCACACAGAGAACCATTCAGAGAACACCATAATTCCCTGGAGTCCTGGCACAAAGCATCCTAGTCGGCCTGTGTTAGAGCCCTACAAGGGAATTGGGGTAACAAACCCGAGTGGATGTTAGCTCAGTGAAGGGAGCCCAAGGTACTCTTAACTAAGAGAAGGGAGCCCCATTCCTTGGGTTGTTCAGGCCAAGAGGAAATGAGTGCTAGAGGATTGGGATAGCTATAGCCTCAGAACACAACACCTTATTGTGGATTGATAGTCCCGGTTCGGGGGGCGGTCAAAGAAATATATGGCTTTCCAGAGCCTACGACTGGGTGGAACGTCCTTGGTTTGAAAATAGTCGGTTACATTTTCAGATAAGTACTCTCTTGTGTGTAAATGAGTTGCATTTACCTCTGAATTCGCTTAACATAATTATTGTTGTATGCTTATTTAATAGCATGGAATTATTGTCATTTGTGGGTTGCATTAATGAAAAATATGCTAGTATTGTTCCCATACATGTTTAGATTAGTTATATGGTGTTCACTTATGCATTTATAATTCCGTTGTAAAACTCAATTAAATAAGTAGAAAACTGAATTGGGATAATAGAGGTGTTTTTGGGTAAAATTTATGGATGTATCACAACCTAATTGGCATTGTGAGGTCATTGGGTTCGTGATAAATGTGCCATAACAAAAGGTTATGTTTATAGCTACGAAGTAGTTCTATTGGATATTGTCACTATAAAGAAACCTATCAACAACACGATTGTGAAAAGAATTAACTTACATAAATGGGTTAGTAGTGGTTTTCCAAATTGAGTTGGGGAAGTGGTGGATGGTAGTCTATTGAGAAGGGATAGTACCATTACTAAAGAATATAAGGTACTCAATTGCTTCAATCACCTCATAAGTGTTTGTTTTCTTTGCATAAAACAAAAACCCAAAGGATGACCTACTATGATCAACATTATGGGTACATTGCAAAACGTCAAAGTCATTGTCCTAACAATCAGTCCAAGTTATGACTAGATTGCACTATGTCAGGTTGTGGTCTCGCAACAACTTGAAGCTTTGGTGGTGAAGGTTAGCTCAATCGGTTGTTGCCAATCGTGTTGTGCATTTGGCTAGTTTTGTGCTAGTGTGTACTTGACTCTAATCCCTCTGGGTGTGGCACACTAGTCTACATCAATGAGTGAACCATCCATTGGATTTCCTAATGAATCTTTTCTTGGAAAGATATATAGTTTTCAAGGAAAAAAACAACTTTTGTCATCCTAGATGTTTATCACTCCCTTCTCCCAATGGGATAAACCAAAATTCTATGTGAAACCATGATATGCAACCATATCAATCCCAAAAAGAGGCATGTTTATGATACAAAGTTTGTATGTGATAAGGTAAAAGTGTTTTTGGGACTATGTGAAACCATGATATGTGATAAGTCACCTCAAATTCCAATGTCAGCAAGGATCTCATTATTTCAATCTTGAGGTGGTTAGAGGTTTCCTTGTATGTTTGAGTTTTTATTTTTAGCCTCCATATTGCCAAGCTTTGGAGCAAATGAATTTTCAATTTCAAGCTCAACATTCCTAAGGTTGGGATTGACACTTTTCCATTCTAATCACGAATTAAATTTAATGGTTAGCAAAAATATTACAAGAAATAATCAATTGCTAAAGATCAATTATTAATTTAAATGAAATAATAACAAAAAATTGAACATTGCACAAGTTTAGAGAGTTGAAAGGGGAAATACTATCGCAATGGTTCACATTGATTTCCAAATACTGAAACATAGAAATTGAAATTACTAAATCAAATTTCTTGTGTTTGTATTAATTGTGTTTTTTCTTCTCCCTACCTTCTTATTGAAATGAGAAAGAAATGAAAGCAAAGCCATGTTTATATATATATAGATAGATATGAATGATAGAGATAATGTATATGCATTTTAAAATGCGATCACCTTTCAGACACTTTGCACTTTGTGTGGTTGCAAAATGCATACACGTTTTTGGCTTAACATATTCAAGCCTACTTGAACATAGTGTGTGTGCATTTATTAGATATGTGAAATGTGTATATGTTATATATATTTATTTATTTATTTTTATTAAAGTTGGTTTGACCTTCCCTTACGGCTTGCTCTACATCCCCTACCCTACAATTGATGGCCCACCTATAGGCACTTGTGGAGCCATACATTTCAATGAATATAGGGTCATATTACTATGATGGGGAACATCCATCTTCTTGAGAAACCATGAGCTAAAGCAAGTGTCCAAACTACTAACACTTAGATTTTAATATGAGTCCTTTCATAGTTATGGTGAATTCAAAGGAGGCTAGTGAAACCAACTCACCTATAAACCTACTCCCCAAGTGTTATCATTTTTGCATAATCATATGAGTTAGTGAAACATGGCTGTCTTTGAAAGAAATCTCCCCACTTCATGCATGTGCCATTATTCGAGACATGTAGTAAAGAAGACATTATATTCACTAACTATCCTATATGAATAATTATAGTTGGGATCATGGGAGATATTAAACTCTGGTCGTGTGGATGGGGCACCACGTGAAAGGAAGATTTCTCCGATCCATTTGCTGCTGACCCCAAGATTTCTCCTTTCAATTTCTCCGATTGGCGGTGGTCCATTATAAATACGAATCTGTGATCTTTTCTTCTGTATTACGACAATGTTTCTGCTGACCCGAAGATTTCGCCTTTCAATTTGCTGACCCGAAGATTTCGCCTTTCAATTTCTCCGATTGGCGGTGGTCCATTATAAATACGAATCTCTCTGAGAGTCTCGATAAACCACTCTTACTGAAGATCTTTTCTTCTGTATTACGACAATGTTTCTCTTCTTCTTTTATTTCATTCTCTCTCTCACTCCCTTCCTATTTTCCACGGCTCATTTTTCAGATCGTCGGCATCCTCATCTCGGCAATGCTTCTGATCAGGAGGCTCTTCTTGGATTTATGTCTGCCATAACATATGATCCATCCCAATCTTTACGCACTGCTTGGAAACCGAATGTTTCCTTCTGCGAGTGGACAGGTGTCGTTTGCAGTCGGCGCAGACAGAGAGTGGTTTCTATCAATGTTTCAAGCATGGCATTACAAGGTACAATCTCTCCTCTTCTCGCCAATCTCTCCTTTCTTAGAATACTCGACCTTCGCAATAACAGTTTTCACGGTCACATTCCCTATCAATTGGGAAACCTCTTTCGCTTAAAGATGCTTCGCCTGTCTCTGAATCAACTAGAAGGTTCCATTCCCCCCACTCTCGGTGACTGCCGCAGTTTACGGCACTTGACTCTGTCGACTAACCATCTCACGGGAAACATTCCCGCAGAACTTTGCGTTCTCCCCATTTTACAATGGCTTAACTTAGGGGGGAACAATCTGACGGGTACAATCCCGCACTGCTTGGGAAACGTATCCTCTTTGGCCTTCTTATACTTGTCTGAAAACAACTTTCACGGGAGTGTTCCTTCCGAATTGGGTATGCTAAGCCAGGTGACCGAATTGGATCTGGCCTTTAACCATCTGAGAGGACAAATTCCATCTTCCTTGTCTAACTGCACCCATCTTCAAATATTGGATATCGGTGATAACCAGTTGACTGGACACATTCCCTTGGAGTTGTGTAGCAAGAACACCCGGTTGAGGGAACTCTATCTCGGTAGTAATCAACTGAGCGGCAGCATTCCTGCTTCTCTCTTCAATTGTACGAAGTTTCAAATCATCGACTTATCCTCTAACCAGCTCAGCGGGGTAGTGCCCATGGAGTTGGGTAAGTTGACGCAGCTCGAGGTGCTTGCCTTAGGCGGTAATCAATTCGTTAGCGGCAGCACCAAGAGCTTGCCCATTCTTACAGCTCTCACTAACTGTTCCACTCTAAAGGGAATAGATTTATCCGAGAATCATCTCACTGGACATCTGCCCATTTCTATCGGCCACCTCTCCAAAAAACTGTCCCATTTAAGGTTAGCGAGTAATGAATTATCAGGGGAAATACCTTTAGAGATTGGAAACCTTACTAGTTTATCATTTCTTGATTTAGAAGCCAATTTTTTCATGGGAAAGGTTCCGTCTTCTCTTATAATGCTTCAAAATTTAGAGAGGTTATTTATGGGAAGTAATAATTTACAAGGAAACATTCCATCTGATATTGGGAAACTTAAAAGATTAGGCATCTTGTCTATTGAACAAAATAATCTCTCCGGAAGAATCCCTGATTCTATATCCCATCTCCAGCAGTTGAGATATTTATATCTTTCTACAAATAAGTTATCAGGTAAAATCCCTCCAAATCTTGGAGAATGTGTGAACTTACTAGTACTAGACCTATCATACAACAGCCTCAACGGTGAAATACCTCAAGAGGTTGCAGGTCTTGCAAATTTAGCTCTCTATTTCAACATTTCAAACAATTTATTAGAGGGCCCTATTCCTTTAGGACTAAGCAAGATGACCATGGTCCAAGCTATAGATATTTCTGCAAATCAATTAAGTGGTTATATTCCAAGTGGGCTCGGAGACTGCAAAGAAGTAGCATACCTGAATCTTTCTTGCAATGCACTTGAAGGTCCAATTCCAATGTCACTCGGTGAACTTCAAAGTCTTGAGGACATGGATATCTCCTTCAACAATTTGTCAGGTGGAATACCCATATCATTGGCAAATCTCAAAATGCTCAACCAATTGAACTTCTCTTTCAACAACTTGTCAGGAGAAGTCCCAAAAAGTGGAGTTTTCAAAAAACTTGATGCCAGAACGTTCATGGGAAATCCCAATCTCTGTGGACCTTGGGTAGGTCTCTCACCATGCTTTTCTCAAAAACATAAAAGTGTATGGCATTTGAAAAGAGTTATCATACCTATTGTTGCAGTTGCAATCATTGTTGTATCATGTTTGTTTATGGGAATCTTGTGGAAACAAAATCACAAGAAGCATATTCCTACAGAGGTTGGGGCATCCTTAAATGTGGGGCATCCAAGAATTTCCTATGGAGAGCTCATCACCGCAACAAAGGAATTTAGTGATGCCAACTTGTTAGGAGTTGGCAGTTTTGGAAAAGTGTACAAAGGGGTTTTGAATAATGGCACAAGCATTGCAGTGAAGCTTTTCAATTTGGAAAATGAAGGGGCTCACAAGAGTTTTGATAAGGAATGCAAAGTATTGGGTAGAGTCAGGCACCGAAATTTGATTAGAATCATAACCTCTTGCTCAAACCACCAAATCAAGGCTTTGATATTTCCATTAATGCCAAATGGAAGCCTGGATAATTGGTTATATCCTAATGGTGAAGTAGAACGTGGTTTGACTTTGATTCAAAGGTTGAATATAGCAATAGATATTGCACATGGCATGGCATATCTCCATCACTATTGTTTCATGCAAGTGATCCATTGCGATCTAAAACCAAAAAATGTGCTTTTGGGTGAAAATATGATAGCATATTTAATAGACTTTGGCATTGCTACCATATTTTTTGCAAGCTCTAAGGATTTAGCTCTCACTTCCATGCATGCACTCAAGGGATTTGCAGGCTACATTCCTCCAGGTATTATTTGAGATAGATAGCATGTTAGAGAATGTCATGAGTTTTCTATTTTAAAATTGTGAATAACAATGCCTTACAATGAGGATGTCTTAATGCAGAATATGGATTGGGAGGATGTGTCACAACCAAAGGTGATGTTTATAGCTATGGAGTAGTGCTATTGGAGATGCTTACCGGAAAAAAACCCACCAACAACATGTTTGTGGAAGGAATGAACTTACAGAAATGGGTGGGTGGTAGTTTTCCAAACCGAGTTGAGGAAGTGATAGATAGTAGTCTATTGAGGAGGACTAGTACCGTCACCAAAGAAGATAAGGAACACAATTGTCTCAGTCAACTCATAAGTGTGGGTTTGCTTTGTACAACAGAATCCCCTGAAGGACGACCTACTATGATTGATATTGTGGGTACACTGCAAAAGATCAGAGACACTTTTTTGGGAGCTGCAGGCATTCCAAAATTCCAATCAGATATAACACATTTTCTAGGTAGTACAAGCACTGCCTGCAACAATATTGGTGAAGGCCAAAGTTCTTCTACATTATAGTATGTTGTAAGGTAGAAATGGTTATATAACTCAACCATAAGGTAATTCGAGTCCATTGTCATTAGTTCGATGTAGTTTGTCTCATTCCCTTCTTGTTTGAAGAATCTATTTATTTGAATCTTATTGGGTGCATTCCCCTCTTCTTTGTGTGACTTATATATTTGAGTCACATTCCCCTCTAGTTTTATTTGCATGTCCAAAGTTGGGTGCAAAATGAATGTAAAAAATAAAGTTATATTAAAATTATTAACATGTTTAAAAAGTTGATAAATTCATTATTTAAAAGTAACACACCATAAAAATGTATTTGGTAATTACATTGTAATTGTTTACTTATATTTTCATCATTATTTAAGAAAAGATATCATTAGTTACTTTATATTTTCATAGTGCCTAACAAAAAGTGTAGATTGCCTAACAAAAAAGTGTAAATTGAAAAGAAATGTCACTATTTCCTGCAATATTATAAGGAGGGGTTAAAATTGACTACCAATTTTCCATGGTTTTAACCGTAATATACAAGTTATTTCGTGCAATATTGTAAGCAGGGGTTAAAATTGACTACCAGTTTTCCTTGGTTTTAACGGTAATACACGAGTTACAACTGCTTATTCAATAAGCACGTCATCGCTGATGTGTAAATAATTTTCTAGATAGTCAAATTGACGGGCAGATTTAAAACTTTCCCGTAACTAAATTTTATATTATTTATATTATTGTTAAGACTCTTCCAGTGGAAGCCTTTATTGATGACCACCGAGATTTTTAAATGAACCAACGCTGGCAAGCCTGGCATTTTTGTGGAATCCTGCTGAGATAATAGCGGTGTCCCATCTGGGCCTTTATTTGATCAGTACCCATATTTTCAGATGAGACAATGAATCCGGTTAAGATATGGCAGTGTCAGTGACCCATCTCGGCCTGCACAATGTTAAGAAGGTTTTGAATTTCTGGACTGAACACGTACACAGGCAAGTATTAATGAGAAATGCTCTGAAGCCTTAAAATCACATCATTAAATTATGTCTTTTCATTTAGTGCTAATATTGCACTATCTATTAGCATCAAGTTTACTATTTATCAAGAACTGTGCTCGTACTTAGATGGCATCTCATAAATTCATTACTACATATAGCCATCTTTTAAGACGTTTGTTTAAGACAATTGTCTTTTACGTCTTAAATTTATCTCTGTAGGGTCCGCCAATTAAAAAATTAGCTATGATTTCCAAGTTAAACGCGAAAATAATTCCAAATGCTTAGCAGCTCATTTATCCCATTTCCCGTCTTTGGAAAGCTACTTGGCCCTTCGTTAATGGTGCTCTGAACCCATAAAACTTTTTTATTTGGACAGGGGCACTCTTCGCTAATGGTGTTGGAGACAAGCTCCTGGCGATGGAGGCTGTGAGGTTGATTGTCAAGGGCGGTGATAGAAGCTTCAAAATCGAAGACAACCGTTCCAAAAAATGTCCAAGTGATTCCAGGCTTCCAATGCCCTCGGTCTAGTCAGGTATTCCGGCAAAACCCAGGAACAAACCCTAATGATATGGGGTGAAAATCTATAATAAAGAGTTAGAATCTATCCAATAATTTGTTCAATGTATTTGTTCAATGTATTTGACTGCTTTAATGCATTTGATGGATGAGTTTGCCCTGTTTCTGGTAAAGGGTTTTGCTGGAGAGGCCGAAATTTTCTCTTAAACCCATTGTGCTGTCATTAAGCAGCCGCGTGGGCAAGGCATGGTAGGTTCCCCACTATCAGTGGCAATAGTGTGGAGGAAGAAAGTTGCCGCAGGTTTTGATATTCAGAGACACATGGGCAAGCATAGACAGGATTGGTTGAGTGCTCTGCATGCACTCCAATGCACGAAGGCCAAGAGAATTAAAGAGAAATCTTGGGTTCTTGAGCTTGTGGGTGGGTTATTTTGTTCTTTCTTTCATATTTGTTCGTTTTTCTTTGCATTATTTGGAAATTTTGTACTAATTTATCAACTGCTCTGCATTTTAGGCAATAGTACTATTGAACATCTGACGAACAAAGGGGTGGCTCTTCTCCGCACATTTCGTCTTAGCACAATGAGCATGGTCAATTTATAAACCCTGTTTCATGATAACTTGAGGATGTAGCCACTGTGGGACAGCTTGATGGAAAAGCCTACATCGCCATCCGAATAGCTACAGGTAATGTAAATAATTATAATTTTAAAATTAAGCCAAGAATACACCTGAGCATTAGGGTTTGTATTTTCTGGGCATTTTCCGTTTAATGCACGAGGTGAAACTAAACCCCTTTTTCAGCAAAGGATTGGTGTAAAACACTGTTGTATTGTTCTTATGATGGTGTGCAGTTTCTGGACAAGGCAATATTATATTTGTGGCAGAACTCGGGAGCACCAATGGGACTTATATCGATAGCAGGAAGATTAAACCTCGGACTGTGACTCCTGTTTCTCATGGAAGCTGCATTACTTTCGGTAATGTCGAAATCTTATCGTATTTTGAGCTTCATAGTCCTTGTGGATCAATGTTTGCTTTGGCTTGTAGTTTATGAGTCCTGATAACCTTTGGCATGTCGGTATTTGGCATGTGTTGATTCATTGGACATTTTTATTTGAGATTTGGTGCTAATTTGAGAAGCCTTTCCTCATGGGAGACATCATTGTGAGGGAGAAAGCCCAACTAACTTTACATGAATCTCCTCCAATTTTGGACATTGAAACTAATACAGTGAATCTCCTCAAATAAATCTTTCATCAGTTATCAGCAATGATATGCCAATAACTAAAAAATTTCTTTAGTTTGTGTATGTGAACGTAATGATGCAAGTGTTTGACCTAGGCTATCTTAAAAATGGTCGTCATTTGGGAAATTCTCGAGCCCTAACCTTCCAATGCATTTTTTCAGCCCTAAACATAATTTTTTCATCCCCATTTCAATTGACACAATCAAAGAGTTTGACATCACAAAATATTGTTCTTCTCGTCAAGATCTCTCCAATGAGCTATTGGGGGCCTTAACGGACCTTGTATGTGGAAGTTATGGCCTCGGTAAGTAGATGCGTCATTTGCACCCAACATCTTGGGCACCCAACATCTTGGGGTTTGCCTTGCCACCTTGGCGCTTAGGTTTATGGTCCATTTTTAAAAGTTTATCAAACTTTAGGGTTTCTCGATATGTATTGAAGTAATTTCCAACTCTTGGTTAAGGGTTTTTTAAATGACTGTAGCCATCACATATGTTCTTAAAGATAAGCTATCGTCATTCCAGCCACTATGTATTGCTATGTACATTGTAGTGTTTCAACATTGTTTTTTTAATAAAATTTGGTTTTCACTCTAATACTCTGCTTTGGTTACTATTCTCCATATGTACAACACTCCAATCTTTTTATTTATTGTTCATCTCTCTTTGCTCACCCATATCTGCATCACATTCAAAGAAGCCTGTGGACTAGGTTCTCTCCAAATACAAGCTTTGTTGGCTTTCAAATGCAAAAGTCCAGCTTTGATGATACAGACCATATTGACTCTTTTATGTAGGAATACTTAAGGTTTATGCAAGGTCACGGCCTTTTAAAAATATTGGGTCATCCCTGAACCTGAAATTTACTTTGCTCCTTCGTCTGGATCATCCAAAAATACAAGCTACACTAACTACATGGATTGGATGATTATCATCAACTCATGGGTTCTTCACTAAACCAGAATGGTTTCACCACTGCCTAAGATATAGGTGGCAGATAAACCTGTTAATCACTTGGAGAGGTATGATGGCATACCATTACATATGTTCATTCCCCCTTCATTTAATTGCAGATGAGATGGAAAAGTCGCGTGACAAAAGTGAGCATATGCAAATAGAACCAGCTCTTTATAAGAAGGTGATCTACATCCCCAACACAACTTAAGCCTCTAACATAGGAAAAATGGCTAGCAATAACATACTGGAAGGATCACTGTATTTCAATGGGCATCTTTTGGAAGAAAACAAACATGAGCAAGTAGAAGATAGGAGAAGCGATAACAAAAATAAAACTTATCACCAATGGTTCCCAACGCGGGAGGCTAGGGAATGGCTATCTTCTTAAAAATGTGAATGGCCACACTATTTTGAATTGGGTGTGATTGTAGCATCCCATTAGGTATTTTGGGAGAATATTGTGTGGAGAATCCTTATAAGTGCATGGTTACAGGAACATACCAGAAGAAAGGTGGACTCTCGAAGTTCTCTCATCAACTCTTTTATGTGGGACTACATCACATTTACTCTTGGAGGGAAGGCTCTCCTTGTTGTAGTGGTGAGTGCACCTTCTATAGTCTTCATTGTATCCATGTCAGATGCACTTGACAGGCTATTCTTCAATTTCTTTCCTTGGATGGGCTAGGTAAGCATTTGATGATATTGGTAATTTTAGGTTGTGCTTGCATTTTTTTTATCAAAAAAACAACTCTGTTAGTAGGAATATAATTTGTTTCCGTTTGAAAGGACAGATCAGTAGGCATGTTGTAATTATAAGTAATCCCCTCGGGGATACACCCATATTCTACAATCTCTTGCATTACTTTGAAAGACAACCCATTGAAAATGAAATATAGATTATACGTTAAACTCCAATTGATGTACAACCACACCACAGCCCACATGCCATGAATATTAACTAACTTCTACGCTATTTTTTTGCAAATAATCCAAATCAGGAGAACCTATCCTTCCATAATCCGCTACAATTCTAATTTGTACACATCACCCCACCTTCCAAGTATCTTGAACACTCTCAGCATTTATGTTTAAGGTCAGTTCGAAAGACATTTTATATGTTTTTGTTAAAAAAGTTTAAACCCTCGGCTATAATCATCCAAGTGGTGCTGGGGAGGGGATCCTAATCCAAATACAAAACAAATTACTTTAGTGGTCCTAATCTTAGGAGTTGAATTGTATGTTAAAATCCTAATTTCAAACTAAATTTGTCGAGTTCACCATTACTTAGGTTGGAAGAACAACTCCATTAAACTTACTTTAAGTTTTATTGTGAAACCCCAGATGAGGGTAGTCTTGGCTAGGTTTTGCAATTTTTCTTATGGATTTCTTTTATAGAAATTTGACTAAAAGTTTGAATAGTTTAACATAAATATGATGATTGTAATCCTACCGTGGTTGTTGATGGAATGAAGAAAAATAGAAAATTTTTCTCTCTGTGCATTTTTTAAAATCATTAGTTTTTTCTTTTCTGTTCCAAATAACCATTGCATTATAGAGAAATCGTGCTGGTTGAGTGCGCATTGAGTATTGAAGGATATTTAAATACATTATGAAATGAGTGGAGTTATACCTAGTGTTTGCCATAAACCAATGTTGATAAAGGAATCTATGTTTGTTGAGTTACTGATGATGAAATGTAAGAGATTGTGATCGAATCCAGGGTTAAAGAAAATTTATAGATGGTATCGTTTCCCTTCAAGGTCACAGTTACCCTGTATTGTATTAACGTTGACTTTGGTATTTGACGGGTTGCTTTAACCTTTGACACCCTAGCTGCGTAGATAGAAATTGTTTCCTTCCATAGTTGAATTCAACAGATAGAGTCATGTGAGATTGAGCCCAAGCTGTTCGATCTAGGTAAAAGGAGTGGTCACGATTTGAATTCAAGCAAAGAGGAGACAACAACAGATTGACTCTACACAGTTGGATCAATAAGGAGTGGTCACTATTTATTGTGGATAGGTAAAGGAATTATTGAAAGTGAAACCAATTTTCACCATAGATTAGAATTTAATTAATGGTGGATGGACTGGGCCCTTTGGAATGGAATTCAAAACAAGGTGTGGATTGGGTGCTTTGGAATGGAATTCAAAACAAGGTGAACAACGTGATGCAACTTTTATTTAAATTGATCTTAATAATATCTTGCTTCCACAAAAACAAACGCAGGTAATCTGGGAATTTCACCAATATTTTTGTGAATTAGATTTCACCGGCTTATGAGATCAAGCCTACCATTCATTAGTTCAACCTTGCACGAAATTGATCAACGCTTATATCCCAGATTTTAATGATGATAGTTGGAAAAAATCCAAAACTGAGAAAGTTTAGATTAATTTGATAATAGAAATTCTTTATCAATAATAAATAACTTAAAATTTTAATTTTAATGAATATTGTTTAGTATCTAATGAGTTACACCCATAAGATGTAAGTTTTCAAAACATTTATTCCACATTTTTGCCAAATAATGAGATCTGTAATGTCTAAAATAGCCTCCCCTTAAATCAATCTCTTTACTCCCATTGAAATTTCTCAGAATCTTCTTTAATAACTACTTCATAATCAGCATGTCATACTTACTCTGGTATTTGTTTTAAATATTTATTAAGAGCCCACCTTCTTTAATAAAAATGCATCCGCTTCGAAGCTACTTCATAATCAGCATGAGGCTCCACTAAATACTGCACTGTAGGACCTGCCTTTATATTTTGATGGTTACCCTGGTCTTATATTACACAGATTTCCAAGTATCTGCACTATTTTAACCAGGGGGTATATCTTCTTCTGTAAAAAGCATCATAGTTGATACAACAGAAATTGAAGTTTGTTGGAAATGAGGAAGGAAAGCTGCTTGCTCTTCGTCAGATTTTTGGGGAGGTATGTTTGAAAAAATCCACGAGTATCTCTTGTCCTACAACACTGCTATGTATTGTTTTTCATATATTATCTTTATATCTGGTGTGGTGTTGCTATTCTATCTTCAATATTGTATTTCATTGTTTTCATCAAATTAATTTTAAATAAATTCTGAATTAAAAACTGTAAATTTATTTCAATACTCTGACCCCAACCCTTGACATTCCGCTGTGTTACCTTCATTGGAAAGTGGTAGTAGAAAAGTCCATATTGTCATTATCAACATTCATTAGCAGTGGAAGCTTTATCACAAACATTGTAGAGTCAAATATTTCGAAGTTTGGACCTTAGGTTTCTTTTCAACACCTTCAAGGGTTGAGATCACTTGGGGATTAAGGAAGCGAGGTGGGATGAGTGCTCTGCTGCCCCCTCCCTAGAGGGTGAGGCCTAAGAGGGGTCAATCACCTCTTTACCAACAATTGATGCCATGGGATTATTCTGAGTTGGCCCTCCAAGATACACAAACTTTGGAGGTTGAGTTTTGTAGGAACATTAGTGTTATTGTTTTCCCGTTCTTTTGAGCAACTTGGATCCATCATCCTTCTAGTACCCAAAAAGGAACTTGTTATCACACAACTTATAGTTTCCCCTAGTGGTATCCCATCCGGGACGGTAGAGGAGGCAGGCAACCAAAGAGGTGACCCAAGAGATGCCACGGTTCCCAATGCAAGATGGGAGTCACGTCAACCGAGGCACTCTTCGCTTTAGGTCAAGGTGTAGCAAGACCTAGGGGGAGACCCTATAACCAATCACAGTTGATTGGATCCAAACAAAGGTTTCTAAGAGTAGGTAAATGATGAGTTACGGAAACCAATGCAAGGCTAAGTGGACCTAGGAGTTGAGGTATGGTTGAAAGGTGGTGTGAGAGATTGTTGATGTTTCAACCTACGTATGGTTTAGGCCACATTGTTTGGTATGATGTCAAGGTGAGGTACCATGTGTTTACACAAGTGGGTCTTGTTTTCTTGGGAAGTGTGAAATGGTTTTAGGTAGGCCCACAAGGTGAAGTTAGGTGCAATATTGGTACTAGAGGTTAGGTAAAGACTAGATCTATGGATCTAAGTTGATTCTAGGAGTACCCACATACTAGATCTAGGGTTTGACACAATTCCCAAGGAGTGCGACTTGCTTAGAGAAGGACTAGTGCCTTGTTGGATGGGCTAATGGGGTCAAGAAGTATGTCAAAGTGTAGATCGGGACACCTAAAAGCCAAATCAAGTGGGCTAAATGAGATCCAATGGTTGGATTTTGCTAGATCTAGGTTTTTCAAGTAATAACCCTAAGTGGACCACGATCCCTTGAAACAAGGAATGCTACCCCCAAGGCGGATCGTGACAAAAAAACAGTCTAGACCTAGGTTTCAAGGTATGGGCGTTCCAAATCCACAAAAATCTCAAACACCCACCTCCTCAAAGTGGGCAAACTCACTCACCCAAGGGAGTGCGACTTTGCTCAAGGAGGGCTAAAATGAGGGTTTGGTGGACCAAATCAAGTCCAATGGCCACCAAACTATAGATCCAAGATGCTAGTACCCCGATCTATGCATGTCCAAAAAATCAAGTCAATCCAAGGGCTAGATCTTAGTAGATCTGAGTTTTGAGGTGCCAATAAATTCAAAAGGGGTTTTTAACCCCTTAAAACATGGAGAGATGTCCACAAGGTAGATTTCACCAAAGTAAGAATCTGGGGGTAGGTTCTCAAGTGTCTAGATTGTAAATCAAGTGGGATCTCACCTACCCATGTGCTAGATCTAACCAAACAAGCCTCTCACTAGGAAGTGCGATTTGTGTCAAAGAGGACTTTTTGCCTTGAAAAGTGGGTTAATTTTAAGCCAATCACCACCAAACTATAGATCCAACTAGGAGTGGATACTATAGAGGTGGGTTTTCAAAATATTCTCAAGAGCAAGGCTAGATCTAAGTAGATCTAAGAAATACCAAAATTTGGGGTTTTAATGAATTAGGGTTTTATGACCAATGAAGATAGAATGGATGAAAGAGGCACATACCTTGTAGATCTTACCTCAATTGCTTATGGCCACCTTGCAAATTGATAGCATTCTCCTATGTGTATATTCAAGAGTGAGATCTAAGAGCTCCAACCAAAATGTCATTCTCCAAGATAGCCAAATCGTCCTCCTCCTACAAGACAAGATCAAAGAAACAAGTCAAGCAAGATGATTATGAAAATGGTAGAAAGATGTACTAGAAAGCATCAACTATGTCACAAAGATACAATAATGATACTCCCTGCCACAAGATCAACCCAAGAGAGAATATGTGGATCCCTCCAACAATAACCCTCATGAAGTCGCCCTCCTCTCCACCAATTCGACTTTCCTGTCAAAAGATTAGAAGAAGCACCAAAATCCACAATGATACATAGAAGAGATACTGTATATTCAATATGCAAGAGAATCCACAATGCAAGAGAGATGTGCTCCACAAAAAATCTTCTATTCCAATATTCCAGAGCTCCAAAGGTGAGCTTTACAATGGGGGGTCTCCTCCTTATATAGGATAATAAAGACCAAAACCCTATACCACTCTACAATACTACATCAAATGAGTGGTTGAGATTAAAAGATCTCATCATACAATCAATGGCTAAGATGACCCATAACAATATATCACATGGATCACTCAATATAACAATAGCGCCCCCACTAAATGGTACAATAAGAGGGTGACGTCATCCACTAGAGAAACATAAGTACCAAAATCCACCTCATGGTGACTAGGACATGACAATATAAGCTCATGGTGGGGCTAGGAGGCATCAATCCTTACTAGCTCATCCCCAAGGCACAATAAAATAATAAAATATGTCCAATATAATGTAAATGACCAAAACTGTCCTCAGAATCCATGACAGTCAAGCAGTAAATGTCCTCCTGTGATCAATCTGGGCATACCCACATGGTGAAAACTGACTGGAAGGTAGTGATGCCACCCTGGAAGACCTCAGTGAAAACCAAATGCCAAAACCTTGCCTCAATTGCCCAAATCGATTTCCTCAGTGATCACTTTATCCCATTTTTTAACTGCCTCGGGAACTGTGAAAGTGCCAAAACTGCCTCCTAGGGTGCTAGCGCTGTCCATCTGAGCCCACCAGGCTCTCCAGAAGGGGGGATAAATGGTAAAAACAAGTGGCTGGACCACACCCTCCATCATCAGCGCCCTAGGTGAACTGGCCTCTCAAGGCCCCTGCTGCTTAGGCTGGGAAATCAGCCCCAAATTTGGTCAACAAGTGTAAAACTGCATCAATCACTGTCAGAAGTGCCCAGAACTGAAAGATAAGTGTCTCATTGGATCCAGAAGACCCAAATCCACTAGAAATGTGTACTCATACACCATGGGTTGTCCTAATGGGCCAGCTGTAGGGTCCACCATATATGGACAATGTATAATCTGCTGATATGAAGTAGTAATAAACCTGCTGAACTGGATCAAACATCATCTGCATCATATGTCCATCATATGATATCATTATCAAACATGTGGGCCCATCAATCATCATCAATAATCATCCATACATGGTCCACATCATCACGGATCCCAAGAATATACAACCAAGGATAAATCACATCAGTAGACTAAGACAATGCTTCTCTAATCATTCTCACAGCTAAGCTCAAAGTATAACATCCATTCAGTGGCCTTCATTAAGTTAGCATATTCCGTTGTTATATAAAATTACTTGCACAATAGTTCAAATGACAAACTCACCCATTGGACATGGTCAAACTGCTAGTGAAGGATGAAGGCTAGGAACAAGGTTGGGCCAAGGGGTTGACTTGTCTAACTTAACTGAAAAATACTTTGGACTGGGAGAAAGGGGAAAGCTACAAACTCTGTGCTGGACAAAAGAACACGGGGGATGGCTGTGTCTCACAAATGGATAAGTTGTTTAGAGAGTGCTTATTCAACTTAGGCATCATGTCTACATCAAGTTGATCCAAGTTCATTAGGATCATTCAATTTTATTCCATGGCCTTTTTGGCCTACATAACCCTTCGGATTTCAGATGTGCTGAGAAGCACAACTAGTCGCAGCTTGCATCCAGGGCATGTTTTTCAAATATTTATAAGGTCAGCAATTGTTTAGATATAGCTTTTAAGAACCATTGCTTTTTGGACCTTTCTTATACTCTTCGAGGAGTATTTTTAGCTGTTCATCACTCTTGCCCTTTTTTTATTTCCATGGGCGAATTTTTAAGTTTCCATAGGTAGAACATGAGCTTTCATTTTTAGCCAACAACATCTCAAGTGACTAAGGGGAGTTCGAGCCAATGCCAAACATCAGGACAACCGACCAGAATGATTTAGGCCTACAATTCAACTCACCAAAGGCAAGTTTTGTCACCAACTCAGAGCCGAGACACTGAATAAACAGGGATGCGGTCCAAACACAGAGGTAGAAAAATGGAGAAGTCCTTGGTATCAGAAAGTCAAATGAAACAGGTCAAGGTCTAAAGTCAAATAGGAAGGTCATGTATGGATGGAGTCAAGTGAATATGGAGCCTACACTAGCAGACAACTGGTGTCGGGAAAGACCATATCTATGTAAGGTGAAAAACCAGTGGGTTTTGTTAAATGACCTAAATGTGCAAGCAATTGTCCATTTTATGATTTACAGTTCATTTTAAACAGTTTGCCACATCAGGAATAATATACCAAGCACATGCTGTAATCATGACTAAATCAACAAGATAATAATCCACAGTTAGTGATAACATATCCATAGATCATACAACATCATCGTAATAATAATCATCATGCATCATCTGAAACACTGCTGAAATACATCTCTAGGCACTGAACTGAAACTGTACGGGATAAAGGGTCACATCAGTCATCAAATCTGAACTCTCAAGGCTCAGTCTTGACACAAGGTCATACATAAATCTGAATAATGTACTGCTCTGATCATGAGTGATCCAAAATATATAGCCATGCTCTGGAATAATGGAAGCTCTGGAATGTGCAGATATCTGCTGTACAAGAATAGTAGCCCTGCTACTATGGTGTGATAACATCTGGCTCCAACTGGGACAAGTGCTCTAAGGGAGAGAGCGCTTGAGAACCTCAGAATCTCTGGTCTCGAACAGCTCTACGTCAATCTTCAATCCAGCACTACACCATCCTTGCTTTCAGCTTTTATCTTGCACCTGTTCCTGCTCTCACAAACACTAAAATACCTCATGGAGCATGTATGGGAAAAATATAAAATAAAACTGAAACTGAAATCTAATCTAAAGCATTAACTGAAATGCGTAAAAGAAAATTTTTAAACTAACATGGCATATATTGTTGATTTATCATTTATTATTTTTATTACTGTGCATGAGGAAAAAGAGCACTCATTCAAGCAGACAATCTCAACTTGCACAGGCAGCCGAAAATAGAAATACCAACTACAATTTCTTAAATGCATGTAGGATAAGAGACAAGCTTAGGAAGGAGCAAGGCTCAACTCAATAAAGAAGAAAAACAAGCAGAAACTCCAAGCAGAAAAAGAAAAAGGTAGTGATGCCACCCTGGAAGACCTCAGTGAAAACCAAATGCCAAAACCTTGCCTCAATTGCCCAAATCAATTTCCCCAGTGACCACTTTATCCCATTTTTTAACTGCCTCGGGAACTGTGAAAGTGCCAAAGCTGCCTCCTAGGGTGCTAGCGCTGTCCATCTGAGCCCACCAGGCTCTCCAGAAGGGGGGGTAAATGGTAAAAACAAGTGGCTGGACCACCCCCTCCATCATCAACGCCCTAGGTGAACTGGCCTCTCGGGGCCCCTGCTGCTCAGGCTGGGAAATCAACCCCAAATCTGGTCAACAAGTGTAAAACTGCATCAATCACTGTCAGAAGTGCCAGGAACTGAAAGATAAGTGTCTCATTGGATCCAGAAGACCCAAATCCACTAGAAATGTGTACTTATACACCATGGGTTGTCCTAATGGGCCAGCTGTAGGGTCCACCATATATGGACAATGTATAATCTGCTGATCTTAAGTAGTAATAAACCTGCTGAACTGGATCAAACATCATCTGCATCATATGTCCATCATATGATATCATCATCAAACATGTGGGCCCATCAATCATCATCAATAATCATCCATACATGGTCCACATCATCACGGATCCCAAGAATATACAACCAAGGATAAATCACATCAGTAGACTAAGACAATGCTTCTCTAATCATTCTCACAGCTAAGCTCAAAGTATAACATCCATTCAGTGGCCTTAATTAAGTTAGCATATTCCGTTGTTATATAAAATTACTTGCACAATAGTTCAAATGACAAACTCACCCATTGGACATGGTCAAACTGCTAGTGAAGGATGAAGGCTAGGAACAAGGTTGGGCCAAGGGGTTGACTTGTCTAACTTAACTCAAAAATACTTTGGACTGGGAGAAAGGGGAAAGCTACAAACTCTGTGCTGGACAAAAGAACACGGGGGATGGCTGTGTCTCACAAATGGATAAGTTATTTAGAGAGTGCTTATTCAACTTAGGCATCATGTCTACATCAAGTTGATCCAGGTTCATTAGGATCATTCAATTTTATTCCATGGCCTTTTTGGCCTACATAACCCTTTGGATTTCAGATGTGCTGAGAAGCACAACTAGTCGCAGCTTGCATCCAGGGCATGTTTTTCAAATATTTATAAGGTCAGCAATTGTTTAGATATAGCTTTTAAGAACCATTGCTTTTTGGACCTTTCTTATACTCTTCGAGGAGTATTTTTAGCTGTTCATCGCTCTTGCCCTTTTTTTATTTCCATGGGTGAATTATTAAGTTTCCATAGGTAGAACATGAGCTTTCAGTTTTAGCCAACAACATCTCAAGTGACTAAGGGGAGTTCGAGCCAATGCCAAACATCGGGACAACCGACCAGAATGATTTAGGCCTACAATCCAACTCACCAAAGGCAAGTTTTGTCACCAACTCAGAGCTGAGACACTGAATAAACAGGGATGCGGTCCAAACACAGAGGTATAAAAATGGGGAAGTCCTCGGTATCAGAAAGTCAAATGAAACAGGTCAAGGTCTAAAGTCAAATAGGAAGGTCATGTATGGATGGAGTCAAGTGAATATGGAGCCTACACTAGCAGACAACTGGTGTCGGGAAAGACCATATCTATGTAAGGTGAAAAACCAGTGGGTTTTGTTAAATGACCTAAATGTGCAAGCAATTGTCCATTTTATGATTTACAGTTCATTTTAAACAGTTTGCCACATCAGGAATAATATACCAAGCACATGCTGTAATCATGACTAAATCAACAAGATAATAATCCACAGTCAGTGATAACATATCCATAGATCATACAACATCATTGTAATAATAATCATCATGCATCATCTGAAACACTGCTGAAATACATCTCTAGGCACTGAACTGAAACTGTACGGGATAAAGGGTCACATCAGTCATCAAATCTGAACTCTCAAGGCTCAGTCTTGACACAAGGTCATACATAAATCTGAATAATGTACTGCTCTGATCATGAGTGATCCAAAATATATAGCCATGCTCTGGAATAATGGAAGCTCTGGAATGTGCAGATATCTGCTGTACAAGAATAGTAGCCCTGCTACTATGGTGTGATAACAGAACTATCACATATTTTATGATATGGACAATGGTCCCTAAATTTGGTATCAGGTAGGCGAATTCTCTTATGTTGTTTCATCATCTTATCCCTAACCCAGATGGGGACAAACTCTTTTAGATCCCTCACAACTTGATTGTCACACAAACTCTACACTTGTTATGTCATGGGAGAATCATAGAGGCTTGTGACAAATAAAACTTATAATGGGTGTCAAAATTCACTAATAACGGCCATAAATATGTGGGAAATCCAGGGAATCTAATTTACATAGGGCATGATAACTGGGTTGTTTGATTAGCAGAGAGAACCTCAATCCAAGGTTGAAAATACAATTAGTGTGTTTTTGCATAACTAAGGTCCACGGGAAAAAATAGTAGCATTGTGTGCTTTCTTAAGAAAAGAGAAGGAAGAAACATATTGTCCGGGTGTTAATAATATGTCAATTATGGGGTTCCCATGCCTCCTTTACCGAGGCCTTATTAACAAACTTGGCGATGCATGACCAACAAAGTACTCGAGCAATGAAATGACTATAAGATAAGATAATCTTATTAATGTCAGCGAATGACCAAAATATCTCAATGGGATTGAAATAAAAATAGATTCAACAAAAGCATAGTCGAGAGTATCGAGGGATTCTCCAAAAGCATGTAGTATAATCCAAAGAGATAAATGAGAGGAGCATGGAAAAACTAGTGTAAGAGAAGTATTAATGAAGAAAAAGAGAGAGTAAGGTCTAGAATAATCCAAAAAGGTACATGAGAGGAGCATGGACAAACTAGTGTGAGAGAAGTACTAATGAAGAGAAAGAGAGTAAAGTATAGACTCTAGAATAACGAGCCTCTTAATCAATGCATGCATTATAAATGGAAATATGGGTAGGGGAGGGTGAGCCCCTATCACCCCTAGTCACTAAAAAGAGACTGATGCAAAGACTGGCAGTGTTAATTGAAGAAGTTGGAGAGGACCTTGTCACACCCCTAACACTCAAGGTTCTCCGGAAGAAGCTAGTGATGGAACTATGATGGGCCTTACTTTGTGTCGGATAGGTCTGGCTCTGATGTCTCATATAGATGGGAGCTGTGTTGGTCTGGTGGGATCTATGTTCAGAGCTGTGTTGTGTGAGAATCCTCAAGAAGACCATAATAGGAATCAACTTGCTAGCCATTGGTCTAGGTGACATACATGGTTGCATTGTTCTAGAATTTGTTGTTGCATGAGGTCGTGTCGTTGCCAATATCAAGAGGAAGTAGGAAGTGATCAGGCTAACAAGGTTTTTCCTAGGGAGACTTTGTAAAAATTTGTCTTCTGAGGTTAAGGACCTCCCTCAAGAAAAGAGATAAGAATCACTGGTATGGATACCTGAAAAGGTAGTGAGGGATCCCCTTGAATTTTTGTATCAGCAATGGAACCAACCTCTGATTTGATAATATATTGGGCAACAAAAGATAAAGTGATACTCTGACTCTATGTCTTATAGATGGAAAATCCTACAAAATCTTTTGGATCTCAAATTATGGTGGTCAATCTCCACCAGGATCCAATGTGAATAAACTCCAAGCTAGCCTAAGGGGATCATCATTACAATATTTATTAACATATTTGTTGGCCAATTTTTTATTTGTATCAAATTTCATCAAACTTCATATAAATGTGCTTCGGTTCGATGTTGATTTCAGATATAAGACTAGGTATAATTCAAAGATTATGAATACATTTTCATAGACTTGCAATAATAAGCAAAGAAAATCTGAAGCGATTATATAACTGTGCTTCAGTTCGATGTTGATTTCATCGATTTCCAGGTATAAAATCAGACATGGTTCAAATATCATAAAGACGTTCTCATAGACTTACACCAATCAACAAAGGAAATCTAAAGCAATGTTAAACTTGGGGTTCCAACAATTAAAGAATCTGAGAAATAGTTAATGAAATATAAACACAGTTAATGAAATATAAACATCAAAGAATTAGATGGCCTTTACGATCAACACATTTCCTTTCTTTTGCCACTCGGCCTTAGTTTATTGTCATTGCTTTTTTGTTTTTATCTTTTTATACTTCGGGAGCTTGGAGTGATTTATCATTCATATTAAGAGTATTTTGTACATCTTCATGGGGAGAATCTCATCCGCGATCACGATGCAATAACAAATGATCTTCCAGAAAAAAACAAGTGATCCTCAAAATATGGCACCTTCTATATATGTAAGATAGAACACGCTTAATTATACGATTACTTATATTTTCGGTGAAAAGCTAGATATTAAAAAAAAAGGTGAAGCCCTAGGTTGATGTTTGATGGTATATACTTCTTACTTTACAATTCGCATTTTGGATGATTAAAGTGAAAATAGGTTAAATCTATTTGTTCATGAAGACTTTGCAATAAAACAGTGTACTATTTTGAATATTTTGAAAAAGGTCTCTATGTGAGAGGCTTTGAGAAAGTGGTAAGTAGAATTTCAGCAAATGTCATCGATTACATAGTATGAACTCGTTGGGGCTTGATACTTGCATGCTTAGCACTTGGGCACTTAGGCATTTTGAGATTTTGGGACATATATGATGCTTGTGGTAGAGTGAGTTGCATTTCATTTAAGCACATATATTCTTCTTGAATATGAAGTTGCAGGGTACTAGCTCAATGGTAGAGCATCTGCATTATAATGCATAAGATTGGTGGTTCGATTCCACCGTGCCCTATCATAAATATTTGCATTCTATCACTACTACATATATATGAGGTATTAAGACAATATTTGTGTAAATTGTCTTAACTTAAAACAAAACAAAAATTGTGTATTGTCTTAAATATTGTCTTTAAGCGAGTGTCTTAAACTATTGTCTTAAATTATTGTCTTAAACTATTGTCTTAAATTTAAGACAATAGTTTAAGACACTCGCTTAAAGACAATATTTAAGACAATACACAATTTTTGTTTTGTCTTAAGTTGAGACAATTTACACAAATATTGTCTCAAATATTGTCTTAATACCCCCTGTGTGTAGTAGTGATTGAACGAGTAGAAACACCCAAACTTGGTTCGAAATTGTAAGGGGAGAAAGCCGGAAGCATTTTCCTTCGAATCTGTTGCCACAAATCTATCAGGAAAATAAATTTATAGAAGTGAGTTGTTCAACTGTGTTGGGTTCGACGTCGCAGTATGTCAGTGGGGATTTGAGTTGAGCAGATAATCTAATTGCTATATAATCTAAGTGGGTAGCGACGTCGCAGTATGTCAGTGAGGATTTGAGTTGAGCAGATAATCTGATTGCTGTATAATTTAAGTGGGTAGCAGACAATTTGAAGGCATTTTGTATAAATTTGGTCTTAATTTGGAAGAATTTGGAAACATTTCGTCAAAATATGCTCAGGCACAGATAAATTTGGAGGCATTTCAATTACATTGCAGCTTTCAGTAATGGTAAGTAAGCGTATTTGTTTAAGATTTTCTTTAACTTCTCTGAAGCTGTTTATTTTACTGTTACTGTTGGAATGCTTATTTATTGCTACTTTGAATTTATTGTTTCTTGCCATTTAGCAGGATCAGTGAATAAACACTTAATGGCATCATCTCCCTTATTGGTGTTCTAAAATGATGTACTAACTCTCATCAAAATAATAATAAAACAACTAGCAGCATATGTTTGCTATAATTCACTGGCTTCTAAAAAAACAACAGGTGTTGATTCATCATCCTCAACTTGATCAGTCCTACAACCTTCGAACATATGGTTCTGCACATACACCCAGTTATGTTACAAGAAAAGATATTTTCGGAACCCGATTTTAGATAATTCTCCTTTCCTTCAAACAGGTCTTGAACAGTATGTGAAAAGGTCTTGAACAATACTTGAATATTAATGGAGTTGCTCTTGTTTCTTGTTCTTTGAATTTATTCTTATGCTTTAAAAGCATGAGTGCATCTTGTTTCCCTTTAATGTTTAGTTTATCTCAATGAATCATGACAAATAATTAATTGTATAGTAGGTTTTATAATAAGGCATTAAGAATATCAACCACATTTAAAAATGTGGTTGTTGCTAGTAATAGATTTTAGTAGAAGAGTTAAATTAATTATTACACGTTATAAGAAGGGCACTTTCACAAACAAAAACCGTAAAAAAAAAATTGAATCCGGAGAGAATACGAATTTAGTTAAATTTATGAAATTCTTTCTATTAAATATATATTTTTTAAAACTATTAAAAAAAATGAAATTAACTAATTTTGTGATTGATATACTATATGGACTTGATAATTTTTTCAGGAGTATAAATTTAGTTTACTTTCATTTTTTTTAATTTTTTGTAATGGTAATTAAAGTTTATGAAATTCTTTCTATTAAATTTAGTTTTTCAAAAATAAAAAAGAAATTATAAATTTTTATAATTAGATCAACTAATTTTGTAATTGGTACATCACACAAATTTTGACAATTTTATCTTGTTGTGCAAATAAATTATTAAAAGATATTAAAATTAAATTTTCAAAAAAAGAAATTATAAATTTTTAAATTTAGATCAACTAATTTTGTAATTTCAAACAAAATTTTAAAATTAAATCGACTAATATTGTGATTAATACAGTATTACACTGAATTGAAATTATAAAATTCAAAAAAGAAGAGAATAGATTGAAACTAATTTTGTGATTGGTACACTACACGGATTTGACAATTTTCTATTGATGATTTGACAGCTTTTTCCTTTATGTTAATTAAAGTTTATGAATTTTTTTTAATAAAATATATATATATATATATAAAATTTTAAAATTAGATTAACTAATTTTATATAGAAGCTCCCTTTTGATTGCAAAGATATTTGGGGCTTGAGAGGTCTCGTTTGCACCTCCTAAGCCTATAAATTTCCCATAATGGAATTAGGTAAACCCTAACTAACTTGGAAAATGGTATGTTTGGAATGTTCCTCTTTTATTTATTACAACAATAGTTCTATTAGTTTAAGGATTAAGGATTAACTTCTGAGTATTTCAACATTGCAACTTTCATGTGTCAGGTCTCTCCATCATGTTCACTTAACATTTGATCATTTGTATTATTGTATTGGTGGGTGAGATGTGTCATGTCTGTTACATATATGTTGATTAAAAATTATAAAACAATTACATATCAGCTTCAAAATTTAAATAAATAAAACAATCACATTTAAATAAATAAAACAATCAAGCTTTGTATATTTGGGCAAGCTATTTCAAAATAAGCAAACAATGATAAATAAAATAAAATTTTATAAAAATGAATATTCCTATGTTTTACAAGGATGAAAAACTTTTTATAATTACAAAGAAAATGTAGATATATTTAGAAAATTTAGAATGAAGTGAGTGAAAATATGTACAAAAAAAATCTAGATTTTGAAGAAACTGAAAGAATATACTCTAAGAGTAAAAAGAAAGCACCTGCACAAATTGTTAAGAGTTGCTTCACACAGAAAAAACCTGAATGCACTGTTCAAGAATCGTATATGTGTTTCAAGTTTTTAGCGAGAACTAAAAACAACTCTTTGGTGGAAGGAGTTACAAAATATCCCTTCATAATGGTTGGCAATTTATAGTTGTTAATCTCAAGCGGTAATGGCACTTGCTTATTATTTTTATTTGCCTATCTTTCGAGGTCATGGGGTAGCTGGTTACTTTATGTAAAGGTTGGGGGTTTGTACTACTTTATGATCGATCTCCTACTCAGATGGTTAGTTACTAATTGATCTACTACATTTGAAAGAGGTATATATCCTGAGGAATTAATTCCATGTCTATCTATTCCTGTACCCCTGCTTTCTGATCTCAAACCCCATTAAATTATACGATTTGAACGCGTATCTATGATGAGTTAAAATGACAGGAATTTCATTTTATATGTAATTATAATTATACAAAATCAACAAATTACTTGATAAAAAAAATAATGGATTAAGACACCTGTGCTGAGTTAAATTCAAATTGACTCAATTGATTGAATTACAGGAGAATTTGCTTACTCAATCCAGTCTCCATAAAAAAATGGATGAAAGAATTGAAAACTAAAACGAAAAGTTCCAAGTGTAATGATTTCTGAGAAGAGAATTCTTTAGTATCTTTCAACATTCTGAAAGTTAAACCAAAAAAGTAATTTCAAACAAAATTTTAAAATTAAATCTACTAATATTGTGATTAATACACTACACGGAATTGAAATTATAAAATCTTAAAATGAGATCCATTAATTTTGCAATTTTTCAAAAAAAAATAATAGGTTGAAACTAATTTTGTGATTGGTACACTACAGGGATTTCACAATTTTCGTTTGGTGATTTGACAACTTTTTCCTTAATGTTAATTAAAGTTTATGAATTTTTTTTAATAAAAATTTATATATGTATAAAATTTTAAAATTAAATTAACTAATTTTGTGATTGGTACATTACATAGATTTGACAATTTTAGCATGGTGTGTAAACAAATAATATATATTTTTTGAAATTCTTCCTATACACTTAATTAGAAAAAAGAAATAATAAATTTTTAAAATCAAATCAACTAATTTTATATTTTTTCAACAAAAAAACAGAAATTATAAATTCACAATTTTCTCATGACGTGTAAATTAATAATTATTATGTTTTGAAATTCTTCCTATACACTTAATTTAAAAACAGAAATAATAAATTTTTAAAATCAAATCAACTAATTTTATAATTTTTCAAAAAAAATAGAAATTATAATTTTTCAAAAAACTAGAAATTATAAAATTTTGAAATTAGATCAACTAATTTTGTAATTGTGATTGGTATAAAAAATTATAATTTTTTTAAAATTAAATATAAAAAATTTATAAAATTTTGAAATTAGATCAACTAATTTTGTGATTGGTACACTACACAATTTGACAATTTTTTTATTTTTATTTTTAAAAATTAGATCAATTTTTCATTTTTTTTAAGAGACACGATGCTCTTATTGAGCCCCTATATAATGATGAGTGGATTATGTAATTCTGGTTATACCTTGATTATCTGGAATAGCAGATGTTTTCAAATCAATTAAAAAATGTTAACTCCCTTCATAACAAAATTAATATCATAACCAATTTCGGAAGGTTAAACATTATGCCTATAAATAAATACACAAATTATTGGACCATGTTACTCTTGAATATATATATATATTAAAAATTGGGTAACAACACGCTCAATATATGATATCACACAAGTTTTATTTTGATCTAGTGGGTCTGATTATTTGATGATATACTTAATTTGTTTGAATGACATAGCTACAACCATTGTAAGTAAGCAGTGGAGAAGCATTGCAATGAATCTTTGATCTCTACCCATCTACACATCTTAAATGGACAAGCTAATCAAACTACAATTACACTAATCTATGGTCGGTAACAGTTTAGGCAAAATTGTTTCAGCTTAATGTATGGAAAACAATAAAGTCTAATATACTTTTCTTCTTTGACCTTTTTCATAAAACAAAAGCAAATTTCTTTGGCATCAAGGGTGGAAATCAACTCACTATTTGGGGTTAAAAGGTTAGGAGGAGATTTGCTAGGTAGAATTTATGCACTGAATTTTCAACTTAATCAGCTCCATCATACTTAGAGATGAGGAAGATATTCTAGTCTGATCCAAGAAATCAGCTTCAAGTAGCTACAAAGCATGTCTAGGATGTAAAGAAATATTACCAAAGGAGCCTCATGGTGAATCTGTTTGGTAGTGCAGGAGTTTATGGAGAGAAAAACTAAAAACAATTTAATTTTGTCTAAGTAAATTTTTCTTTTCTGTAACAGAGTTTTATAATAATAGTGTTCAGTTATGATCTACACATATATTCACCATGACTTTGTTGTTATGTTGATTAGGAATCCTGGAAGCAACTTCCAAGAACAATTTTGTCTCTGGCCATGAAATGGTGGAAACACTTCAGGCTTATTCAAGTCCTCCTGGAGAGGAAACAAATAACAAACCCTGGATTGCCTCCAAAGCAAGTTTCTCCTGACAAAATCACTGAGGAGGATTGTGATGCCAGGACAAGGAAACACCATGTTTGCATTCTCACCATGTTCAAGGATAAAGATAAGGAATCTTTGGTGTTTCATCTTCTAGTGCAAGTATTTTTCTTTTGGTGGAGGTTTCGATGGTGTTTGGGTTACTGATAGATAGCTTCTCTTACTGGTATGCTCAATGTCCCATAGATTTTATATTTGAAGCATGGCTTCTATTGTTGAAAGAATTAGTTCTGTGTAATTATTTTTTGACGGTGAGGATACTGCAATTGACAATGAATATTGCATTCTAGTCTATAATACAAAGCAAACTTGTTTTTTCTTAGGTGTCAAGTTTGTTAGGTGACTATTTCAACAAAATTGCATAAGATTTGGGCTCTCAACGCTTTAAAATTCATGTGATCGGATAAGGGAAACCATAGTGAGATTGAAGCTCCCGAGAACACAGGTTAATACTCCATGGACCTCACCACTGGACCAATAAGGGAGAACTTGGTTTAAAGGGTATTTTTTTGGCATTTTTTTATCAAAAGGAGAATGGGTTTCTGTCTTATTGGTGGATTTAGTAGTGGGTTTGTTAAGATCCATGACCCCGTATTCTTGCGGGTGGTTGTTTTGGATCCTCAAATTGATTTCTAGGTGAGCGCTTGAGGCTTCTAGTCCTCTTGGAGAGGAAACAAATGAAAAAACATGGATCACCTACAAAGTGAGTTTCAGCTGACGGAAGCGCCAAGGAGGGATGTGATGTCAGGACAACAAAGAGACAACAGTACCTGAACCATGGAGATGGTAGAGGACAAAACAAGGGCCCAAGATAACAGGAGGAATGCAAAATATGGTGAAGCATCCATAACGGTCATTGGATTATATTCTATGGCTCTTCTTTTTCTCCCTTCTGGAATAATCTGTGGATATCATGGTTGACACATTTTGATTCTGATCTTGGAATTTTCTATCTCTGACAACCGTTTTACATAGGTATCTCTGACACCCAAAAAATTCCTTGGTATTTCGGCAATTTAAAGTTTGGAAAATGTGGAGAACCTACAATAATTAATTAATGAAAACACACGAAATAGCAGAAATAATAGAACTCAGAATCACTTTTATATTGATCGTAGGCCACTTCGAGGGGGCAACCTCCTTTGAGAAAGCTCAATACAAATAACTTCATAGTACCTTCATTGGTCTCAACACAAACTTATATACTAATTCTACTCGCCAATACCATGGGTCAATACCATGTGTCAATACAAACCATGGGCCAATACAAACTATGGATCAACAATTACTGTGGGACGACTTACAAAGCATATGCATCTAACAACAATAAGACAAACTATGGATCAACAAATACCACGGGACGACTTACAAAGCATATGTGTGCAACAACAATATACTAACAAAGTAAATAGAAGGGTTGACATGGGTTCCTAACATCCCCTCTCCCTTAGAAAAAGCTTTGTCCTCAAAGCTTTAGATGGGGAAATTGATGCAGAATATGAAGGAGTGGTTCCCCTGTAGCATCCTCGGGTTGCATTCTGAGCCACTGACACCTTATGAGTTTCAGGGAGGGTTGCTTAGAAGGCTATAGACGAAGAAGAACCATATCAGCTGCGTGAAAAGTGCTCTCAAAATGGTGTTGATCGGCTTGTTGTTTCAGTCGAATTCTTGCCATGTGAATATTGTCCTGCAGAATGAGAAGAATCCGATCGCGGTTTCGAAGAACCGATTCAATTGCCTGAACTAGGGAGCTGTTGAGGGTGTATGGAAGAAGAACTGGCAGTGCTTGACCATAGACTGCTTCATATGGTGTCCTTTTAGATGTGGTATTGTACCACTGGAGCGCTTCTAGGAAATCCATAGAAATAGTTGTCCAAATCTATGTAGGGATGGGCAAGGGTTCGAGCAGTCCCGAAAGGAGTGTCGTTTTACCCTTGTTGACCTGGAAAGTATCACAGTCAGCCACCATTTGTTGAATTGTCATTTTCAGTTCCTGCCAAAAGAAGTTACATTGTTCCTGGTCATACATTTTAAGGAACCCATAGTGCCCTGCTAATGAAGAAGCATGGAGTTCATAGAAGAGATAGCCTTGTTGAACATATTGGAACCAATTTGGAACAAGCAAAGAAATAGCTGTAAGAGAAACTAGGTCATCAAATGTGCGAGAAGGAGCATCTGCCACCATATTGTCCTTACCCTTCTTGTAAGTGATCGCATAGGCATAACCCATGAGTTGGATAACCCATTTCAGGTGTGCTGGGGAGAAGACCCATTGATCTAGGAAATTTTCCAGACTCTGGAGATCAGTCCTGACGTAGAAAGAATTCCCTAATAGGTATGGCTGCCACTTCTGTACTGCATGCAAAATAGCTAGCATTTTTTGCTGAGATGTAGATGCGGCTAAATTCTTACCGGAAAGGTCTCTTGAAGGCGACAAGCCCACTGGTTCAGCAAAGACACCTACATATCTATCTAAGGAAGTAGGGGAGACCGTTGATGGGTGCATCTGAATGGAATGGAGTTGAGCGATGACACCATGTGAATTCTTCTCAAGGATCTTTTCCAGGCGATGTGAACTGATGATGCGGAGAGACCCTTGTTGTAATCCCTTCAATTTGTGTTGTTTCCCATTTACTGAAAACTGCATCCAAAGTTCAGCAAAATCCCATAAGATGGGGCCAAGTGTGCGTAACCATTGAATGCCCAAAACCACATCACATCTGCCTAGGGACAAGGCAAACATGTGAGAGCGCATGTTATAATCTTCCAGAGAGATACACACATTGTGACACTTCCCCTTGCAAGGTAAGGTGCCCCCATTGGCAACCATGACTTCAAAGTTGGAGCACGGATGGACAAAACAATCAGCTTGTTTGGCGATCCGAGGGTTAATGAAGTTATGAGTGCTACCAGAACCAATGAGTATTGTAAGAGGAATCTTCTTGAAGTAACCCCTGACCTGCATTGTTTGGGGGGTGGTGACGCCAGATAAAGCATGGAGAGATATCTATGGTTGTTCATCCTGAGATGGGGGGTCAATAGGCGGCTCCTAAATGTCGACCTGATCATCCATTGTATCTAGAGCTTCTTCACCAATTTTAGAGGAAGGTGGAGAATCCATATCCAAGAGATAGAGCTTTTGTTGAACACATCGATGTCCTCGAGTGAATTTCTCAGCACAATTGTAACAAATCCATTTTTCTCTGTGTGTCTGCATCTCTGTTTCAGACATATGCTTGATAGGATTTGGTCGAGGAGTTGGCGGAATGGGAACCCATATTTAGGAAGGGAACAAAAGTGGGTTTGCAGCGTTGTTAGGCTCCAATCTTGTCTTCTGCCAACTTATCCAACCCTAGGACTTCCATCATTGTGTTGGGACATAACATTTTAACCTTTGACTGGATTTCATCCTTAAGACCACTGATAAAACAACTCCTGTAGAATTCATCAAACAATCCTTCTGTGTGATTGGCTAGTTTCTCAATTTCTGTCTGATACTCTTTCACAGTACCAATTTGACGAAGTTTAGTGAGTGCTTCGGTGAAGTCATCAAAAGCACTAGGACCAAATCGTTGCAAAAGGAGTTGGAAAAAATCTTCCCATTTTGGCTCGTCATGAGCCTTGATGTACCAACGGTGCCATTGAAGTGCTTCCTGTTCCAAATGAAAGGATGCTAGTGGAACGTTTTGGACATCAAAAGTATTATGTAGACTGAAATACTGTTCTGCACGATAGATCCATTCAGTCGGATCAGTACCATTGAAGCGAGAAAATTCAAGCTTTGGACCACGAAAATTGATGGAAGAAGAGAACCCATTGGCTGCAGAAGATTCTTGTTGTCGGTTATTATTCATGGTTGAATGCTGAAGATGGAGGCTGAGAAATTTTTCATGCAAATCTTGGAGTTTGGTTTGGATGGCTGCAAGTGCTTCCTCCATGGTTTTTGCTCCTACGCGGGTGACAACCATAACCAGGAGTTGTTTTTTTTTGGAATGGATAGAAAAACACAAACAAAAGCTTATTTAGTAAAGGGAAATTTGGATTTGGGAAAAACTTGGATGGGTAATTGGGGTTTGACTAGGTTTTGGACATTTTCTGATGGACAGGGAAGCAAAAAATTGGGATTTCAAAAGCAGGGTGAAAGAATGAGAAAATTTGTTAAAGAGGGACAAGTAAGCAGAAATAGGGAATGAACACGGTGGCAAAATTTGGAGGCGAGTGGGTGAAAATTGAAGAAGTTATGGCAAACCCTAAAAATAGACAAATGTGAGATTTCTGGCTTTGGGAAGTAGAATTTGGGATAGGGTCCTCAAGAATGAAATATGCAGAATGAGATTGCAGGGGTGTCCGGGAAGTTTCAAGGGAAACGGAGTTAAAATAAGGGAGATATGGCGAAAAAATGGAAATTTATACTTTTTTTTTCCAGAAATGGATCTACAATGACGTGGAAGGGATCAGAACAATTGGATCTGAAACAGCGCGGAAGGAATCAACAACAGATGGATCTGAAACAACGCCGAATGGATTGAAAATGGCTGGATCTAAAACAACGCCGAATGGATCGAAAATGACTGGATCTGAAACGGCTTTAAGAATAGAGCGGAAACGGCTGGATTTGAAACGGCTTGGAATGGATATGAAATGGCACGGAAGTGATATGCAACAGTTGAGCTGAAAATAGATATGGACCCCAGGTATGTTCAGCTTCCTAACAGTTCAGGGGTTTCACTCGGCTACCAATGCTGTCTGACGGCTTGCGTATTGGGGTAGTACCCCTCACTCCATGGCTCAGGTAAAACTGATAACTACTTTTCCACAAACGACAGCTCTTGGTTTACCTCACGGGTGGGAACTAGTCAATCAGGTAGGGGTCGTTGCCCTTTTCGCTGGCAGGTCCTCTTAATGGGCCAGCTACTTTGGGGTTCCTGTGGTACTACTCCTCACAATGCGTTTTAGGTCTTATGCCCAAGTACTTCCCACAGTTAAGCGGTGTAGCTAGGGTTTTACCCCTAGCTTGTGCAAATGAGCACCTACTAAGGAGAAGGGACTCCTTAGTAGCAGTTCAGTAAATGGAAATTATTATGCTAAAACAGAAATGTAAACTACTCTAAAACATGTGCATGAAACATAAACAAAAAAATGTAAATAATGGTTTTTGTATTGATATTACCTCCAATGTGGAGGTTGATGAAGCTCTTGCAATGTCCAAGAGGGTTGCTCCAAGCTCCAATGTGCTCCTTCTCTTTCTTCAATGGTGGAAATGGGCCAAAAGGGGCTCTCAAGGTGAAAGTGGCTCAATGGTGAGCTAGGGTTTCAAGAGAGATTTTGGCAGAGTAAGGGTGCTTATGATTGTGGATGATAATGAGGGTTCTCCATCACCTATTTATAGTTTTTTGGTGGTGGAGTGCTGGCCCATGGTTTTGGGCAGCTGTATAGGGTTTTTTCCTCCTTTTCCTCATTATTTTATATTTTTTATTCCCTTTTTAGGGGATTTTTGCTATTTTTGAGGAATTTTGGATATTTTTGGAGGAAAAAGGGGTTTTTTAGCCTTTTTGAGGCTATTTTGATGGTTTTGTGGCCTTTTGGAGGCTTTTTAGTGGGATTTTTAGGGTTTTCAAGGGAAATATGGTAGGAAAATGGACAAATGAGCCATGTAATGGGGTAGATGAGGTAGTGAACACTTTTTGGGTGTTAACAAGCGGATAGAGATTATTCCCAAATTCGAACTTGCAACAGTTGCGAAAAAAAAAATGACAGAAATTCCACCCAACGAGCCCAAGAAAGTGCTCTGATACCAGATGTGGAGAACCTGCAATAATTAATTAATGAAAACACACGAAATAACAGAAATAACAGAACTCAGAATCACTTTTATATTGATCGCAGGCCACTTTGAGGGGGCAACCTCCTTTGAGCATGCTCAATACAAATAACTTCACGGTACCATCATTGGTCTCAACACAAACTTATATATTAAGTCTACGCGCCAATACCATGGGTCAATACCATGTGTCAATACAAACCATGGGCCAATACAAACTATGGATCAACAATTACTACAGGACGACTTACAAAGCATATGCGTCTAACAACAATAAGACAAACTATGGATCAACAAATACTACGGGGCGACTTACAAAGCATATGCATCTAACAACAATATACTAACAAAGTAAATAGAAGGGTTGACATGGGTTCCTAACAGAAAATAATCGATTGAGGAGGAATGGAATTTGGCTAGGATTGTGCACACCACACAACTTAGCTTTGCCACAAAGGATTTCTTCCGTGTTTAAGAGAATGTTTGCAGGGCATGGCCATTAAATTAGTTCTTTGAAGGGCATTTCCATGTCTGCATTTCGGTCTTGGATGTTAGTATTTGGGTTTCAAACTTTCATTGTTTCGGGTATTGACAACTGGAGATTGTGCTCAAGCATGAGGCATAAAGTGTTTGAGCAGTTTTGTTCTCCAAATACTTCTATTGAGATCCTAGAAACAATGTCTCTTGTGGAAATCATAGAAACAACCTTCCAACATGAATCAAGGGCAGTTTCCCTTGATTCGCAAGAAGATTCAAGAGTATTTTCTTAGTCTTTATACCATAACCTTAGTCTTAATATCAATATTCACTAACATACCAATGCTAAAACACAAATACTTGAGAATTATAAGTTACTTTTAAAGGTTGTGGGAGCTCTTTATTAAAATAAAAATATCACGAGTGTAAAGATGAGTGGTTATACATTATGCATCACTATTTTCCTTATAGTTATATATTGTTGTAGATAAGTGGGTTATTTGTTTGCCCCTTTGCATGGACACCAGATGTTATATTGTAGGGATTTGAATAGGGCGAAGAGAAATCACCCAGTATCAGCTAGATGAGTATGATTATGTGGAATATGATTATGATGAAGGTTTCGAAGATGGGTATCTGTAATGTTCCTTATTAGGAATTTTATTAAAATTTCAATTTTCCACTTTTTTTCCCTAGTTCGACCTTTGACTAGTTTTGATCTCTAGGTCCCAAATTTGCCCCAAATGATCCCAAATATTCTAAGAAGGTATATGAATGATATTAAAACATAAATATGTGTTTCAGGGATTCCTTTGGACCTTTAAAATACTTCTGCAAATCCTCTTTCAATTCTGATCAATGTAGGTAACTTTACTAGTGATTTTCCTTTGACTAGTATTGGCCTCTAGGTCTCAAATTGACTCCAAATGCCTTCAAATCTTCAAGGAAGGTGTATGAATGATATTAGAACTTGAATATGATGTTTATGAATTACATATGTCCACCAAAAGACCTCTGCAAACTCTCTTAATATTCTGGACCAATTATGCAATTTTACTAGTGATTTGGGGTTCAAATCCCCCTGGGGTAAGTACTGAAAATGGCTTCCCAAATGCCTCCAAACCCACTCAAATTTATGAACATAGGTATTTAATGTGTTAATTATTTTATTAAAGTCCCATATGCACCATTAATGGATTATTAGAACTGTTCTCACCCTCTCCCATTTAACTGCAAAAATCCTCAATTCGACCCTTGGGGAAATGGCACTATTTCACCTCCCAATACAACTAAACTGAGTAAAAATGCTTCAAATGCTCAAGTACAGTACATGAAACTTGTAGAAGACATCCATGGCAGTATATTGATCACAAATATATCAGATAATCATCCATTCATTCGAAATCATCATCAATACATTGGCTCACAACAAGGTAGTGGGGAAATGGCATTGTTCTTCCATTAAAAATGAGATTTATACATTTCTACTTGGAATTTCTACCTGAAACTTTTTGGAGATGAATAACAGAGTATTTAATTCATATTACAAAATACATGGGGCATTAAAAACTTCCCCAAAGAGTACAATATCTCACCAAAAACGCCCTCCCTCAAGGACCAAGAATATGCCATCAAAACTGGAAATGGTTGAAGGAGTGAGCTGCAATAGAAGAAACCATGATCTTCCCTGTAGCTTACACCTACAAATAAAGACTCCATTAAATATCCAAATGAAAGGTCTGAATGGCCTTTCCAATTACCAACTTGGATGGGAATCTTTCACCCTCGAAATTGGCTAAGGCAAGAAACTAGTCATCCACTAGCTCTCCCTCTTCACAAATGCAATTGCAAATTCTACAAATGATCAAAATCCATTCTCATACTTCATTTCTACATTTTATAACCAACATTAGCCTTCTAAGGGTCGAAATCCTCAATAGATTCAATAGATTTCCATTTAGGAAATATTCCATATTTGCCACTTGTCTCCTAGTTCCAACCTTCCATCTTCTCCCAAATTCGATTTTGAGTCTCTTTGGCTTCTCCAACTCCCAAATTCGCCTTCTTTGAGCCTATTTTTGGGGCTGACATGTCATAGTGGTCAGATGTCAGAGTTCAGGTCTTCAATTTGTCGTAGTTGTCATAGATGCTCCATCATTGGTGTCATAGGGGCTAGGGAATCTAGCCCAAGTGTCCACAAACTCCCACTTTGACTCTTTATCTTCCATGGAGGTTACAAATCCTTCCCAATTCGACCTAATATGTTCAATGACATGTGTTATTACTTACCAACTCACCCAAGAGTGTTCACATTCCCATTAATTCGAATTTGCAAAAGAGAGATACCATGTATTATGAAAAATCAAGCTAGTGTGGGTCCCACATTCTCCATATGTCTCCAAAACCATTTGTCACCTATGATTTCTCTTGGATTTATTTATTCACTCTATTTATTAAATAATTGAACCCTTCTAATGTCTAAACATCATTTATTATCCCCCTTATTCCAAATCCCAAAGCTTCCACCCCAAACCTAGGAAACTAGTAATTTTCCTCCTTGGCAATTATTTGACCCTTAACATCAATTTTACAAATTCTAATGAATATGGCTAATGTGATTAGGCCATTGTGACCCAATTCCAAATTTGGGACATGACAAATCCTCCCTTCCCAATATTGCTTGTCCTCAAGCAATTTCAAACATGGGTGTTGAAGAACCTGCTTTCTGTATAATTCTTTGAAGTTGCCATTGAATTGCCAAATCTTGAGTCTTTGAGTTTCCATGAATATTTTAGAGAGGAACCACCATGCTTGCTGCTGAACTACTCTGATTAAAATCACTTTATTAAGTGGGGAATCCATCTCCCATACTGCTTGCTTCCCCAAAGAAAATGAAACCAATGAGACAAAAATTATTCCAGGGTCCCATTGCTTGTATTGCACCCCAACAATTAAGAGTGCTCTCCAACCTACACCATTAGATAAGAGGATTCCTGGATCCCATTTTCTTGTATGCATTCTTCCAAACATCATGAGTACCAAATATATATCATCAAAGTACATAAAAACATAATGAAAATGTACATCAAGGATATGCTTCATCAAAGAGTCATGAAAGTGCTTATACCTCCAAGCAAGTAGACCACCATTTTCCAAGTGCATACAAGCTTCAAGTGACCAATCAAATCTGCTCCAATGACATAGGTGAGGATCCCATGTCCTATAATGCTTCTCCAAAAGGATGTGATATGCATCAAAATATTTAGCCATGTATTCTTTCATCCAAGAAGTGGATGAAGAATCTCCACTAGAATCTGAACCAAATAATGAGCAGAAAAAACAATGAGACTTCAAATGAATCAAAGAAGTCTCACCCATACATCCATGAATGTGAGAATCATAAAAATATAACAAAGTATGTGGCTGCCAACAAAAATGTTCTCCAATCATAAATCTATTCTCCCAAGTGTTGGATGAAGTTCCTCCAACATCAAATGAATCAAATGTTGAGCAAGAAAAAACATGAGTCTTCAAGTGACTCAAATGCATATCATAGGTGCATCCATGTAGATTTGCATCATCATAAAGTGACAAATAATGTTGCTGCAAATGTGAGTAAGAATGTGCTCCAACCATATCATCATAAAAAGTAAATCTAGGAGTTCCATACTCCTCATGTGGCACCATCAAAAAGAACCCTTTCACCCATACTTCATTGAGACTAATGTTGCAAAACATGGAATTGTAGGATGTAGGAGAATGAACCAAATCACCCAAATGATCAAAAAGTACAGAAGTTTCATCATGGGAAGGATCCATATGGGTAGTATCATGCAGCTCCTTCAAAAGTGTGAACTCTTTGTCATAGTTTGGTTCCAATGTAGAGGAATCATGCTCTTCTTTAAAAATTGCATAACCTTCATCAAGAGGCAATTCAAATTCCTCTTCCACCACATCAAGTGTTTGGATCTCTTCAAGTTCATCTTCAAACACATCAAGAACATTCAAATTTTCACATTTCTCATGATCCACCATGTCATGAGAATCCTCCAAACAATCTACCATTTGACAATCTGAAATATAGAAGGAAAAACAAGTATCTTGCAACTTTTCAAGAATTTGCTCATTTTGAATTGTGAGCTTATGAATATCCTCATTATTCTTCAAGTATGCATCATGTAACAATTCATTAAGCTCAAACAAATGGTTTCTATCAAAAAGCAAAGACATGAAATTACCTTTGATGTGGCACATTGCTCTTTGAATCTTCTCCATGTCTTCAAGGAAGGATGTTTCCTCCAATGAAGTAGCTCTCCAACAAGAATTTGACACCAATGCTTGAGTGTCATGGAGAATGCTGAGGGACTCTTGGATCTTCTTTTCATTCATCTTTAAGGACCCTTCAAGAAAATGAGGCTCTTGCAAATGAACCTCCTCATCTTCTTCATTTTTTCTTGGACCAACTTCATGAAGCTCAAGTGGTGATGGGGAAGTTGATCTTGGTTCTTCTTCAACTGCTGCAAGGTCTTCATTATCATGCTTAATGGAACTTGGGCTTGCAGCAACACTTTCAAAAGTGATCTCTATGTCACCAACATAGAGGTGTGAGCACCCATCGGTAGGTACTCCTTCATAGTTTAAGCATCCATCAGTAGATTCTCTTTGGTTCATGTCTAAGCTAGAAGGTGTCTCGAAATGATCTTCCATATTTTCAATAGAATCTTCTTCATGATCTTGTGATGTCTCTTCCTTTTGTTCCTTCAAGCAAGCTGATGCATTTTGCCCTTTGGTTTTCTTAAAATCAATAATTTTTTCCACAAGTTCGATAGAAAACAATTCGAATCCTTCCTTAAGTTGCTTGGTCATATCTTCAAATATTGTTTTCATGATTTTTTATATGCTCCTCACCATCATATGAGGCTCCCTTTTCATCCCTAGTCATAGTTTCCTCAAAAAATTTGCTCTTCTTCTCCTACTTTTTTTTTTTTTCCCTCTTCAACAAAAGCACTTTTGGTTTCAATACCTAATGGTGGTACCTGAATTCTTGTCCTCATGAATATTAGACCACATTAGGTGCCAAGATCATGCTCTGATACCACTGTAATGTCCCTTATTAGGAATTTTATTAAAATTGCAATTTTCCACTTTTTTTCCCTAGTTCGACCTTTGACTAGTTTTGATCTCTAGGTCCCAAATTTGCCCCAAATGATCCCAAATATTTTGAGAAGGTATATGAATGATATTAGAACATAAATATGTGTTTCAAGGATTCCTTTGGACCTTTAAAATACTTCTTCAAATCCTCTTTCAATTCTGATCAATGTAGGTAACTTTACTAGTGATTTTCCTTTGACTAGTATTGGCCTCTAGGTCTCAAATTGACTCCAAATGCCTTCAAATCTTCAAGGAAGGTGTATGAATGATATTAGAACTTGAATATGATGTTTATGGATTACATATGTCCACCAAAATACCTCTGCAAACTCTCTTAATATTCTGGACCAATTATGCAATTTTACTAGTGATTTGGGGTTCAAATCCCCCTGGGGTAAGTACTGAAAATGGCTTCCCAAATGCCTCCAAACCCACTCAAATTTATGAACAGAGGTATGTAATGTGTTAATTATTTTATTAAAGTCCCATATGCACCATTAATAGATTATTAGAACTGTTCTCACCCTCTCCCATTCAACTGCAAAAATCCTCAATTCGACCCTTGGGGAAATGACACTATTTCACTTCCCAATACAACTAAACTGAGTAAAAATGCTTCAAATGCTCAAGTACAGTACATGAAACTTGTAGAAGACATCCATGGCAGTATATTGATCACAAATATATCAGATAATCATCCATTCATTCGAAATCATCATCAATACATTGGCTCACAACAAGGTAGTGGGGAAATGGCATTGTTCTTCCATTAAAAATGAGATTTATACATTTCTACTTGGAATTTCGACCTGAAACTTTTTGGAGATGAAGAAAAGAGTATTTAATTCATATTACAAAATAAATGGGGCATTAAAAGCTTCCCCAAAGAGTACAATAGCTCACCAAAAACGCCCTCCCTCAAGGATCAAGAATATGCCATCAAAACTGGAAATGGTTGAAGGAGTGAGCTACAATAGAAGAAACCATGAGCTGCCCTGTAGCTTACACCTGCAAATAAAGACTCCATTAAAGCTCCAAATGAAAGGTCTGAATGGCCTTTCCAATTACCAACTTGGATGGGAATCTTTCACCCTCGAAATTGGCTAAGGCAAGAAACTAGTCATCCACTAGCTCTCCCTCTTCACAAATGCAATTGCAAATTCTACAAATGATCAAAAGCCATTCTCATACTTCATTTCTACATTTTATAACCAACATTAGCCTTCTAAGGGTCGAAATCCTCTCAATAGATTCAATAGATTTCCATTTAGGAAATATTCCACATTTGCCACTTGTCTCCTAGTTCCAACCTTCCATCTTCTCCCAAATTCGATTTTGAGTCTCTTTGGATTCTCCAACTCCCAAATTCGCCTTATTTGAGCCTATTTTTGGGGCTGACATGTCATAGTGGTCAGATTTCAGAGGTCAGGTCTGCAATTTGTCATAGTTGTCATAGATGCTCCATCATTGGTGTCATAGGGGCTAGGGAATCTAGCCCAAGTGTCCACAAACTTCCACTTTGACTCTTTATCTTCCATGGAGGTTACAAATCCTTCCCAATTAGACCTAATATGTTCAATGACATGTGTTATGACTTACCAACTCACCCAAGAGTGTTCACATTTCCATTAATTCGAATTTGCAAAAGAGAGATACCATGTATTATGAAAAATCAAGCTAGTGTGGGTCCCACATTCTCCATATGTCTCCAAAACCATTTGTCACCTATGATTTCTCTTGGATTTATTTATTCACTCTATTTATTAAATAATTGAACCCTTCTAATGTCTAAACATCATTTATTATCCCCCTTATTCCAAATCCCAAAGCTTCCACCCCAAACCCAGGAAACTAGTAATTTTTCTCCTTGGCAATTATTTGACCCTTAACATCAATTTTACAAACTCTAATGAATATGGCTAATGTGATTAGGCCATTGTGACCCAATTCCAAATTTGGGACATGACAGTATCCAAACCGAGGTATAGGTGATGTAGATTCAGAGTCAGATGATGATTATGAGGCGGTGAGTAAAGCTCGATCCCTTAATTTCCTTTACTTTTGTTCATTGATTAATTTCTAATTTGTTTGGGAACTCCCTTGCATTTTCTTTGGTAATAGATTTGGCTTTGATTGGAAATATTTATAATGATTATCAAGATAACCGTTGTGCATTTAAGCTAGCAATAATGCAACCAATCAATTTGACATTCTTGAGTTTTCTTATGTGTGGTTATCATAGTAAATTTTATAAGTTTATTCTGGCAATAAATTTGAGCAATAAATTTGATATTGTTGCTCCAATTATTGAGTTTTCTTATGCTTTCACTTTCATAATTTTCCACATGACACACTTTATATGTAGTTCTTGGTTGGAAAAATAAATACACCAACTGACACGTCTGCAGCAAAAGCCAAAACAAGAAAATATATTCGATGAATACCTTGGGAGAGGCTTAAATTTACAAGGGACAAATATAGAGAAACTCGGTTAGAGCAATACAAAAATTATGAGAATTTGCCTCAAACTCATGATGAACTAGATAAGGTGGGCTTAGCATTGTAGCTAGAAAAATGTTGTTTTTGCATCGGTAGACAAACAATTTCTTATGTACTTTTCTTTTGTTTTAACACTCTATACTTTGATTTTATCTTTTCATCTTTTGTGTTTAGGAGTTATCTTGGTACTCCTACCTTCCCATGTTAACTTGGTATATTTTCCAATGATTTGTGATTAAATTGTGATGGATTAAATTATTTATTTTCACTACATCCTTATATTTTACTTATGTGTAGGTATGTAAAAGAACTAAAAAAGGAGGGAATTTATATGGATTTTGCTACAATACAAAACCGATGAATTCTACAATTCTACACTTTCAGGTGAGTGCTTTATATATATATAATAATAATATGTGCCATAAATAATGAGAAAAAACCCATGATATAAATTTGAGAAAATCAAATAATGCTTTAAATGCATGCTTAATAATAACATAGGTTATGTAATAAATAGAAATTCATGATACAAATTTGAGGAATCAAATAATGCTTTCATAATGGCGTATTTTATAGTATAAATATGTGAAGTGCTTATCTTATATCAATATTGAGTTAAAGTGACTTGCGGTTATTTTAATACATCAAGACATTTCAAGAATATTTGATATGAAAAGTATTAAATAAGAGGCTATGAAAATTAAGTCAATGATTATGACAAATAATGAAAATTAAGGCGATGACTATGAGATGTTGGTAAAATAGTCAATATTTGCACCGAGAGGAGCGAGGTGACGTACAACCCAGTATGGGGGAGATGTTGTAACGTTTGTTCCTAACAAATAATTAAAAAAATTCATGTCAACTCATAAAATAAAATATTATGGAAAGTATTTACAAAAAATCCATGCTGGCTCATAAAATAAAATATTATGAAAAGTAATTAAAAATCGATGTTCGTCTATAAAATAAAAACTTAAAACTTAAACCCAGATCTATCAATCAAGAGAGACAAAATTTATTGATTCTAAATTAGAAAAACAAATTACACCTCAAGAAATTGGATCCCTCTTGGTGCTTGATAGATCCAGGTTTAAGATGGATCTATGCTGGTTTTAAAAGATTCTAGGGTCATGCTTACTATCTTAATGTCTTAGGAAGCTTGAAACTCTTGTTGGTTTCAAAAAACATGGATAAATAGTAAAACTAGTCGTATAAATGTTTGTAGTGTGCCTAGCCCTTAACTAAGGTTAAAGGTTGTTGGAATATCTTATATTCCTTGGAAGATAATAATGTATTTGTATTATGTCGGAAGTTATCTACAATCTTATGTAAAGAGTAATACATTATATCCCATATTCATTATGGTAAAGTATACTCTTGATATCCATCATTATATAAAGAGATGTTATTATGGAGAATTATATTATCCCACATGCAATATGTGAGAGTAATTCCTCCACATCTCTTGGTGGGAGTCACATCACAAGTACACTGATCTGTTCAAGTGAAGTGATCATACAACAAGTGCTAAAGTTGTATATGCTCATAGATAGTATTGACACATGGTATGGTGATCACGAGCTTTATTATATTGTATTGGGGTTATTTGTAGTTGCTCTCTTGTAAGATTGAAGAAGATTTCTGGAGATAATAGAAGACAAACTTCCCGTGGGCGTAGCCCAATTGGGTGAACCACGTATATCTGGTGTATTCTTTTCCTTGTTCTCTTTCTGTTCTTATTTATATTGATATGTTATTGTTAGCTTAAATAGTGTGATAATTATATATAGTTTGAATACCATGAAAGAATTCTAATAGCCAAGAATCTTGAAGCAAATAAGTCCTCACAAGAATTATTCAAAGATATGCAAGAATAAGAAGAAGAAATATTGATACATAAACATAAGAGAAGGAACTCAATTGATGGAAATATCATCTCATGTATTATTCCTCAATGTGAATACAATATATAATACATCTCAAGAGAGAAAATAGAATGTCTTAAAGGCAAGTTGTAAAGCACAAAAAGTAAGGCTTACTAAAAACATAAAAAATCCCTAGGTGGCAAAAGCAGTTTCCAAAATTGCGCTAGAGGCTTACAAATTTGGCAAGTATGGTAATGGAATGTAAATATGGATAAGAAATGATGTGGAGGTCGAATTGGTCAAGTGGTAAGAGTTTCCAAGTCAACTAGCTTTTCCTTATCCACTAGAATGTAGAAAAAACAGGATAAAGCTGTCTAAATTAGGAAAGTGTCTTTCTAATTCAACAATAGAATAAAATCAGACAGAATCCAAGGAAATACTATCCATAATTTGTCCAAATTCATTTTTGTGGCTTAGGATGGCATGTGGTCCACTAAAAGACGAAAATGGCCTATTTTACCTAGTCAAAACTTAGGAAATTAATCTAGGTGACTAGTAAAATATATCATAAGTATTTAATGGGTTTTTAAATGTTCCAACATCCCCCCTTAAGCCTGAATTTATGAGGTGAAATATCAGAAATATAGGGCCCAAGCAACAAGGCTTATGGTCACCCCAATACAAAAACTTATTAGTCCATGTAGGTGAGGAAAGAGGGAAAACCACTTGGGAAGAAAACCTCCCCTCAAGATCATGGAATACACCATAATAATGCTCTCCAAATTCCAAGTAGGTGAGAACTTGGTCAAATGTATGGAGGAATATTCTTCTTCGGAAGAAGTGGAATGTACTCACTAGACTTGAGCTTCTTAATATTAGATCCAAATGAGACTTGATGATGTCCTCCATCTTCTGTGAAATAGGTGCTAGAAATCATGCAGTGAATTAGAAGCAAGAGAGAGAGAGCGAAACCAGTCACTCCAAACTGTAATTTTGCCTCCATAGAATTCAATAACACACTGAAAAGAAACCCAAGGAGAGTTTCTGAGTGTGTATGATCTGCAACAACTAGGTGATGATTCGAATTAGAAGACATATGAGAGAACTGAGAGATTGTTACACCTAAAATCTCCTCATCATCAGATTCAGTGTATACATCCCTAAAGTTAACCTGATTGAGTGATTGACCTGGAGGGATTTGTACTCATTTGTACTAGGTTTTGAGAGTTCGTCGCAGGTTGCACATTAGCAACATGCAACGTCGCATCTTGCTCCATCACAGGATGCGACGAAGTCAGTTAAGTGGAAAAAATAGCTTCTTCGAGCTTCTTCTCGAAGCTTGCTGACTTGAGACCCTATCCCTGACCTCTTGGAGGAGCTGGCACTTGGTTCCTAATCATTTGGAGAGATCCCTTAAGACTCTCCTATCATATCTCAACCTATCCTATCCATACCCTATCCACTTAATCCTATTTAAATGAAGCTCACTCCCATTCCAAGGGGAGGAAGACTATGGTATCTACATGCTGGTGAAATCACCTTTGGAACATCTCAACTCACCTATTGGAGAAATCATACTTCCTTGGAAGCATATGGAAATTGGCTTTGTTGGAGAAGGGATGCAGCGTTAAGCCTTGGTTGTAGTTCTATATCTCTATTATGTACTTCCCCCTATTTACAGTAATACAAATGCTTTCCACCAATATTGTTAACTTGTGATGATATTGAGTAGTTTACTTAGATCTCTTATTATATAGATGCTCTTTACTCGCTTCATGTTGTTTGTGTCTTGACAGGTCTAGCAGCACAAATCTTCCAACAGCAAGAACAAAAGAGCACTCCTGATGATACCAAGCAGAAACAGAAACTAAAGTATCCTTGTTTACTGTGTGGAGATGACCACTTCTCCAAAGAATGTCCCCATAGAGACGAAGTACAAAAGTTTCTTAGGGGGTAAACCAACTCCCCTAGTCCTCAATGATCTTTTTCCTACTCAGAACCAGCAGATGATTGCTCAACCCCCCCAGCCCAGGGTGAACCATCCAATACCACGCATGTTCTCATGTTGTGTAATGAGACGATCAATTTGAACACTTGCTCGCGATCCTACGAATCGGTCCCTTCGAAGGAACCCACTAGAAGTAATGCTGAAAAAGATTTTGACTCCTTAACTGATGTCATTGTACCATCAACTTCTCTCACCATCGAGAAGCCATCCTTGGAATTAATATTGCAACCTCCCAAGAGTACTATTCGAAAAGTTGTTTTCAATTCTAATGCTCAGGAAACACAAAATTACAATATCGTAGAAGACTTGGCACAAGCTCCTTGTGCCATGTCTACCCTGGAAGTTTTGTAGAATTGTCATAATCAACGCAAAACTCTCCTTGTAGCCATCAGTGCAGTCGACCCCGATTCCTTGAATACCATCATGTTCCGACTTGACCACTTCAAGCCAAGGCTCTCCCACCAGCTCGCATTCGAAGTCTCTGCGAACATTGCTGGGAAGATTGTCCATCGTACCCTTTTAGACGAAGGCGCCTCCACTTCTATCATGTCGATCGCCTGTTGGAGAGCCATTGGCTCCCCCGAGTTGAATCGTTCTCCTACCACGTTGAAAGCATTCGACGAGCGTGGCTTTCAACCTCATGGGCTCCTACAAGCTCTTGCAGCTGAGTTGGGCGGAAAGACCATAACCGTTAACGTGGAAGTGGTCTTGGCCCCAATAGATTATAATCTATTTCTTGGTCGCAATTGGTTTTATGCCATGCAGGTGGTAGCCTCTTCAGTCTTCCGCATAGTACAATCCCCACACCAAGGACGAATTGTTACTATTGACCAATTAGATTTTTGCGCACCAGACGCTACTACTCATCTTGGTGACCATGTTCCTTCCATTGGACAAATGTAAAAACAATATGAGAGTATAGGGGTTGGCCTTTTGAAAGATTCATCTCTCATGGGTGTCTTTCCCATTTCGGACCCCCCTAATCATGTTGCCTCGGTTAACATGATATCCGCGGAGATTTTATCTCACTCTTCTGATATTTGTCTTGTACCGGATGAAGCCACAACACACCTGCTTGGAGATATAATGCCTCTTTCACCCACAGAATGTATTTACGAGGCTATCCAATCAACACTCGAGGACCATTTAACTATGGCCTCTCCATCCTGTTCTCTACGACGGACGTGATCTCTACTTGATCTCTTACTTTGGACTTTTCATTCAAACGAGTCCATCATGGAAGTTATGAATGTTGACGACGGTCCGTGGGATGATCTCCACCATAGGTCATCTTTTCTTCCTCCTTTGGAGTACATACAGGACAACATCCACACCCTCTTCTCACCAAATATCTACCCGTTCCCTAATTCCCCCATCTTTACATGTCTTACAGACACGGAGGGAAACTTCACCAACATTGAGCCAACCACCCCGGTAGACATCTCGGTGAAACCTGGTATAGTGGAACACATTCGCATAGGCCATAAGTGTTCCCCTGAAGAAATAGTTGCTGGCACAGCCTTATTCAAGCAATTTCGAGACATATTTGCTTGGTCCTATGAGGAGATTCCTGGGATAGACCCTGTGATTGTTTCTCATGAAATAAAAACCTATCCCGACGTCAAACCTATACGCCAAAAGTTGCGATTGGTACACCCCCGGAAGATGGCGGTAATCAAGGCAGAGATTGAAAAGCTCTTAAAGGCTGGTTTTATTTATCCTATCCCATTGATGGATTGGGTCTCAAATGTCGTCCATGTGAACAAAAAGCAGGGTACCATTCCTGTCCGTGTCAATTATTGGGACATTAACCGGGCTTGTCCAAAAGACAACTACCCGACCCCCTTCATCGACCACATTATCAACAATTGTGCGGAAGCGTCATCTTCTCATTTATGGATGGCTTTTCTAGTTACAACCAGATTGAGATCAACGCCGCCGACCAACACAAGACGATTTTCATCTGCCCGTGGGGAACGTTTGCATAACACAAACTCCCATTTGGCCTTAAAAATGTTGGCGCTATGTTTCAGTGAGCTATGTCGTATGCCTTCCATGACATTAAGGACTTTGTGGAACCTTACCTGGACGATCTCCCTGCTCACTCAAAGCAGTGCGAGTTCCACATTGATCATCTGACGGCCATTTTCCTCAGATGCAGACGGTACAATATCTGGAATCCCCATAACTGTATCTTTTGCGTAGAGTCCGGACGCCTCTTAGGATTTATCATTTCGAAGGATGGGATCCGCATTGATCCCTTAAAAGTGGAGGCCATAATCAACCTGCCACCCCCGACTGATGTGATGGAACTTCAAAGTCTCCAAGGGAAGGCGACTTATTTGAGACGTTTTGTTTGCAATTTCGTGGAGAAGACTCAGGGGTATATGAGACTGCTCAAGAAGGACGTCCCCTTCATTTGGGACGGCCAAGCTCAAAAATCCTTCGACAGTATCAAACATGCCATCACGCATGCCCCCGTGCTCCAACCGCCCAATTATTATCGAGATTATATCTTATATCTCGCCGCTTCTGTTACCACTATCGCCATGGTTTTGGTACAGGAGGATCAAAACGCCCAGGAACATGTAATATACTATGCAAGTAAGGGTCTCACTGACACTGAAACTAGATATTTACATGTCAGAAAACTTGCATTCGTGGCGGTCATCGCCGTCCAAAAGTTCTGGCACTATATCTTGCTCCGCACCACCACCATCATCGCATACTCGAACCCCATGTACCATGTCTTGACACGACCGGTGCTTGGGGGCAAGTATTCACGTTGGATCATGATACTGCAAGAATTTGATCTTCTCTTCGAGAAATCCAAGTCAAAAAAGTCTTTAGTGTTTGCCGAGCTGATTTGTGACCTTCCCCATCCTGATGCAGAAATTTAGCACAATGACTCTTTTCCAAATGAATCATTGTTTCTCATCAGTACGACTGATCCATGGTATGGAGATATCTCATTATATCTTCAAACCCAATGCTTCAACCTTCAACTGTCTCACGACAACCATCGTAAGATACGTCACCATGCGAAGTATTATTTAATCATCAATGATACTTTGTATCGCCGTGTCATTGATTCAATTCTCCGACGTTGTCTAACTCACGATGAAGCCGAACGCGTTCTCAATGACTGTCATGCTAGGGCATGTGGTGGTCAGCTCTATGGGATTGCTACATCCTAGAAAATTTTGTGCGCAAGATATTATTGGCCTACTATCTTCAAAGATTGTATTGAGGCCGTCAAAAAATGTCCTCCTTTCCAACACTTCCATACGAAGAAGCGCACCCATCCCGCCCCATTACACCTGGTTATTGCTGTGGGCCCCTTCGCAAAATGGGTCATTGACTTCATGCATTGTAAGCCTACCTCGGTCGGGGGGCATAGTTACATCATTGTAGCTGTGGATTACTTTACAAAGTGGGCCAAGGCTATGCCTACATACCAGAACAACGGCAAAACCACCGCACTCTTCATGTTCAATCATGTAATAGTGTGGTTCGGAGTTCCTCAGGAAATTGTTACCGATCATGTTTCCCATTTTCAGAACCATATGGTTGATGAACTGAGCGATAGGTTGGGTTTTTGCCATGAAAATTCAACACCCTACTACCCGTAGTCTAATGGACAAGTCTAGGCCATTAAAAAAGTCGGTGTTGGCCACCAGTACAGGTCAGGTCAGAGGAGGTTATCAACCCTATGGCCATGGTCAAACTTATGGTCAATTAGGTTCGTATAATCAGAAGTTTAATGCTCATGGTCAAGCTTATGGTCCGTCTTATCCTTCAAGTTCTTACAATCAACCTTTTATGGTAGCTTATAATCAAGCTTTCTAGCCGCAACTCCCGTTCCTTGCATGACTGAATCTTCCGAATCTCATGAATGATCCGGTGTGTCACGACTTTAATTGGCCTTCGGTCCCTACCAAGCTCCCTTAAGACATTCCTAAATTTGAGGGGATAGGTGGTGAGGATCCGAGTGATCATGTCACAACGTTTCACCTTTGGTGCTCTTCCAACTCCTTGAATCACGATTCCGTTTGATTGCGACTATTTCAAGGCATCCTCACGGGGGCAACTACGAAGTGGTATGTTGAGTTGCCTAGGGGAACTTATAGGGGTTTTAACGAGATCGCTTTGGTTTTCTTGGATCATTTCCAGTTGCCGGTTCGTTATGATACTGGTACTGAACTTTTGCCTACCTTCCGTCAGAATAAGGCCACACATATTTCTGACCACATTCAAGAGTGGCGTTGGCGGAAGAGGTTAGTGAAAGCCAACATTCCTCTAGAGTTTTCGTTGGAATGGTTTCTCAAGTCTCTACTTCCATATATTTCTAAGGACATTTCGATGTTCGGTATTATGACCGAGGAACAAGCCATCTTAAAATTCCAGCAGTTAGATTTACTATACTCTTAGTCTGGCATTTTATATGACATTATTCCTGACGCACCGCGAACATGACATGAGCCCAAGACAGTTCCTGGACCGCATGACGATGGCATTGTAGGATATGCAAGTACTCGCCCTATAGATTTGGTGGCTAATCAAATGCAAAATTTGTCGCTTAACCAGTCTACTCCCTGACAGGTTCACACCTTGTCCAATTCCACCCCATCGTCCGATGTACACACTGTGCAAACAACAAACCCATCGGGTAACCAACAGCCTGGTGGTAAGAAGAAGGGTGGAAACAATGGGAACAATAATAGTAATCGCAATACCCCTCGTAAGGAGAATGGAAACCCTCCTCAGGAAGGCGGGAATGCTGGTGAGGACTGTAAACCTAGGCGTAAGGTGAAATTCCCTTGCAAGCTTTGTGGGGAAGATCATCTTACTCACTTGTGTCCTTGAATCGAAGAAGCATCGAAGCATCTTGCACAAAGCCCAGCTGTGTTGAAGGATCCCATTCCTCATCATCAAAACATGGCTTCACATGCTCCCACCACTGGTTATGGACCTAATGAGACTGCAACGTCTTCTTCCAATACTAGTGGTTATGGATGCTTGAATATGGTTCAATCGGAGGTTAGTGTTGCTACTCGTCAACGCGATTATGGTGCACCACAACCTAATATGGGGAGTGAGCCTCCCCCTCCTCCTGATAATTCCTTGCATATCGAGAAGCCCTCTATTATTTTGTGGATACCGAAAGGTGTTCTTAAGTGCTCTACGCATAATCCCAATGCTCAAACCGCCCAGAACTACTCCATTGTAGAAGATTTGGGCTAAACTCCGTGTGCCATGTCGGCTCTCGAAGTTTTATAGGTGTGTCCTTCTCAAAGGAATGCCCTTTTGAGTGCTTTAGGAGTTCAGGATGGGGGGAGTCCCAACATTATCAAGTTTGACACTACTGATGTTCAACCTCGCTTACCTTACCACGTGGATTTTCAAATCCATGTAAAGTGCCTTCGAATTTTGTCAAGAGAATGGTGGTTGACGAAGGTGCTTCCGCGTCAATGATGTCATTAGCTTGTTGGAAAGATCTTGGCTCTCCTCCCTTATCCACATCTAGGACCATGCTCACTGCATTTGACGGTCGGTCATTTAAGCCGCATGGGATTCTTCCTTCCCTTGTTGTCCGCTTGGGTGGGAAATCCTTGCCTATTGAAGTCGAGGTGGTTGATGCACCCATCAACTACAACCTTCTACTGGGTAGGAATTGGATGTACGCTATGAAAGTGATCACATCTATTGTGTTCAGAGTTATTTGATTTCCAAACGAAGGCAATATTGTGACAATCGACCAGCTGGATTTCGTTAGTCCTTATTCCATAGCATCCACAGGATCGGTGGTCCCACAAGTTAAATATTCTCAGCCGAAAACTGGGAACATTGGTGTGGGATTGTACCCCTCATTGATGGGATCTTTCGACTTCCTTGCACCAATCTCCTTTGTAGGAACCATCTCCAATGATGCTCCTTCCTCGTTAAATCATGTACCTTTCCAGACATCGTATTTCAGTGATCCGTGGAATCTACCTTCCATGAGTTCCCCGTCTGGAGACGTTTCACACATTGGGATGGATATGCCCTTGTATGCAGTCAAGCTTGCTCATTATGTTCAACCAGCCATTACAGATTCGGATCTCTCTTCTTCATGGACAATAGAGGAAGATCACGTTATGCTGCCCGCACAGGCAGTCAACCCATCTTGTTCACACGAATGCCTTGATGGTACTCTGCCTTTGGATGAATATTTTATCGAGTCCATGCATGGTAATGACGAGCCTTGGGAGGATTTCTATCATAGATCTCATTCCCTTCCCACCCTTGGTCTTATTGAACGAGATGAGCCTATAATACAACCTGCCATCCATTTGGATTTGGATCCAGTCACAATCTCGTCCAGCCCTGGTTCGACGTTTGAGTCTGATGAGTCTTTGAGCTCTCCTATAGATCCGTAAATTGGTGCTCATGAATAGTTTGATTCTATTTCTAGAATTTCCAACTCCCGTGATGATGGATTTGCTTTTGCAGATTCCTTCACATCCTTCAGCTTTGCTCTTCATTTTGATCCCTAGGGTATTGGTACTATGGCACCTTCAGCGATTAGCTCTACCTGCATCTTGTCTGAGGTTAACAATAGTGAAGTTGAAAATGTTTCTACCACAGTGACTTGTATCAGATTTTCCTTTACGTATGTTTTAGAGATGATCTTGGTACTTATGTTTCTTAGAGACAGGATTCTTAGATAGACTTATACTTGTTTACTAGTCCTTTTCGACATTTTCTTTGGTCATGGTAGTCATATTCGGAACCTTGCATATAGGTTTAGGCCTCCCCGTTGTTATGATGCATTTGAACCCTTTGCCAACCGAATTAGCAGACACCCCCTGAGTGTCCTTATCTTGCTCATGTTCCTTGATTATCAATAGCTTTGTTCCATGCGCTTGGAACTAGTCTCGCATGCCCCTGACACTCGTCAACTCCCATTACAAGCATTCTTCCATCTCTCCTTTGACCTCGTTAAAAACAATAAGGAGGTCATGAGTTTACTTTTTCGGGCTCGTTAAACCTTTACGGAAAAGATTTTTATAAAGTCTTTTTTAAGCCCTTGTTAGACTTTTTCAAATCAAACAAGATTGGCGACTATGCTTGTCATTTCAGACTCGTTAAAGGATTTGAAGCGACATCCACTTAGGTATAAGTTTACCCCTTTTCCAGACCTTTGTGGATTAATTACGAAAAAGGTATACTCTAGTCATACATGATTAGAAGAGTTCTTCTCTCATTATTTTACACTTTTTCGGGTGAGGAGACTAACTTTATGAAAAAGGACTCTCCTTTTATGTCAAGTTGTGATTGCATTACATCATCCTGCTTGCTGCTTGAGCCTTGTGCCAGCTCCCGCCTACTCAATTGTTAGCATGGTGCCTGATCACTTTCCCCTGTCGAGCCCTGCAGAGCTTACATTTTCCCTTCACAATTTGATGACCTTTTGACCCTGAGGGAACACCCCCCTGAGTGTCCACATCCAGCACATGCTTCCTTGCATCGATCATAGGTATGTTCCATTGCTTGGGACTGGTTTTCACTCTATTTGACACTCGTTCCCTCACTTGTTGTACTATAAGCAATTTTATTCTTTTTCAATATTTTCCAAGTATGAAAAAGACCAAAAAATCAAATATTCCAAAAAGCTGGATGGGATTATGGTTACTACTTCTAGTTGGCAGTTGTTGTGTCACCTTTGAACAGAGCATTCATTCCACTCCATACACTATGAGTCGGGACTATAGTTGGACCTTAGGAGCTATACTTGTTTCTCAGTTTACTCCACCGATTGGTTAATCTTCCAGTCATTATGGAGCCCTTTGTGATTCCTCTTGCATTGCACAGTATATATTGAGTCTATGCTGCCTGAGTCTATCCATCTGCTTATGCTCTTGTTCAAAGGAAGTCCTGAAACCAGAGTCGGCCACTCCTCAGATATCAGTAATTTCTATCTCCAGTTTGCACCAGTTGTTTCCTTTTCAGTAGGATACCATATCTTACTGTAGAGCGATCATGGCTATGATCTTATGACATGTATTCACTATGTACTGCCTATTCATGGCCATTATATCAGATTGTTGTACTATACTGACATGTACTCAGGGATACTATTGTATTATGATGAGTGAGCTGCTCCTTCCACTTGTGTCTCCATCACTCCACTTCTAATATTTATAATGTATTTCGGCCATCGTAGCATTAGTCTCTGACCTCACACATTAGGGGGCATCTGTTACAACGTAATTTTCCACCTTGTGAGCATCAACACTCTTTGGCCTGCACGATCCATTTTACTGACTCAGATCCACTTTATATCCTTCAGACACACTATTTCCCTATGTTTTCTCCCTGTATGCTTGCTGTATCACTTCAGTGGCGTACCCGCGAGTTGCATCTCTATAGCCCACGAGTAGCATGTAAAATGGTAAAAATCACTAGTTAATTACGTTTTACTCCCAAAAAGCGGTCTTAGGGTGACCTTTGGCCCTCCATTTGTCTCGAAACGCCTCGATGTGTCCTTTCACTTACCTTTGGGAGGACTATATATTGAGCACATATGGCATATGGACAGGAAGAGAAAGGGAGAGCAAGAGAACTTGAGTGGATTTTTTCCCTATCTTGAGTCTACACTCATTGATATTTGTTGTTGTGAACCCTTTATGTTCACCTTCCAAACTCCTATCATAATTTGAGTTTGCCATTCCATGGAGGATTGAAGTGGTGGAGGAACAAGTGGAGAGACCCAGATCTTGGTTCAGATTGGTTGCCGAAAAGAGGTCATATCATATTGTACTTCTTGTTACTTATTAATAGAAATACTCATATTCTCGTCCATTAATGTTGTGAATGTTGTTTATATTACATTTGGTTGCATTTACTTATAATATCATGGGCCATTTCTATTGATGATGTTAACGTCTTTCATATATTATATGCGCTTGTTGTATATTGGCTGTCAAGACTAATTTGCAGGTTCAAGTGCATGAGTTGAAAGCTCCAACGGGGATCTACATCAAACGTTTAGATCGAGGTTGGTTATATTCTTCATTATATTAGCATTGTCATTTATATAGCGTAGAATTGAGAATTGAGTTAATTTTTGGTAATCAGCTGTCTGTTGTGGTCTACCCCAAGCCATAGGAAGTTTTTTCCAACACACCTAAGAGGGTCGCTTAATCAAAAAACAAAGAGAGCATCCAAATAGGGTTTGATAAAGTATTGGAAAAATGAACAACAAGCTTTGTTTATTGTATTACATTATAACATGAAAAATAACACATGTATGTATGTATGTATCAACAAAAAATGCATGTACCATCTATCTCTTATGTGCAAAAAATCTATCTCTTATGTAAAGTTAACTGACCTCATTCAATAAATCCATCTGGATCCTCTCTGTTGCTAATTGTCTCCATCAATTTCTCATGCTCTGAATGATGCAGGAAGTTGCGTACCTTGGTTGAGATCTTGCTTGACATTGTCTGTAGATGGACGTTTGTGCCAATGATCAAGTTTGTGAAGTGATAAACCATTGAACCTGGTCTGTAATCCACGAATACATACCCACTAGTATTTCTTGAACTCCCATCTAGTGTAAGATATTGCCCCTTAACCACCATCGAGCCAATAGGAAATTCATTGCCTTCATTGTCGATTAATGATCTGTTGAGGGTTTTCTTACCTTGGATGAACCATTCCAACCAATAATCCGTGCCCCATTCATTTTCTATCGGGGAAACAATTGCATATATGTGTCCTGGTTGTACAAGATCTGAGATATGGTCGTAGTCTATAGAAATCACTAACTGAACCTCCTCTTACTAGGTTGTTACAACAAATTCATGCGGGTCTACTACAAGTGACACACGATCGCATTCATCAACCTAGTCCATGCATTCGCATTCATCCCATTGGCCACTATTGCAAGGGATACAAAAGCAAGCAAGTTTTCGCATCCATATTTCAAATAAGGGGTTGTTTGAACTTCGAACTGAATGAAATCCACGTGTTCCTTGTACTGTGCCTCAACTATAGGAACACGATCGATCTATGCCAACCACTTGCAAAAAAATTGTTACTACACATCCTGTCACTGTTGATGTTTGTTGATCTCTTGCTCGGTCTGACATTGTTGCAAAGCACCATTGAACTATGGATTCTACATCTCTGATATGAGAGTTTGTGGTAAACCTCATCTCTTCCCTTTGTAGTGTGGTCTTGATGCATGGACCGGCCCCATCATGCCTGCCTTTTCCGTGCCTGGTCTCAAATAGTTCTAGATATGCGGTGCATTGTAAGTCTTATGAAAAATACTCATCCACTAGAATACTCAAGCATTTTTAAATTGGCCCACACAACCATCTGAACATATCTAATGTTGATCCATCTGTATATCTCTCTCCTTTAACTTATCATAGAAAATTCGAAAACAATGTTGCACATAATGCAAATCATGGGTTCTATCATCACTTATTTAAAAGTTTGTCTCCTTCAGTATTATCCTCATGTCATTGCTGCTCTTTGGCCCATGCCTATACGTAATATGTACCATGATGTTGATTTGGTTTGAATGGTAGTATTGACTCTGGATTTCATTTTGTGGCTGAAGGGTGTATTTTTCTGCAAAATCCACAATTGACACTATGGTTCCAACGAGAAATGTGTCCCTGCATTTTCTGCACTACTCATCTTGCCATTGCGCTATATGCACATGTTAAACATACTGCTCAGTTTTCTTGTAGAAATCCGTCAAGAAGTCACATACCCATTCCTGTTTCCATGAAAACAAGGGCAATATTACAATGTGGCCTTTTGAAAAATGTATATGTCATAAATTGAATGTGTAATATGAAAAATATGCACTATTCATTTGTACCTGTGACTTCACCAATGTAATCTTTTTACTTTCCTTGGCACTGTCTAATTGATAGGTTACGTACTTGAAGCTCTGCATTTCCATGACCATCCTTCCAAATCCGTGCTCCTCGCTTTCATAAATGCAATGGTTCAAAAGAGAAAACCCACTACACCTAGAACATGTCTCATATAGACACGATTTTTCATAATATTTTTGTCCTTCAGGCCTTGGACACATGATGCTGTGGATAAAGTTTCTTGATGCATTCAGTGGTAGTATGGATTCATTGCAGCCCTGCACCACGTTAGTATGCAAATCACAAAATATATGTTTATATGTGTCATAATAATATTCATATTTTATGTGGTATCTACAACAATAGATGTTTCGATCAATGCATATACGAACGTACCATGGTTTGCATTTATCAAAGGACATTTGGCCCAGGTTCAATTGTGTGTGCTCATTCCTGAATCTCTCATATATTTTAGTCTGTGTGGTGTCAAGGAAGTGTTTAACATGGGGTTCACATTCAGTAGAACCTTTTCTCAGCTTTAGAATGTCTCTTTGGTTTGATCAAGGTTTGGTATGATCATGCCAAAAATTTTGTACTAACTCCTTAACAATATCAATTAGATTCCTATCTCCATGGGGAAACCTACCGACAAAAGCCCAACAATCTTTTCCACCCAGAGTGTCAAGATTTTCTCTTATAACATAGTAATTTTTAATATTTTTTCTATTTAATTTAAGTACGTGAGAAGTGTGTGATAGCAGGCGACGTTGCATTGTGACTTGCTTACAACTGATTCTGCTAACACACGACGAGCCACACAGAGATATTTTGTACAAGATGTCTTTCCAATCGCATTAAATGTAGATTGGAGATTTCTAAGAATATAACTGTTAGCCTCTGAACTTTTAACTATCTTTATGCCCAAAATTCTCCTAACAACAACTAAACAATGCGACTTTAACAAACATAGCAATAATTCACATTTACTTGCATCAGCTTTGGATTCAAAATATTCATTGACAATTTTGTTGCATTTCCATTCGATAGTGCATTTTGGCAACTTACCTTCAAGGCCCTATAGAGCACTTTCATCCACATGAATACGTCTAGGGGTTCTTCTTATTGCATTGGACAGTCGAGGTAGGGAAGTTGGATATGAGACATGAATACCAGAGCTTGTTTGTTGTGGTGCTTTGTTCACACATTGGGCCATATTGGGAGTGTGCTCGACATGGCTGTGGTCTTCTTAGGGAGATTGAAAATTAATCACTGCTTGTACATCCATCTCTACACATGCAACATCTTCCAATATACCCATTCCTTGAGGAAATTCATCACGACTCATTGATGGATTGTTGGTTGGAGATTGTGTTGATGTTGGAATTTGAGTTGGGTCCGTTGGACGCAACCACTTTACCTGTGGTTTTGAAAAAGAGGTTTTCATGTCAAAAACCATGTTAGGATCAATGACATGATCAATGGAAATGACTGGACCATGTCTCACTCTTTCCATTTCCAACCTGGCCTTTTCTCTCACGTCATTGACCTTTTCAATGGGAAGATTCCTTCTAGATTTTTTTGTTCTATTACGTGACTTTCCCATCTCCAAAAGTCTCTTTAAAAAAAATATGAGGTCTACCCCTGCAAAAGAAACAACAAATAAGATATTAGTTCCATTATACAATAAACTTGACACATTCTAACATAACTTATCACTTTACAAATTAACACATACAACTACAAACTATGTTGATTTATTTGTGTTAGACCATTTATCTAAGGAAAGAGTTAGGGTGTAGGTAAATTAGCACAGGATAGGGTTCATATGGAAATAATATGGTATCCTAGGAGTTTCATAATTATCAAAGAAACAAACTATCAAAGAGACATAAAGACAAACTACCTTCCTTATCATGTATAACAAATTATGTATATTGAAATGATCTAGCGAGTTATGTTATCCATGCAAAGTTGAAGTCACACGAAGTTTGAGTTATCAAGTTATCTAAATCAAGTCTCCCATGCAAAATCAAATCAAACTATTTTCTGAGTTGATAACTCAATCACATCTAATCCAAGTCATGAACTCAAGTGTCTAGACCGAGTTGAGAACTCAAGTGTACAATAGAGTATTCATGTGTTTGCAGGTATTACAGTTATAGGAATAGCACTATCTCCCAGGAAATAAGACTAAAACTATTGCAACAATCATTTAAGAACATAATTGAGGCTCAAGAATAAAATGACTTGCTTTGTGTTAAAAAAGTAGTGGAAGTCACAAGAAGAGGACTGAAATATTCTTCCTTTCCAACACCCTAGGATGAGATGACATTACACGTAATAAGGTGCATTACCTATGAGGTCAGACACAACATGGTGCCTGGTTATCACTCTAAATTTATTTCCCATCTAATTCATCATATACACATAATTATCTCTTACAATTCCAATCAATATAGATGATGGTTGGTCAAGTGTAGAATGGAGAAACTAGTGTCTTTCCTAGCCATGAATTCATAAAACTTTTGGTAATAACACCCTACAACAGATATGCCTAGGGATGTCTTGGGAATAGTTTGATAGTTTTTCTACATCAAATAAGATAAAGAGAATAAATTTACTAATTACACAACGAGGAGGTTGCAAATTCCCCCAAGGAAGGAGAATTCAATGAGGTAGAGGAAAGTAGTCAAGCTCAAAGGAACGATATTAAAGAAACATTATGATAAACACATAATGAAGAGGAGAGCATGGACAAAATGTCATGAACTATTCAATATGACCCTCTCCCATGATTGCTTCTTAGGATTTTATTCAAATTTAAGAGTCTCAAGAGAGAACCTCATCCATGCCATCCTTGTGTGAAATCAAAATATATTCATGGAAAAAATTATTGGTTTACATTGCATACTTCATCTTGTCTAGTGAATATGAGTATTTTTTAGATGTGAACTTGGGAATTCTTCCTGTCAAATTCATTGTTGTCTATGTATGGATATTGCTGTAGGCATATGATAAAACGCAAAGGCATGGGAGAATCTCAAATCTTGTGAATGAAAACAGTTATTTACAATACACCATACCTATTGAAATGATCCCCACTTGCAATGGAAACTAGTAGCTTGAATGTATCCACTAGATTCCAAGACCACTGAATATGTTTGTTAGATTCCAAGAGTGATTTTGTGTCCAATAGACCAATGAGTTTCCAAAATATCAATGAATGTGAGCCAATAAGCAACCTGCAAGAGCTTGAACCCACGATCTGAGTGAAAATCATGTGTTTTTTTGGTAGCATTCCCGGGAACATAAAACTCCATTTTTTTAAACTAGCAGCAGAAGTGCGCACGCATGTTTATACGCGCTCACGTGTGTTTGTAGCGCGTACACGTCATTAGCGCGTACGCGCTAAAACACGCGCACGTGCCCATACATAACGTTTACACCATTAATTGACCAATGTTTACACCATTTAATTCCAAACATTCAATACTTCAAGAATATTTGCATACATTGGACCATACTTCAAAAGTGGATAAATGAATGGCTAAAGAGAGGGGGTTTAAGGCTTCTAGGTATTTAAGGGTTTAGGAATTAAGGTTTAAGGTCTTGGATATTTGGAATTAAGGATTGTGGGTTAGGTTGTTTAGGAGTTAGGGTTGTGGGATTACAGTTTGAATGGTTCAACGGTTTAGGGGTTAAGGGATGTAGTGCTTTAGGGAGTGTGAGAGGTAGAGAGAGAGATGGAGAGAGACATATATAGAGATGGGATATGAGAGAGATAAAGAGAAAGAGATCATGGGGTTAAGGGGGGAGAAGTATCATCCTACGTCATACCTACAAGGGTCGCGTCCGGTACAACACCACCCGGTATTTGAAATGTAAACATGCTTAGAGGGTGAAAGAAGAGTATTGAGACCTAAATGAACGTTTCGTAGCTCAGGAACTACGATATGGGGATGAAACTATTTGGGCCCTGGGCCCTAAATCATTTGGATATGGATGTTTTTCACACCAAAGATGGCCCATAGGGCCTCAAACATGGCTAAGGAAATAATACCAAAAAACTCTCTCGTAAGTCCAACTTTCAAAAATATTTGTAAGGGGCCCCTAGATTTGTCCTAGGGGGGTGTTGTGGTCACAACAGTGGGATACATGAACCATGAGTAGGTTTTGTAAATCGAAACAATGGATTTAATCCCTAAATGATCCTCTCAACCTCAAGTGCCATGAAAAAAACCTAAAAGCCACAACGTGATCCCTCTATAAGGTGTCTTTGGAATCAAAGTTGAATGCGTGTGTCATTACAATGTCTTGGGAATCATGTACAAGTATTAAACAAGATCCTTTATCAATAATATTTTCTTCTTGGGAATATGGACACCATTAGTTGTCCAATATAGATTATCCCTAACGTTCTTTATGCATTGTGGATGGTTCTTGGGCCCTTAAACCTAGTCTTGGCAGAAAAACAATATCCTTAAGCCCTTGGCCATGGTTTATGGAGGGAAATAACAATCTTAGACCTGGAACATATTTTGTCAAGATCAAATGCAATGAATTCATCCTCAGACTACCATGCAATACCATGGATATGTTGCAAGGCCTTGAAAATCGTCAAAGAATGAAAACAGGTTCCTTGAGATCTTATTGAAACATATTGAGCTCAATTGAATTCCACTTGAGCCTTAATTGAAACTTCTTAACCTCAAGTGTCATCAATAACACATAGAAGCCATGACAGTAGCCCTATACAAGGAGTCTTTTGCATATTAATTGAATATGGATTCCATTATGATGTCTTGGGCATCGAGGATTTATCTTGGCTCCTTAACCATGCCTAGTGGATGGAAACAAGAGCCTCCAACACTAATTATTGCTTCTTAGGCACAAACACCATGAATGAGTCCCTGAACCACCACATATGAAATCTATAGGTTATTAGTCAACTTCAAGTGTGTTATGTGTGCCATGAATAGGTTATTTGTGAACCAGAAATGGGTGTCAAGGTCTGACCAAGGTATAGGGACAACAAGAAGCTCCTCATGCCTTAAATGAAGCTTCGCAGGCTCAAGCACCATGAACAACACCTACAAATCAAGAAGCTTCTTAGGATATGATGTTGAATGCATCTTCAAACCACCAAACATAACCCTTGTGGGGTATCTCCAGCAAATGTAGAGGGATACATATACCATGATTAGGCTGCATCGCATGCCTTAAACAAGATTATGTCTTCGACCCACGCCGGGAATGTTTGTCGAGGCCACGGATAATGTTGCGGAGTGTGTTAGTGGGATACCTTCAACATGAGTAGGTTTAATGAATTGGAAATGGGTCTATAGGCCAAAACATGCCTAAGGGGAACAAAGGGATTCAACCATAAATTAACATTTTCACGCTCAAGTGCCATGGTTTGGGGAGGAAAACACTTCATCCTTGGGGCTTAAACATAGTCTCTTAGGTTCAATAGCCATCAACAACATGTGAAAATAATGTCATGGACCCTCTCTAAGGGGTCTTTAAAATCAAAGTTTGATATGGATGCCATTAGAAGGTTTTTCTTAAAAAGGATGGGTCATGGGCCCTTGACCATGGTCAAGGAAGGAAACTTTAAGTGCCTCGAGATATTGTTGAAACTTCTTGGACTTAGTTTCTCTAAGTCCATGGACCAACACACGAGTCTTTTGTAAGGGTTCTTTGTAGGCATCCAAGTGGGATATAAGGTCCATGTGTAAGTATTGTGCACTAGAAATGGGTGTTGACACCTAAACATGGTGAAGGGTGAAAGATGGGATTTAAACATTAATTGAACCTTTTTAAGTCCGTGAAGCATAAAAACCACCTAGAAACAACATGATCCCTCATTAGGGAGTATTTAGCATGGGATTTAGATATCGGTGCCCTTAAGATGGTTTGTGCACTGTGGATGGGTCTTCATGCCTTGACCATGGTTGTGGTAATGAAACAAGAGCCTCTATCCCTTTAGCATGGTTGGGGGAGGAAAACAACAACCTTGAGCCCTAAGCATAGATTCTCAAGTTTAAGCACCATGAGCACATCCTTAGACGACCACATGGGACCATGGATAGATCAAATGGTATGCCCCTTGTACAAGTTATTTATAGGCCTTTAAATGGGATATGGTGTCATGAGTGGGAATCTACACTATAGATAGAGGAGGTTTACCAAATAATGATAGAGTGAGATGGGTGAAGAGGGTTAGAGCGAGAGGGGGAGGAAATTTGAGGGGAGAGAGAGAGAGAGAGACTGACCAAAATTTCTATACTTGCTGAAAGGCATACAATGGATTCCCTCACCCTCTCTATGGTTGATTGAGGTAGAAGTTGCTCGATCGTTATGGGAAAGGTATGGCTAGGTGTTATGTGTGTGTGTGTGTGTGTGTGTGTGTGTGTGTGAGCGAGCGAGAGAGAGAGAGAGAGAGAGAGAGAGAGAGAGAGAGAGAGAGAGAGAGAGAGAGAGAGAGAGAGAGAGGAGGGTTAAGGAGAGAGATAGATGGGGGGGAAAGAAAGAGATCATTTGGGCCTTAGGCCATAAATACCACTTCTCGGGCTCAATCACGATGAGCAATTCTTGTAAACTACAACACAAACACTCTCTAAGAATTCTTTAGCATCAAATTTGGATACATGTGTTTTTCACACCAAAGATGGGCCATAGGGCCTCAACAATGGCCGAGTAACGAAATACATCATGATATTGTTGAATCTTCAAATGTGTAAGAGCCTTCAACAAGTCCTCGAACCAACACATGATCCCCTTTTATGAGTTCTTTGTAGGTTTTTGTTCAGTACAGAGAGAGAAGGTTTACCAAATAATGATAAAGAGTGAGATGGGAGATGAGGGTTAGAGAGAGAGGCGGGGGAAGGTTAAGGAGAGAGAGAGAGAGAGAGAGATTCTGACCAAAATTTATATCCTTATAGAAATGAATACAATGGATTCGCTCACCCTCTCCGTGGTCGGTTGAGGTACAAGATGCTTGAACGTTATGGGAGAGGTAGGGTGACATGTTCTGTGTGTGTGTGTGTGGTAGAGAGAGAGAGAGAGAGAGAGAGAGAGAGAGAGAGAGAGAGAGAGAGAGAGAGAGAAGGGGCGTAACGTAGCAAATAAGTTGCTACAAATATGGACAACAAAACTACCATTGAACCAACAACCAATTCAATCTATACAAGCATAGAGACGCACAATAAATACAAACATTGTGCAACTAACGGGAATAAGAAAATGTATGAAAGTTTTTATTCATTATTCATGCCACTCCAAATTACATTAATAGGGCCATGCACTACTACTTCAAGCCCAACCTACACATTGGCATAATCGATAACCAAACGTCACTGCTATGGATTTACTTCTTATCTTTACGATGCTTCTCCTTTACTCCCTTCTATGGCTGCTTCCTCCTATCCCTCCTCGCATACAACATTTACATATTTCACATGGCTAGAGGAATGCCAGCAGATAGCAAGACCGTTAAGCTTCCAGCATTTTACATTCACATTCTTACCAAGGAACCGTTTCATCTTCTATTTGAGCAGTTAATCACTTGGTAGATACTTAGGAGTCGTATCACCGTTAACCCTTCCTGGGGTAGGTGTAGCATCCCACCTGCTAATATGTTACGCCAATCAATGCCCAAAGTCGCATAACTATTCATCCTTCATACCATAGGTGTACCATCCCACCTACTAATCCAATGAGTGGCATCATGGGCATCCCAGTCCAACGAAGCCTCTACCTTCTTCGCAGCATTGTCCTAATCTTGAGCTTGGTCCCATCGATTCCTTCGCTTCTAGGCAAGCTGTGCCATCGGGGCCTGAGTGACCCCATATTTATCCTTCACCTTATGTTCATCTTCTTCCTGATGCTTCTTCACAACTAGCCTTAGGGTTTCTTCTTTTTCCCTCTTGAGGGCCTTTGCCGCATGATATCAACATAAGTCCAGATAGTGACATTGGGGGTCTTGTCACCCATGGCGAAGGCATCATTTATGTCAGTGAAATTAGCTCTATTAAGCCTCCTTTTCCTGTATTTGTCTTCTCTATCGATAATCCCCTAAGGTTTATCGAAGGCCAAGTCATCCTCCTCCTCCCTGTGCTTCTTAGTAAATTCTTGAGCATTGGTTTAGGGGTAGTATAAAAGGCCAATTTGCAAGCAACCTCCACTACAAGGTCTTTCTCTTGTAGTGAGAGAGAGAGAGGAATATTAACGAGAGAGAAATAGAGAGACATAGGGACATAGGGGGGATAAAAGGGGAGAATGGTTAAGTAGAGTGAGAGTGAGAAGATGAGGGTTAGGGGGAGAGGGGAGATTGGTTAAGGAGATAATGAGAGAGGGGGGAGGGGGAGGGGAAGGAGGGTGCTTAGGAATAGATGGGATGAGTGAATGAGAGAGGACGATGGTTATGGTTAGGGAGATGGATATAGGAAGGAAAGCGAGAAGGAGAAGAAGTTTAGGTAGAGGGTAGGGAGAGGGAGAAGAAGAGGAAGTTTTTGTAGATAGGGAGATAGAGTAGGATTGAAGGGGGAGAGAGAGAGAGAGAGAGATAGAGAGAGAGAGAGGGGTTGAAATGGGGTGGAGGGGAGGAGGGTTAGGGAGGGATAGGAACAGACAAAGGAGAGGACGATTAGAGTTAGGGAGAGGGGTGGCAGGGGGGTTTGAGATAGATGAATATGAAAACAAAACTACATTTCATATTAGTAAACAAATGCGCACACACGTTATTAGCGCGTATGCACTAGATGGCGCGTACGCGCTATTTGTGCGTACGCGTGTATTTAAAACAACACGTACACGCCGTTTAAATTTCTAAATTTTGGCAAGCAATTCCTTTCCCACCATCATGGTGGATGACTTGGCCACTTTGGTTTTAGGTTTGGGTTTCCAAACCAAGTGGCTTGGACTGTGTTATAACAAAATACATCTTATTCTATAAATTCTTTTATTTCGAGCATGATTATGTGTATGCTACACTTGTCCGCTGCTAATGAAATTGCACACACTTGTAGAACTATGTGTGCAGATTCCAAATATGTAATTTTTTATTAAATCTTTTTTTTTTTTTCTATTTTTTATTTAATTTTAATTGGACTAACTTTAATCTTACACAAAAAGTAGGTTATTTCTTCTGGCTATAACTTTTGATTGGCTCACCTATTTTGAAAATTGAAAATAACCCGCACTAGTACAAACAAAGACCTACATCCTAAAAAACAACAAAGTTCATTGATTATGTTAAGACCATGATGTCGTGGCCCAACGCTCGACCTAGTCATTTTAGGGCTTGGATGACTTCCTTAATTTTTTTAAAAATTAACATAAATAAATATGGAAAAATAGTGCCGCACTAGAACGACTTGTTATCTACGATTGTATATAATTTTTTTTCACAAAATGCCACCTTTTGCATACCAAACCCAGGGCCCAATGCAAACATATTCATCATATTAGAGGAAATTTGAGGTCTAAAATGGGCCTCCTAAGGAGAATTATAAAATAGTAGTTAAAATTATAAAATAATAAAATAATATTTATTAATTTTGGAGGAAGAAAGAAAAAATCTACTTTTTTTGTTCGTATTTTCAACATATCTCCCTGTGTTTTTACTCAAATTTCGAGCGGGAGCACTCGCTGGATGAAGAATTTAATTATGCATCCAACTAGTACCCACACTACATACTTTTGATGGATCCCACTGCCCAAAAAATAAGAAATACCTGAAAAAACGTCACGATGAAGTCATCATCACGTTTTTTCAGATATTTCTTGTTTTTTGGATAACGAGGTCCGTCAAAAGTATGCAGTGTGGGTACTCGCTGGATGTGTAATTTGGAATTAAATTCTGCATCCAACGAGTGCTACCACTCGAAATTTGAGTAAAAACACAGGGAGATATGTTGAAAATACGAACAAAAAAAGTAGTTTTTTTATGACAAATATCTAAAGTCAACTATTATGGTTGACTCATTTTATTAAAATTCTATTGGTTCTTGAATCCAAACTCATGAAGAAATTATGGTTGGCTCGTTTCTTATATGATGGCTGGTTTTCTTATAAGGGCCATTTTAGACCTCAAATTTCCTCTAATTAGTATGTTTTCTTAAAGAAATAACATAACAACCTTAGCAAAACCCCATTTTTTGGGAGTTATAATTAATTTTCATAAATGATAGTTATATATTCCGGAAGGTAATCCGATTGTGTACGTTTCATCTTCTTACGCCATATTCCAAAAATTTGTGTAGGTAGCTCTAATATTGCTTTTTGACGTTCAGATCTGTTTTTCCAGAAGTCCATTACAACTAACGCGTCATGAATGGCCAACATTAGCTTGCACCAACCCTTTAATAAAATAATAAATATTAAGTAAACAAAATTTTTACATTGTAAATCTCTCTCTCTCTCTCTCTCTCTCTCTCTCTCTATATATATATATATATATATATATATATATATATATATTAAGTAATTAAAATTTTTACATTGTAAACCCCCCCTCTCTGTGTGTGTGTATATATATATATATGTATATATATTCTAGTTAATTGAAACTAAAAGAATTAATTGGAATATATACATATTCTTAAGTTATTAATTAAATAAGGTTGTTGAGACAATATGTTAATTAAAAAACCATTAGATTCTTTTATTTTGTTTGATTATCATTTTAAAATATAATGTGAAAGGGCTAAAGTTTAAAGGATAACATGAAGATGTAAAAATTATTGTAATTAAAAATGAGCTTGGATCCCTCTAGTTGTGTTTTATCTGTTCTTCTTGTTCTTCTTCTTTGATAAGTGATGGGCATGCTCTATATTATGTGATGAATACCTTCTTGGATGATTTCCCTCCCTATATGGATTGCTAGTGGGGTGGTAATTTCTCTTGTTACCAAGCTCATGAGGAGAGCCCCCAAAAACTCATTTAGGATTAAATGGATTGCTAGTGGGGTGGTAATTTCTCTTGTTACCAAGCTTATGAAGAGAGCCCCCAAAAACTCATTTAGGATTAAATGAAACGATACTGACTAGAGGAGGATTCAATTAGATTATAGAGACTTTTTAGGTGTTCCTTCCATGTGGAAGAAACCAATAATGGCCTTATGGTGGAGGATATAGAGGAGGACATGGTGAAGGACATGGAGCACTTTATTTTCTTCTTGGAGATAGATCTAGAATTAAATATGGATAAGTGATGGGAAGGCCCTACATTATGTGAGGGATGCTTACTTATATCATTTCCCTCCCAATAGGGATCGCTACTTGAGGGATAATTTCTCATTATAGGGATTGCTAATGGAGGGTTGATTCCTAGTTGTTACTAGGCTTATGAGGAGTGCCTCCAAAACCTCATTTAAATTAAATAAAGAAATGATAAACATGATTTATTTAGGAGACATACTTTTTAAGTGTTCCTTCATTTATCATTTATCTATCTGGTTTAAATATTTCATTTCATTTATATATTTATCTTAATTTATCTCTCTTTATTTGTTAATATTTAAATTATTTAAATTTTATTAATATAATTATTTACCCTTTCCTTTCTCATTTCATTTCTCATATGACCTAAAATATTTTTTTAGTTATAATAATAATAATAATAAAGCATTTATTTTTTTATATTTAAAATAATTCTTTTAGTTATTTAATTTTTATAATGACTAATTATATAATAATAATAATTTCAAATAATAAATAATAATAATAATAATAATAATGATGTTATTATTAATATTATAATATTTAATTAAAAAAATTATAAAATATTTAATAATGACAAAACTAAATATTTTATTTATTTTACATTGGAATTCAATCATAACAATTAAGAAATTATGGACTTGAATTGAAATATATTTTCACTTTTGAATATTAATAGATAACCATAACAATTACTTGCCCTTCTGTGAAACATAGGAAAGACGTTGAAAGGTTATTGCAACAAAATGGAGTATGCAATTAAAAATAGAAGCAAGATTATAAAGTTAGGAAAATGCATAGTAGCAAAGCACAATTTAGACCTTCAATCACACAAACTAAAATATGTTATCGATTTTTCTACTGTTATTTTTTACTACTTCATAAGATTATGAATGATCATAAAGAAAAATAAAAGCTTCACAAGAAAATAATATTGAAGGACCTCCAATTTGAACATTTTTCTAAGTTGCCATCCCTTTACTCAAGTATTATATATAATCATATGATAAAATGCTCTCTTGATAAAGTCCCTCAATTAACCAATGACTTAACTAAGAATTTATTCTCTAGAAGCTCCCTTTTGTTTGAAAAGATATTTGGGGCTTGAGAGGTCTCGTTTGCACTTTCCTAAGCCTATAAATTTCCCATAATGGAATTAGGTAAACCCTAACTAACGTGGATAATTGGCTCGTTTCTTATATGATGGCTGGTTTTCTTATAAGGGCCATTTTAGACCTCAAATTTCCTCTAATTAGTATGTTTTCTTAAAGAAATAACATAACAACCTTAGCAAAACCCCATTTTTTGGGAGTTATAATTAATTTTCATAAATAATAGTTATATATTTCGGAAGGTAATCCGATTGTGTACGTTTCATCTTCTTACGCCATATTCCAAAAATTTGTGTAGGTAACTCTAATATTGCTTTTTGACGTTCAGATCTGTTTTTCCAGAAGTCCATTGCAACTAATGCGTCATGATTGACCAACATTAGCTTGCACCAACCCTTCAATAAAATAATAAATATTAAGTAAACAAAATTTATACATTGTAAATCTCTCTCTCTCTCTCTCTATATATATATATTAAGTAATTAAAATTTTTACATTGTAAACCCCCCCTCTCTGTGTGTATATATATATATATATTCTAGTTAATTGAAACTAAAAGAATTAATTGGAATACATACATATTCTTAAGTTATTACTTAAATAAGGTTGTTGAGACAATATGTTAATTAAAAAACCATTAGATTCTTTTATTTTGTTTGATTATCATTTTAAAAGATAATGTGAAAGGGCTAAAGTTTAAAGGATAACGTGAAGATGTAAAAATTATTGTAATTAAAAATGAGCTTGGATCCCTCTAGTTGTGTTTTATCTGTTCTTCTTGTTCTTCTTCTTTGATAAGTGATGGGCATGCTCTATATTATGTGATGAATACCTTCTTGGATGATTTCCCTCCCTATATGGATTGCTAGTGGGGTGGTAATTTCTCTTGTTACCAAGCTTATGAGGAGAGCCCCCAAAAACTCATTTAGGATTAAATGAAACGATACTGACTAGAGGAGGATTCAATTAGATGATAGAGACTTTTTAGGTGTTCCTTCCATGTGGAAGAAACCAATAATGGCCTTATGGTGGAGGATATAGAGGAGGACATGGTGAAGGACATGGAGCACTTTATTTTCTTCTTGGTGATAGATCTAGAATTAAATATGGATAAGTGATGGGAAGGCCCTACATTATGTGAGGGATGCTTACTTATATCATTTCCCTCCCTATAGGGATCGCTACTTGAGGGATAATTTCTCATTATAGGGACTGCTAATGGAGGGTTGATTCCTAGTTGTTACTAGGCTTATGAGGAGTGCCTCCAAAATCTCATTTAAATTAAATAAAGAAATGATGAACATGATTTATTTATGAGACATACTTTTTAAGTGTTCCTTCATTTATCATTTATCTCTCTAGTTTAAATATTTCATTTCATTTATATATTTATCTTAATTTATCTCTCTTTATTTTTTAATATTTTAATTATTTACATTTTATTAATATAATTATTTACCCTTTCCTTTCTCATTTCATTTCTCATATGACCTAAAATATTTTTTTAGTTATAATAATAATAATAATAATACTTTTTTTTTTTTATATTTAAAATAATAATAATACTTTTTTTTTTTTTTATATTTAAAATAATTCTTTTAGTTATTTAATTTTTATAATGACTAATTATATAATAATAATAATTTCAAATAATAATAATAATAATAATAATAATAATAATAATAATAATAATAATAATAATAATGTTATTATTAATATTATAATATTTAATTATAAAAATTATAAAATATTTAATAATGACAACTAAATATTTATTTATTTTACATTGGAATTCAATCATAACAATTAAGAAATTATGGACTTGAATTGAAATATATTTTCACTTTTGAATATTAATAGATAACCATAACAATTACTTGCCTTTTGTGAAACATAGGAAAGAGGTTGAAAGGTTATTCCAACAAAATGGAGTATGTAATTAAAAATAGAAGCAAGATTATAAAGTTAGGAAAATGCATAGTAGCAAAGCACAATTTAGACCTTCAATCACACAAACTAAAATATGTTACCGATTTTTCTACTGTTATTTTTTACTACTTCATAAGATTATGAAATGATTATAAAGAAAAATAAAAGCTTCACAAGAAAATAATATTGAAGGACCTCCAATTTGAACATTTTGCTAAGCTGCCATCCCTTTACTCAAGTATTATATATAATCATATGATATAATACTCTCTTGATAAAGTCCCTCAATTAACCAATGACTTAACTAAGAATTTATTCTCTAGAAGCTCCCTTTTGTTTGAAAAGATATTTGGGGCTTGAGAGGTCTCGTTTGCACTTTCCTAAGCCTATAAATTTCCCATAATGGAATTAGGTAAACCCTAACTAACGTGGAAGTTTCTAATGTTCCTCTTTTATTTATTACAACAATAGTTTTATTAGTTTAATGATTAAGGATTAACTTTGAAGTATTTCAATAGTGCAACTTTCATGTGTTATGTCTCTCCATCCTATTTACTTATCAATATTTGATTATTTGTATTATTATATTGGTGAGTGAAATGTGTCATGTCTGTTATATATATATTGGTTAAAAATTATAAAACAATCATATGTCGGTTTCATTTAAATAAATAAAACAATCACATTTAAATAAATAAAACAATCAAGCTTTGCATATTTGAGCAAGCTATTTCAAAATAAGCAAGTAATGATAATTTTTATTTTTATAAAAATGAGTATTCCTATGTTTTTACAAGGATGTAAAACTTTTTATAATTACAAAGAAAACCTAGATATATCTAGAAAATCTAAAATGAAGTGAGTAAAAATATGTACAAACAAAATCTAGATTTTGAAGAAACTGAAAGAATATACTATAACAGTAAAATGAAAGCACCTGCACAAATTGTTAAGAGTTGCTTGACACAAAAAAACCCGAATGCACGGTTCAAGAATTCAAGAATCGTATATGTGTTTCAAGTTTTTAGTTAGAACTAAAAACAACTATTTGGTGGAAGGAGTTACAAAATATCCTTCATAATGGTTGGTGGAAGGAGTTACAAAATATCCTTCATAATGGTTGGCAATTTATAGTTGTTAATCCGAAAGGTGAATAATAAATTTTAGCCGTTAAAACGACAGGAATTTCATTTTATATGCAATTATAATTATACAAAATCAATAAATTATTTATAAAAAAATAATGGATTGACACAATGACAGGAATTTCATTTTATATGTAATTACAATTATACAAAATCAACAAATTACTTGATAAAAAAAATAATGGATTAAGACACCTGTGTTGAGTTAAATTCAAATTGACTCAATTAATTGAATTACATGAGAATTTGCTTTACTCAATCCAGACTACATAAAATCGATAAAAGAATTGAAAACGAAAACGAAAACTTTACATGCTAATGCACGCTAGAGACTCAATTTCCAATCTCTTATGAGAAAATTGTTTCGAGAGTCCTTAAAGGTTCCCACTGTGAAGATTTCTAAGAAGAGAAGTCTTACTATCTTCAAACATTCCTGAATGTTAAACCAAATTTGGAATTATGATATTCCATAGAAAATAAAGACTTGTAAAATTTTCAAAATAATATTACATATTAATTTGTATATAATCTGATAACTTATTTATATGATTGTTTTATAAAGTAGAATTATTAAATATATTTAAAAATAGAATATATAATATATATTGTATATATTAAATATATTAATTATCATCATTAAAATTAAAATTAAAGTGGAATGAAAAATGAAAAACTTAATTATGTATAGTAATTTAAATCATAATAATATTCTTTGAATTACGTGTAATAATTTAACTCATAGTAAATATTCTTTTTAATTATGTGTAGTAATTTAAATGATAGTAATTATTTTTAAATAAAAAATAATTATTATATATATAGTAATTTAAATTATAGTATATATATATAGATGTTTATGATAATAGTAAATGTTTTTATGGAAAAATGTTAAATATTTTTAAGTTTTTTTATTTATATTATTTTAATATTTTAAAATAATAAATTAGAAATATAAAAAATAACAATTTTTGTTCAGAATTTTCATTATTTTTGTTCCAAATAAAAAATATATATTTTATTACTTGTTAATATATATGTTTGAAATTTATATATGAAGTCAAATTTATGTATTAAGCCTAAACCAATAATTTTCTTTACAACAAATTCCAACTTAATAATATGAATGGGAGATTGGTACATTAAATTTGGGTGATCTGGGTAGTTTTAAAATTAGACAATTAGTATATAACAGGGTAGTTTTAAAATTGTACAATTAGTATATAACAGGGAATCTCAATGGCTGAAATTACAAAATTGCAAAAATAACAATTTTCAGCAAAACTTTTAACCTAATTTTATGTCAAAATCACTGGAAAAGCTGGGCATTTTGGTTGTCTTTTATGCTACGTGAAAAATAAAAATATGACGTAGATTCCATGATCGTGATCACTAAACATGGGTTCTTAGACAGAGATTAGGTAGCAACATGGGAGAAATTCGCAAATCTCCGTTTGTCAAATTCCATCGTCCTTCAAAGCTTCTGAGTTGGAAAGAGAAAGCAGTTGTCTCAAAATCGAAAAGACTTGGCTTGACATGTCTGTGTTAACTTGACTTATACCAGTAAGGCTTATCTTTGCCAGCAAGAAGACGACCACCCGCTATAGGAGTGAATTGATACGACGAGTAAGTTTCAATAAAGTTATTCAACAATTTCTTGTCATCTCTGTCCTGTTACTTGGAGAAAGAAAACGAGGTGTAGGTAACGTCCTCCCAGGCTTTTCATCTGCTCGTATTGACTTGATCTCCTAAGAGTCTAACGTCCTCCCAAGCTTTTCATCTGTTCGTATTGACTTGACGTACTGGGGCCAACCAAACAAAGAAAGCTTTATCTTTTCAAGCTAGGGAAGCCCACTAAATATTGTCCTAGCCGGGAAGTCTTATCATTCAAATATTTTCCTTTGCCGGGGAAGCAACCCCACACGGCATAGGAAAACGCTGTACGAATGAATTGCTAACACACGAGTAAGTTTCAATACAGTTTTCAGCAATTTCCCTACTTTTGAAGTGAGATGTCCGTATTGAATTGACTTTACTCTGGTGAACGAATGGCCTGGCTGGAATTTGTGTAAGAAAACCTTATCTCTCCCACCCGGGAATGGTCAACGAATTGGCAGAATTTGTCGAACCAGAAAAAGAAAGCAAGCCTTATCTCCCCCACCCATGAAGGAATGGACAGAATTTGTGGAAAGCCTTATCTCTCCTGCCAGCTAGGGTTGGTGAAGGAATGGACAGAATTTGTGGAAGCAAACAAAGAAAGCAAGCCTTATCTCTCCCCGTCATGAAGTAATGGACAGAATTTGTGGAAAATCTTATTCCTTCGAGCCAGGAATCGTGAAGGAATGAGCAGAATTTGTGGAAACAAACAAAGATACCTTACCTTTCCGAACAGGTAATTCTCAAGTACAGAGAGCTACAATAATTTATACATCATTTTATTGACTTAGTGTAATTGGTCTAGAAACCTATAAACACGTAGAGATTTTTTTTCATTACTGTAAAAACCAAAATAATTCTGAAATTTTTACGTTGTAATATTTAGTATCTCCAAATCATAACAAAGCAGAAATTAAACTTTGAGTATCTCCAAACCACTACTGAAATGTCCAATTTAAAAAAAAAACTGTATCCATTGTTGATATCAATCACATAAAATGCAGTCTTTTTATGTACTCTATTCTTTTACCATTTGAAATTCTTGTAAATCTCACCAAACCTGCTGTAATGTTTAATCTCTCCTTAGAGAGTATATCTCTCACATTTTGTTCTTTAAAAATATGACATATCTTTAAGGAATTGAAATATCTTGTTGATTGTATTTTTGTTTTGATATATGTTTTAAGATTTTACAATTTTCCATCTTAATTTAATAAATATTGAAATATTGAGAGATCAAAAATATAAATTTAATTTTAAATATAAATATTTTATATTTAAAATATTTCAATTTATTAATATTTTGATTTTTTAATTTTTTTAAATATAAATATGCATTTCATTTATATTAAATTTTTTATTTTTTAAATTTAAATAAATGTATTTCAAAAATAAAATAGTACACACAAATAAGAAAATGACAAGAAACTAACTTGTGCTCTTGAAAAATGGCAGAAAATACCATGGTAAAAGCTTGCAGTAAAAATCCTTAACGTAGGTAATTTTCGAAATTGAAAAGTGGTAAAGAAAATACAAAATTCGACATATTTGACAATTTCGTCAGGTGAAATCTGGACCGTAGGATTAAGACAGATCGACAACTAAGATATAATATGGGGGATGCGGAAAAAGAGTTGGGGAAGTTTATTTTGGCAATTTATGTATAATATTTCCGTAATCCGCAATCCGCAATTGCGGGTTGGGGAAAGAACGAATTTTAAAGAAAACTCATGCTTTCTGCAAATCTAAAAAACACACAAAAATTAAAGAATTTTTTGAAGGAAAACTATGAATCTAATTGATTCATGGCAAAAGAGATAAAATACATGATCAAGATCATGAAACTCTACATGAATTAGGATTTTACCTTCAAAATTTGAGTTGGGTCTCCCATTATACGATGAAGTAATGGGATCTGTTGTGCCTACAACAGGTCGTTAATTAATTTATAACCAGAATGGTCAAGACTGGAAAAATACTAAGCAAAGAAGCGTCGGTCGACCCTTCATTTAGTACATAATTGTGAACACCAATATCCAGCAATTCACCTGTATCCAAAATTGTGAACACAAGAAGGATTGGATGATCCTTCTTGCAGTCTAGAATTAGTATGAAAATAATGCTCGGCAGAAGAAGGGTCATTTGCCCGTTCATTTATGATGGAATTGTGGAAATATTCAACCTATGAAGGCTAGGCTAGCAATTTATGTATAACTAGAATGGTCAATAATGGAAAAATACTAAGCACAAGAAGGGCCGGCCGACCCTTCGTTTAGTAGATAATTGTGAACACCGATATCCAGCAATTCATCTGTATCCAGAATGGTGAGCACAAGAAGGATCGAAAGGCCCTTCTTGTAGTCTAGAACTAGTATGGAAATAATACTCGGCAAAAGAAGGGTCAGCCGCCCTTTCATTTATGAGGGAATTGTGCAAATATTCAACCTACAAAGGATAGGATGTCAATTCATGTATATCCTGAATAGTGAAGACTGGATAAATACTAAGCACAAGAAGGGTTGGCCGACCCTTCATTTAAAAGAGAAATGAAAAACTTTTTAATCTGCGAAGGTTGGGATGACAAATTTCCGACTACCAACTTTCGCAGTAAATAGCATGGATCGGGACATTAGCTAAGTTATAACATGCAAACAATATTTATCCCAACTTCCGACTTCCTATAAGAAGGATTGGCTGCTCCTTCGTTTAGGATTATCGGTTGCGGATTGCGGACTGCGGATTGCGGAACGGTAAGTTTTCCGTTGTAGAGTTTTACACTTCTGCACCCGCAATTGCAGATTGTGGATTGCGGATTCGAAGTTGTGGATTGCGGATTGCGGAATGTTAAGTTTTCCGTTTTAGAGTTTTTCACTTTTGCACCCACAATTGTGGATTGCGGATTCGCAGTTGCGGATTGCGAATCGAAGCTATTTCGACTGTGTGCATGTATTCAGTTGGATTTGGAAAAAAAAAAGAGTATCAGGGTCTTCTATCGCCTCTGAAGGACACTAAGGTGATCTAGGGACGTTACAAACATTATTTATTGGAAAAATCTCATATTATTTATGGACATGGTATCATGTATCTGGTTATGTGTTTCAAACATTGTTTCAAAATTTGCAGAACATTAAAGCAATATACTTAGAAACATTGAAACATTATTACGATTTTGTTTTTTACACTTAATCATCTTGGAGAAGTCATTCACTAACAAAAAATTTTAAATATTGTATTTTAAAAGTTGTAGATTTATTTTAAGTATTTTTATTGCCGATGCATTTAGAGTGGATAAACATATAGTAGCATAATTCGTGTTCATATTGATAGTTCGTGTACGGAAACAAATTCCAATTAGGTAGTTGTAATATTGTATTTTAAAAGTTGTAGATTTATTTTAAGTTTTTTTTATTGCCGATGCATTTAGAGTGGATAAACATATAGTAGCATAATTCGTTCATATTGGTAGTTCGTGTATGGAAACAAATTCCAATTCGGTAGTTGTAATAAGTAAACAAATTTTTATTTAAACATTATAAAACAAAAATATCATTCAATTTAATACTATCTTATTAAAATAATTATTAATAAATTTGCCTACTCACACACTCTCACCATATTCCAAGTTGTTAAGATTTTATATTTTTGTTTTTTAAATAAATGTTTAATTTTATCATATTAATGTCTATATACATTTATGGTAATATTTGATTAAAATTATTATATGTAAGTATTCTATTTCCGTATTTTTTTTCTTCCTATTAAATTTTTTCATTACTTATCTTTTGGATATTACTGTATTATAGTTTTACAAAATCCAAAAACTTTGAGACAATATTTATTTTATATTTTTAAAATATTATGTTCAATAATGAAATTTTGGAAAACTTTATAAACTTTGTAAATTGTTTTATGTGCAAATACAAATTAATAATTAATAGAAGTAAATGAGGTTTGACTAAGAATCAATATATATTCCTATAGGTAAGAAATAAGAAATAATAAATAATGTATGAGGTTTGTCATATCACGGAGTCTCATTCTCATTGAAAGAAATTAAGTAATTAAATTATTCAAAGTAATTTAATAAATAAAATTATGGTGAAGGGAATTAAGTAGTTAAATTATTTGAAGTAATTTAATAGGTAAAATTGTAGTGAAGGGAATTAAGTAATTAAATTATTTAAAGTAATTTAATATGTAAAATTATAATTTTGTATTAGTTATTTTTGCCTTTGAAATTATCTTTATAGTTTTTTTTACAAGATATTGGTAGGATAAATTCTAGTGTCATATATAGTTATTTCAGAGACCCAAATTTTCTTTACGGAATGAAATATTGCACATAGCCAGAAAGCCGATAATATTTTGTAAACATTTTCGTAGAACACAAAAAGTTACTCTACGCATACGGTTAGGCAATTTGTTCTTGGATATGGACAGAAGACATTGACATACGAGTGGTCTCGATATAGGAATTCGGACAATCTACTTTTATTTTTCACAAAAACCTTCCTTGAAACACAATGTTTCAATCTCTTCATCGAACTGTTCGTATTGACTTGACCTTGGTGGTGCCAACCAAAACAGAGAAAGCTTTATCTTTTCCAGCCAGGGAAACCCACTAAAGTCTAACATCCTCCCAACCTGTCTCTATTGACTTGACTTTATTATGCCCCCTTTGCAGATGCAAACAAAGAAAGGCTTATCTTTGCCAGCAAAGCCCATTTTTCTTTCTCGCTGAAGACCACCACCCGCTGTATGAGTGAATTGATATGATGAGTAAGTTTCAATAAAGTTATTCAACAATTTCCCCGGGCTTTCTTTTCATCTCTGTGCTGTTACTTGGAGAAACAAAGAAAACGTCCTCCCAGGCTTTTCATCTGTTCGTATTGACTTGACCTCCCAAGCTTTTCATCTTTTCGTATTGACTTGACCTTAGTGGGACCAACCAAACAAAGAAAGCCTTATCTTTTCCAACCAGGGAAGCCCACTAAATATTCTCCTAGTCAGGGAAGTCATAAAGGTTATTGACTTAGCGTAATTGGTCTGGAAACTTATAAACACGTAGAGATTTTTTCATTACGGTAAAAACTAAAATAATTCTGAAATTCTTACTTTGTAATATTTTAGTAAATCATAACAAAGTAGAAACTAAACCTTGAGTATCTCCAAACCATATTAAATGTCCCAATTTAAAAAAAAAAAAAAAACTGTATCCATTATTAATATCAATCACATAAAAGGCAATCTTTCTATGTACTCTATTCTCTTACCATTTGAAATTCTTGTAAATCTCACCAAACCTACTGTAATGTTTAATCCCTCCTTAAAGAGTATATCAACTCTCACATCTTGTTTTCTAAAAATATGACATATTTTTAAGGAATTGATTTCTCAATCAATTTATTGAAATCAATAAATTGGCTGCACAATAATATATTGATTTCAGGTGAAGAAAGTAACTCCCACAATAATATTATTAATTGAGAAATAACATAGAATTGAGTTTAGGTGAAGAAAGTAACTCCTATTCCTTGGACAACTACCTAAACTAAACATAATTTATGTATGGTCAAAGAAAATTTGATTAAAAAAAATCTATAATGTAAATTTTGATTAAAAAATTTAATATAATGATAATAAAATGTTTAATAAATTAATAATTTTTATTTATTTTTATACTAAGTTAAAACCTTATTATATTATATTTTTCTCATTTATTTTGTTATTGGTTTTATTGAATAAAAAAAAATTTACCTTTTTATTAATATAAGCATATTTTATATCAATTATTAAATGAACAATATATTATATTTTATTGTTCTAAATATATTTAAATATTGTAAATTTTTTTTTTATATTGAATATTTGAATAAAAATAAAAATAAAAGAATATAACGCCTATTTCATTAAACTTGGATATATTCTAGTCCAACTCACTTTGAAGACGGGTCACAACCTTTCTAAACCCCAAAATCAAGCAAAATCTGGTTCCAAAAGTGTCAAAACCGGTTCCAAAAGTGCCAATTCCAGGTTCCAAAAGTATACTTTTGCTTTTGATATCGCCACTTTTGAAATTGGTTTTTACAATTTTCCGATATGATAAATATCATATTGGCACTTTTAGAACCTGATTTTGTCCTTTTGGAAGGCTACTGTTAACATTTCCAATACTTAAATTTGAAATTTTGAAAACATATTTTATAACTTTCAAACTTTGATTTTGCATTTTCGAAACCAAACTCGACACTTTACAAGTATTATAATCACAGTGAAATTGAACATACTTGTACAAACAAACATTCAAGTGTATTATTTAACAAAATGCTTTCATTTTATTCACAATTGGCCTCACATCACTCACACCATTCAAGTGCAGCAAGCAAGGCCATAATTAATATAACAAGAATGTGTCATTGACATCTTGGCAAATATACGTTTTTGTTATAATATAGTCGTTACAAACATGTTTTTCTTTCGAGTCATCTACAATCATCGTATTTGTAGCATTCCAACCATGGATCAAAATGTCCCAAACTTTGTTTAAAGGATTGAGAAATACAAAATGATTTCCATCACCTTGATAACCCTCTCTGGCCATGCAAGAACAATGTCCTTGTGTTAAAATTACTCTAAATTGTTCCCTTTGCAATCTCGTTCTTTGCAATAATGTTGGAAAAAGTTCGTCAACATTTTTTTGTTGTGCAGATGTCCATACCCCGACTTCAAATATACTAAAGCATTTTTCAAAAAATTCCCTAAATCCTGGACGTATAAAATAATACTTTGTGGTTGATTCGATATCCGGTGTTCATGGCAATCCGAATTTCTTTTTTTATGAACTGCGTGTAACAAAACTCCATTGAAATCGAAAATAATCAATGGTTTACTAGTAACAAATCTTCTAGTATCTGCAAACAAAAAAAACACACATATGCAACACAATCAATAAAATATTATGTTTCAATGTTTCTAAGTATATTGCTTTCATGTTTTGCAATTTTTGAAACACATCACTAGATACATGATATTATTTCCATTAATAATATGAGAATTGTCCAATAAAATTTACATCAATTCAATGTAGAAGTTGTAAAAAATACACAAATCACTAAATGAATTGTTGTCTGTATAATATGACGGTCATTTGAAGTTGAATGTCTTTAACCAGCACCCCATTTTTGAATGAGGCCCGAGATAAATGAATGAAGGGGCGGTCGACCCTTCTTCTTCCCAGTATTATTTTCATAATAGTTATAGACTGCAAGAAGGGTGGGTTGATCCTTCTTGTGTTCACCATTATGGATACAGGTGAATTGCTGGATATTGGTGTTCACAATTATCTACTAAACGAAGGGTCAACCGATCCTTCTTGTCGGAAGTAGGAAGTCGAGATAAATATTGTTCATATGTTATAACTTAGCCAATGTCCTGATCCCTACCATTTATTGCGGAATTCGGAAGCCAGAATTGTCGTATTAGCCTTCGTAGATTAAATATTTTTAAATTTCTCTCTTAAATGAAGGGTCGGTCGACCCTTCTTGTGCTCAGTATTTTTCCACTGTTCACCATTCTGGATATACATGAATTGACGACCTAACCTTCATAGGTTGAATATTTGTACAATTCCCTCATAAATGAAGGGGCGGTCGACCCTTCTTCTGCCCAGTATTATTTTCATAATAGTTCTAGACTGCAAGAAGGGTCGGTCAATCCTTCCTGTGTTCACCATTCTGGATACATGTGAATTGTTGGATATTGGTGTTCACAAATATCTACTAAACGAAGGGGCGGCCGATCATTCTTGTCAAAAGTCAAGAAAGATGCAACTTGTTCTAGCCGTCGCATCATCCACCTACTTTAGCTTTGGTATGCTGCCACCTTGTCTTGATTTCATCCATACTAGTCCCCATGACTGAACTAGTTGGGTCATGACTCCCAACCATTGTGCCCCTTCAGGAGATGAACTGCAAACTCGGCCAGACAACCTCCTCCGCACTTCAGTCTTCTCCGCAACTCTACAGAACATAAGGTAAAATTAACACACCACCTCAAAACTGTCTAAGGCACTTGACTCAGCTCCCCGTCAACCAAGTGTTGTGACCTCCAACGATACTTCATTTCAGTACTTGACCACTTTGCTTCCGTAGCCAATCTCCTTCCCTCACATTTTCTTCATGAACACAGATCTTTGAGAAGACAAGGCAACCCTTCTTGCATCAAACAAATACAAAACTATTTTTTACTTTTGTCGTACGTAGCTCCTTCCGCAATTTTTCCGCATCGTTAGGCTTTGATGAACGCTTTGTTGTAGCTCTGCCTTTCTCCAAAGAAGTCTTCCGATGCCATACCTCTTCCCAACCAAGATACTTCATGGTCACTTGCTACGATGATGTTCATCTTACCAAGACGTGATGCCACGCACGACAGTGGAAAGCTTCCTGCCTCACAACTCTCACAAGTCATCCTCAAATGACTCATGTTGCTCTGTCGCACACTCACCTGCTAGCTACTTCAAAGGCGTGCTACTTCAACAACCCCCAACAAGTTCTTCTGTAACACTCACAACTGGTTTGGCTCTGCAACGAGCTTCCTTCATCCGCACCACCTCACGCCTTTGGAGGTTTTTGGGCAAGTCACTTGACTTAACCACTTTTGCTGAAACGTTGTCGTCTTTCCAGCAAAATTTCGCACGCCCAACACACTCCCACGCAAGTATGTTATGCTTCAAACAAGCATCCTGACGGTCTGCGTTCCTTGGCTTCCTGCGGTCACTTTTTCCTTACACCTGCGTTGAGTATAGGCGCCTATGCACCTCCCGTCTTACCAATGCATCAACAAATGTGTCCACATCGCAAAGAAACAAAAATTCCATCAGTTTTCTACTGTCCGGCACACTCCAACCAAGTATGCCATACTTTAGATGAACCCTTTTGGGCACCCATCTTCAAGGATTCCAAGTCCTAATGCTTCGCCATCTGTTGCAAGACATTTAAGGTGTGCTTTCCCGTAGGTCTGCATGAAATCTCCTTTTCCAAACTCATCACTTTCGCAAGCCTTCATCAACTCTTCTTGGCATCAGCGTTCCCATCAAATTGTTAGAAGTTTGCAATGCTTTGGGCTTCCTCGGCCCTCCTTCTCCTTCCGTTGTTTGGCGCACCTGATCCATTCGAACCGACTCGGTAGCTACTCCTATGAATTCGCAAGTCTTAGTGTCTTCTTCATGTCGCATCGCTTTTGTGCACCTCCTATAACCAAACGAGCTGCTTATGTGGTGCTCCTCGGTCTTCCCAACAGTTTTGTGAACTAGCGGCTCTAGCCTTCCATGTAAGTCCTGGTAACTTCAACATTCTTTAATGTACGTCTGAATTTATCCCCATAGAAACACTTTCTTTCTCCCAGCTGCCATCATCTGATACGTTGACGCACTTCTAGCTAGGCACTCCTCCATGAACGCCCAACCAAACTTCACAACCACAGTAACCATCGCCATCATGATACCATCCCTTTGTCAAAATAATGGTGAAGATCCCAACTTCCACCAAGCTGTTGCTCCGGTATGCATCAACCATTGTGTCGAAACGACTCTAATATGTTTGCAAGAATAGTGGTGAGGAGCTCGTGTTCTGAGCTATGATACCATATCTTCGCAAGAAGAGTAGTGAAGCGTCCACATTCTTCTCTCTGATACCATCTCTTCCCAAGAAGAGTGGTGAAACACTTGCATTCTACGCCCTGATACCGCCTGTCACACACCTAATGGACAAGCTCAATTTTTCGGTTTCCATCAAGCCGTGTGGCACTTCCCAGAAGCTAACTGAAGGCATGTCCATCTCAGAATCACTCCGGAAGACTACGCCTAACCAGCGGAATTACCTACTCCTACCTCCTGAACTTCTACACATAGTTAATTTTTCAGCTACATGTACATACAACAAATCAACTAAGTACAAGAGATAAGAACATGTGTAGGAGACACCCCTAAACTGGAGTAGCCTAATACCCATGAGAAGACTTGTTACAACCACGGAGGATGCCACGATCATTTGGAAACTCATCCAGGAGTGATCCGAACTGACAACACCCAAAATAAAATCAATCCACAACTTCAATAGTCTCTATCACATACGCATGCCTGCACGCTTTCGATATCACCACTTTTGAAATTGGTTTTTGCGCTTTTCCAATATGATAAATATGATAATGGAACTTTTAGAACCTGATTTTTCCCCTTTGGAAAGCTACTTTTGACACTTACAATACTTAAATTTGCAATTTTGTAAATAGATTTTGGCACTATCAAGTTCTGATTTTGCATTTTTGAAAACCAAACTCGACACTTTACAAGTATTATAATCACAGTGAAATTGAACATACTAGTACAAACAAATATTCAAGTGTATTATTTAACAAAATACTTTCATTTTATTCACAATTGGCCCCACATCACTCACGCCATTCAGGTGCAGCAAGCAAGGCCATAATTGATCTAACAAGAATGTGTCATTGACATCTTTGCAAGTATACATTTTTGTTATAATACAGTTCCCTTCCTTGTTACAAACATGTTTTTCTTTCGAGTCATTTACAATCACTGTATTCGTAGCATCCCAACCATGGATCAAAATGTCTCAAACTTTGTTTAAAGGCTTGAGAAATACATAAGGATTTCCATCACCCTGATAACCCTCTCTGGCTAAGCAAGAACAATATTCTTGTGTTAAAATTACTCTAAATTGTTCCCTTTGCAATCCTGTTCTTTGTAATAATGTTGGCAAAAAATCGTCAATGTTTTTTTGTTGTGCAGATGTCCATACCCCAACTTCAAATATACTAAAGCATTTTTCAAAAAATTCCCTAAATCCTAGACGTATAAAATAATACTTTGTGGTTGATTCAATATCCAGTGTCATTGCAATTTGAATTTCTTTTTTTTATGAACTGTGTGAACAGAACTCCATTGAAATCGAAAATAATCAATGGTTTACCAGTAACAAATCTTCTACTATCTGCAAACCGAAAAAACACACACACACAACTCAGTCAATAAAATATTATGTTTCAATGTTTCTAAGTCTATTGCTTTCATGTTCTGCAATTTTTTAAACACATCACCAGATACATGATACGATGTCCATAAATAATATGAGAATTGTGCAATAAAATTTACATCAATTAAATATAGAAGTTGTCAAAAATATACAAATCACTAAGTGAATTGTTGTCTATATAATATGACGATCATTTGAAGTTGAATGTCTTTAACCAACGCCCCATTTTTTAACGAGGCCCGAGATAATTCAACTGAGAACACAACATTGCTTTTATAGTTATTTATCTCTCTTGTGAACCGTCAAATGTCCAACTAGTTGGCATTTTCAAGCATGTTTCCTTATTATTATCTGTTGATTGATATTGCCCTTCATCTATAAACAACATGTATGTTTTTTTATATATATCTCCATATTGGATAAGTACATCCTTGAGCGACTTTTTGTATATGTGCAGTACTTCACCAACGTTATAATATGCAGACATTGAGTAATTATAAATAGTACTATGTTTACATTGCTCTCAACCCCAAATAAATACAAAGTCTTCATTCTTCAACCATTCAAATACACCAAGGGATTTTTTAATTTCCATGCTGTCGAGCAAGGAAAACCACAGAACAACGTCAAAATGTTCTTTGGCAACATTGATAATATCGGGGTTGAACATCTGTGCATAATAACAATAGTAATTATGGACAAGAACCGTGACTATATATATAACCACAAAAACAACACTTTGTTCATGAAGTTAATGATCACAAACATGCAACTGTAAATGAAGATTTTGATTTCCAAAGATTAATTCAAAAATCACCCAAAATTTCACAAATTCAAATGATTTAATAAAAGCATCACACTGAACTAATAATATGTTAGATTCAGACGAAAAAAACAATGTCACCGAAAAAAACAGAAAAACAGATTGAATGATTTAAAATCTCCATAGGTTACATCTAGTGTTTCCCGCTCTTGAAAGAGGCAATGATATGTTACATTTGATGGATGTCACTCAACTAGAGGAAGGCATTCAAGATTCTGATATCAGTTGATTCATGCATTTTACTAAAACCCTGCCAGAGTCAATGTACCAATTCACTATCTGTCCTTGCGGACGATGCAATAAAGGGCTTACTCAAAATACAATTTTCACATGGATGTGCTTTCACATCATCACCCTCCAAAATAATCATTGATGTATTACTTTCTGAAGTTTTCGTTGGGAACTCCTCTCACACACGCTCCATATTTTTTGTGTATTTCCTTCTTTATCGTAGGTACATCTCTCTCGAAACCAAAAAAAAAAAATGTTCCCCATATGATTTTTTTGCACTACCTTCCCTCAAAATTTTTGTAAACAATGACTTCCCCTCATTGACCCCACATTTAGATGACCAAATCCCAACATTGAATTTGGAAAGACATAATCCCCAAACTTGTATGGCATATGTTCATGACTCATATGAAGTTTCTTTGTGTTTAAATTCAAATTCACCAACAATACTTTCTTCCCCCTTTTTTACTTTTTTCCCTCCAACAGTATTTTTTTTATTTCCCCTTTTTTCTCTTTTGGATTCATTTTCTGTGACTTTCTTGCGAAATAGAAAACCTTCCATTTCTAATATCAATACAATTTTTATATTGGGAGCTGCACAAAAATATTGCTTGTCATTATATATTTTGGAATAAATTTGTTTTATCAATTTAAGTAGAAAATAATCTTTGTTTTATCAATGTCAGTGTAACATTTGAGTGGTGAGTAACATTGTCGGAGATACTGCTTTTTGACACCAAGCACTCGCCTGGTTCATTATTATCCAAGCTCTTGCTTGGCTCATTATTATCCAATGTGATTTGTTGGATAGTATCCATAGACATCGTTGATGCTAGCTTTGGTTGTGGATGATCCACATGTTGATTAGCAATCCAATCATCTTGACTTGGAAATTTGCAGGTATACATTTTATATAACTTTTTTCAAGTATTCAAGGTCACTATCCCCGTTCATAATTTAGTTAATTTAACCAGGATCTTTGAAAAAAAAAATTACCTTCTTGTCCATCTTGTTCTCCAGTTTGGTAGTTCTTTGTGGATTCTCCTTCACATTCAATGTCATCATCGGATACTATAATTTTATTGGACGATACCTGAGTGTTCTCTTTATTTGATGTTGTAGTAGAATAGGAATTTCAATAATTTATTGAACATAACTGACCGAGAAAAGTAAAATACAATGAAACAAGACATCTAAAAATGTTAATAAAAATACCTTGCTTTATACCCATTTGCTGATAGAAACTGTTCATAAACAACTCTTTTTGTACTGTCTCAACAATAAAAATAACTATTCTATCTGGCGACCTAATCAATGAACGAAGAACTCTACCTCCTGCGTACAACGAAATAACTATACCTCGAGAAGAGACCAGTATGGAAACTATGTGATCCCATAATTCTTGTCTCCTTTCTTTTGAAAAAACATGGCTTCTCGAGTTATCATTGTTAACCTGGGGAGAAGGTAAATCAATAATTGGTAGGCCCTCATCCCTTCCAATTGTCCAACACTGTATAACAGAGAATCCTACAAACAAGTCCTTGGAGAAATCTCTATAAACTCCCTTGGTAGGATTCCACATTACCTTTTTTTATTTCTCGCTGAAAAGTGTGAAAGCTTTTAGAAATCATAAAAGAGTTTTCCATATCAACTAAAAAAATACAAGTACATGCCGCTTCATTTGATTCTAAGTAGTACAACAATGCAAGCATATCTTCTTCTGTCCAGGGACTATCACAATCACGATCACAATTACACATATCAACAACAAGAAAATTCACAACTGATTGTCGCACCAAAAAATGCAATGGATCTTACTATGTTGACCAAAAATGCAGGATAACAACATTGACAAGCAAATTGTGAACTATCTTTGATGACGTCAATGGACATCCTTTATATATATATAATAAAGGATTGGTAGCAACTACAACTCCTTTAGAGTTCCCAATAACTCCTAGATGAATTTCTACAAATATAATGAATGATTTTTTGTGTTATCTTATTTATGTACATTTGTAATGAATAAGCATTGATAGCAAAGTTTGTTAAATAACACTTGACAAAACATAGGCCAATTTTCCTCCAAAATGGGGAGGTCTAGAAAATGCCAAGTTTGCATAACCAACTAGTGCCCATGGTCCAACTAACAACCAATTAGCCTCATAGTTTATGCTTGGGGACAAAGAAGAGGCTCTAGATTAAGTTGATGGGCTATTAAATTATGTGAATGGAAATAGAAATATTAGAATGTTGTTTATTTTTTCATTTGACAAATAGGGGTGAAAACCAAATTTAAGCATTCATATAGAGAAACCATTCGTAATGATTGTTAGACTTCACAAAAGAGGTTTTTCCTAGAAGATGATCTGTCATGCTCCATCTCTTTTCTTGTGTATTAAGACTCGAGAGAATTTTTATATTCTTCATTTATTTCATTCTCTTTGGTAGTCTTTTTTTGCATTTTCCATCATTTAATTATTAGATCATCGACATCCTCATCTCAACAATGCTTAATCAAGAAACTCTTATTGGTTGTATGTTTTTGTTTCAAGCAGAAGCTTTGATGCAATTAAACATTATTAAATATAATAATATTTATATTAAATATTATTAAATATAATATTGACTATGTTATGTTCACAATAGTTTGCAATCACATATGATCCATCCCAATAACTTCCTATTACTTGGAAATAATATGCTTCATTATGCTAGTGGACATGTGTCATATGTAGTTGGCGTACACAAAGACCTATTTATGTTAATGTTTCAATCATGGGATTACAATGTACAACATCTCCTCTTCTAGATAATCTCTCCTTTATTACAATACTCAACCTTCACGATAATAGTTTCCATAGTCACATTTACTATCAATTGGAAATCCTCTTTTTTCTTAAAGATGTTTCCCCCGTCTTAAAATCAACTACAAGGTTCCATTCCACCCACTTTGGGTGGGTGCCACATTCCACGTGGGATTTAAGGATACAAATAACTAGAATACTTGAATCTTTTTTACAACACACTTGAAGGTCCAACTCCAGTGTTAGTTGGTGAACTTCAAATTCTTTAGGACATGAATATTTCTCCAACAATCAATTAGGTAGAATACCCATCACATTGGCAAATCTCAAAACGCTCAACCCATTGAATTTATCTTTTAATAAATTTTAAATGAAGTCCAAAAAAGTGAAGTTTTCAAAAATATTGTTGCCACAACATTTATAGGAAATCCTTGTTTTTATGGACCTTGGGTAAGTCTATTTCCATGCTCTACTCACAAACATAAAAGTTTTTTGCATTTGAAACTAGTTATCATGCCTATTGTTGTATTGCCATCACTATTGTATCATGTTTGTTTTTGGGAATCTTATGGAGATGAAATTGCAAGAGGCATATTCCTAAAGAGATTAGGCATCATTAAATGTGGGGAATGGAAGAATTTATTATGGATATCTCATCATCACTGCAATAGAGGAATTTATTGACACCAACTTGTTAGGAGTGGGTAGTTTTAAGAAAGTGTCCAAAGGGGTTTTGAATGATTGCACAATTGTTGCAGTGAAGCTTCTTAATTTTAAAAATGAAGGGGCTCACAAGTTTTTTGAGAGGGAGTGCAAAGTATTGGGCATATTTAGGAACTAAAACCTGATTAGAATCATAACTTGTTATCAAACCACCAAATCAAAGCTTTGATATTTCCATTAATTCGAAACAAAAGACTAAATAGTTGTTTATATCCTAGTGGTGAAGTAGAAAGTGGTTTGACTTTGATTCAAAGGCTAAATATAGTAGTCGACATGGCATATCTCCATCACTATTGCTTCATGCAAGTAATCCATTGCAATCTCAAAACAAACAATGTGATTTTGGGTTGAGATATGACTAGCCTAGATCCAAATCCTAGGCTTTATCAAGCGTCGAGAGGGATCAAATTTCCAGAGGTGCAAACTTCTCCTTGAATAGCTCCTTGAGTGCAATACCTAAGCCACCTAATCCTAAGCTCTAAAGTCTCTAGTTTAAGTCTCATATTTACTTTTTACTTTGTATTATTCTTTTTTTGTTTGTGGCCAACATAATATTTATTACTTTTTCCTTTGTATTATTCTTTTTTGTTTACTTTGTATTATTTTGTTACTCGAGAAATGCTTGACAAACACTCTAAAATCTCAGATTTACTTTCTACTTTGTATTAAAAGTAAAAAGAAAAGTCTCTAGTTTAAGTCTCATATTTACTTTTTACTTTGTATTATTCTTTTTTGTTTATGGGTGACATAATATTTACCACCTAATCCTATAGTTTAAGTCTCATATTTACTTTTTACTTTGTATTATTATTTTTTGTGTGTGGCCGACATAATATTTACCACCTAATCCTAAGTTCTAAAGTCTCTAGTTTAAGTCTCATGTTTACTTTTTACTTTGTTTTATTTTTTTTGTTTATGGCCGACATAATATTTATTACTTTTTACTTTGTATTATTCTTTTTTGTTTAGTTTGTATTATTTTGTTACTCGTCAAACATTCGACAAACTCGACAAACACTCACATGTTACAAGATCTCCCTCATACTGGGCTGTAGAGCACCTTGGTGCAACAACATATTTAATAGACTTTGAAATTTCTACCATATTTTTTGCGAACTCTAAGGATATAGCTCCCACTTCCATGCTTATACTCAAGGGATATATAGGCTGCTACATTCCTCTACACACACACACATAATGCTAGGGAAGGTCATGAGTTTTCCATTTCTATTAAAAAATGTTCCCCATATGATTTTTTTGCACTACCTTCCCTCAAAATTTTTGTAAACAATGACTTCCCCTCATTGACCCCACATTTAGATGACCAAATCCCAACATTGAATTTGGAAAGACATAATCCCAAAAATTGTATGGCATATGTTCATGACTCATGAAGTTTCTTTGTGTTTAAATTCAAATTCACCAACAATACTTTCTTCCCCCTTTTTTACTTTTTTCCCTCCAACAGTATTTTTTTTATTTCCCCTTTTTTCTCTTTTGGATTCATTTTCTGTGACTTTCTTGCGAAATAGAAAACCTTCCATTTCTAATATCAATACAATTTTTATATTGGGAGCTGCACAAAAATATTGCTTGTCATTATATATTTTGGAATAAATTTGTTTTATCAATTTAAGTAGAAAATAATCTTTGTTTTATCAATGTCAGTGTAACATTTGAGTGGTGAGTAACATTGTCGGAGATACCGCTTTTTGACACCAAGCACTCGCCTGGTTCATTATTATCCAAGCTCTTGCTTGGCTCATTATTATCCAATGTGATTTGTTGGCTAGTATCCATAGACATTGTTGATGCTAGCTTTGGTTGTGGATGATCCACATGTTGATTAGCAATCCAATCATCTTGACTTGGAAATTTGCAGGTATACATTTTATATAACTTTTTTCAAGCATTCAATGTCACTATCCCCGTTCATAATTTAGTTAATTTAACCAGGATCTTTGAAAAAAAAAATTACCTTCTTGTCCATCTTGTTCTCCAGTTTGGTAGTTCTTTGTGGATTCTCCTTCACATTCAATGTCATCATCGGATACTATAATTTTATTGGACGATACCTGAGTGTTCTCTTTATTTGATGTTGTAGTAGAATAGGAATTTCAATAATTTATTGAACATAACTGACCGAGAAAAGTAAAATACAATGAAACAAGACATCTAATAATGTTAATACAAATACCTTGCTTTATACCCATTTCCTGATAGAAACTGTTCATAAACAACTCTTGTTGTACTGTCTCAACAATAGAAATAACTATTCTATCTGGCGACCTGATCAATGAACGAAGAACTCTACCTCCTGCGTACAACGAAAGAACTATACCTCGAGAAGAGACCAGTATGGAAACTATGTGATCCCATAATTCTTGTGTCCTTTCTTTTGAAGAAACATGGCTTCTCGAGTTATCATTGTTAACCTGGGGAGAAGGTAAATCAATCATTGGTAGGCCCTCATCCCTTCCAATTCTCCAACACTGTATAACAAAGAATCCTATAAACAAGTCCTTGGAGAAATCTCTATAAAATCCCTTGGTAGGATTCCACATTACCTTTTTTTTTATTTCTCGCTGAAAATTGTGAAAGCTTTAGAAATCATAAAAGAGTTTTCCATCAACTAAAAAATTACAAGTACATGCCGCTTCATTTGATTCTAAGTAGTACAACAACGCAAGCATATCTTCTTCTATCCAGGGACTATCACAATTACACATATCAACAACAAGAAAATTCACAACTGATTGCTGCACCAAAAAATGCAATGGATCTTACTATGTTGACCAAAAATGCAGGATAACAACATTGACAAGCAAATTGTGAACTATCTTTGATGACGTCAATGGACATCCTTTATATATATATAATAAAGGATTGGTAGCAACTACAACTCCTTTAGAGTTCCCAATAACTCCTAGATGAATTTCTACAAATATAATGAATGATTTTTTTTGTTATCTTATTTATGTACATTTGTAATAAATAAGCATTGACAGCAAAGTTTGTTAAATAACACTTGACAAAACATAGGCCAATTTTCCTCCAAAATGGGGAGGTCTAAAAATTGCCAAGTTTGCATAACCAACTAGTGCCCATGGTCCAACTAACAACCAATTAGCCTCATAGTTTATGCTTGGGGACAAAGAAGAGGCTCTAGATTAAGTTGATGGGCTATTAAATTATGTGAATGGAAATAGAAATATTAGAATGTCGTTTATTTTTTCATTTGACAAATAGGGGTGAATGCCAAATTTAAGCATTCATATAGAGAAACCATTCGTAATGATTGTTAGACTTCACAAAAGAGGTTTTTCCTAGAAGATGATCTGTCATGCTCCATCTCTTTTCTTGTGTATTAAGACTCGAGAGAATTTTTATATTCTTCATTTATTTCATTCTCTTTGCTAGTCTTTTTTTGCATTTTCCATCATTTAATTATTAGCTCATCGACATCCTCATCTCAACAATGCTTAATCAAGAAAGTCTTATTGGTTGTATGTTTTTGTTTCAAGCAGAAGCTTTCATGCAATTAAACATGATTAAATATAATAATATTTATATTAAATATTATTAAATATAATATTGACTATGTTATGTTCACAATAGTTTGCAATCACATATGATCCATCCCAATAACTTCCTATTACTTGGAAATAATATGCTTCATTATGCTAGTGGACATGTGTCATATGTAGTTGGCATACACAAAGACCTATTTATGTTAATGTTTCAATCATGGGATTACAATGTACAACATCTCCTCTTCTAGATAATCTCTCCTTTATTACAATACTCAACCTTCACGATAATAGTTTCCATAGTCACATTTGCTATCAATTGGAAATCCTCTTTTTTCTTAAAGATGTTTCCCCCATCTTAAAATCAACTACAAGGTCCCATTCCACCCACTTTCGGTGGGTGCCACATTCCATGTGGGATCTAAGGATACAAATAACTAGAATACTTGAATCTTTCTTACAACACACTTGAAGGTCCAACTCCAGTGTTAGTTGGTGAACTTCAATTTCTTCAGGACATGAATATTTCTCCAACAATCAATTAGGTAGAATACCCATCACATTGGCAAATCTCAAAACGCTCAACCCATTGAATTTATCTTTTAATAAATTTTAAATAGAAGTCCCAAAAAGTGAAGTTTTCAAAAATATTGCTGCCGCAACATTTATAGGAAATCCTTGTCTCTATGGCCCTTGGGTAAGTCTATTTCCATGCTCTACTCACAAACATAAAAGTTTTTTGCAGTTGAAAATAGTTATCATGCCTATTGTTGTAGTTGCCATCACTATTGTATCATGTTTGTTTTTGGGAATCTTATGGAGATGAAATTGCAAGAGGCATATTCCTAAAGAGATTAGGCATCATTAAATGTGGGGAATGGAAGAATTTATTATGGATATCTCATCATCACTGCAATAGAGGAATTTATTGACACCAACTTGTTAGGAGTGGGTAGTTTTAAGAAAGTGTCCAAAGGGGTTTTGAATGATTGCACAATTGTTGCAGTGAAGCTTCTTAATTTTAAAAATGAAGGGGCTCACAAGTTTTTTGAGAGGGAGTGCAAAGTATTGGGCATATTTAGGAACTAAAACCTGATTAGAATCATAACTTGTTATCAAACCACCAAATCAAAGCTTTGATATTTCCATTAATTCGAAACAAAAGACTAAATAGTTGTTTATATCCTAGTGGTGAAGTAGAAAGTGGTTTGACTTTGATTCAAAGGCTGAATATAGTAGTCGACATGGCATATCTCCATCACTATTGCTTCATGCAAGTAATCCATTGCAATCTCAAAACAAACAATGTGATTTTGCGTTGAGATATGACTAGCCTAGATCCAAATCCTAGGCTCTATCAAGCGCTGAGAGGGATCAAATTTCCAGAGGTGCAAACTTCTCCTTGAATAGCTCCTTGAGTGCAATACCCGAGCCACCTAATCCTAAGCTCTAAAGTCTCTAGTTTAAGTCTCATATTTACTTTTTACTTTGTATTATTCTTTTTTGTTTGTGGCCAACATAATATTTATTACTTTTTCCTTTGTATTATTCTTTTTTGTTTACTTTGTATTATTTTGTTACTCGAGAAACACTTGGCAAACACTCTAAAGTCTCAGATTTACTTTCTACTTTGTATTAAAAGTAAAAAGAAAAGTCTCTAGTTTAAGTGTCATATTTACTTTTTACTTTTTATTATTCTTTTTTGTTTATGGGTGACATAATATTTACCACCTAATCCTATAGTTTAAGTCTCATATTTACTTTTTACTTTGTATTATTCTTTTTTGTGTGTGGCCGACATAATATTTACCACCTAATCCTAAGTTCTAAAGTCTCTAGTTTAAGTCTCATATTTACTTTTTACTTTGTATTATTTTTTTTTGTTTATGGCCGACATAATATTTATTACTTTTTACTTTGTATTATTTTGTTACTCGACAAACATTCGACAAACTCGACAAACACTCACATGTTACAAGATCTCCCTCATACTGGGTTGTAGAGCACCTCGGTGCAACAACATATTTAATAGACTTTGACATTTCTACCATATTTTTTGCGAACTCTAAGGATATAGCTCTCACTTCCATGCTTATACTCAAGGGATATATAGGCCGCTACATTCCTCTACACACACACACACATTATTCTAGGGAAGGTCATGAGTTTTCCATTTCTTTTAAAAACCGTGAATCTAAAAACCTTATAACGAAGATGTCTATATTTAGAATATGGATTGGATGGATGTTGTAACACCCCGTTTTTGCCCCCAGTATGCAAAAAAAATGTTAATATTAATGAAAGGGCTACAAGTTGGATATGTATGGCCTAAAATGAACAAATTATGTAAATTTGTACATTTTCACTCTTTAATATAAAATCCACGACTACTGCAGACTAAAGGACAAAGAGGAGATGGGGGACTATCTTTCCACAAGGGGAGAGTGATTGTCCTAAGCCTAGGATTGGAGGGGGAAATATGTCCAACCCAAAGTATGCCACTTGTCCAACTCTCCTTAAAAAGTGGGTAAAATTGTCCAACTGTATGGGTTCCAAGTGGCTAGTTCTTATTAGCCTTGGTTCCACTTGACTAGTCTCGACCATGCATATAAATAGTGAGAGCTAGCCCATTATTCCATCATTCTTCCTATTAGAAACAATCCTTTTGCTTCCATAACTTAACTACCTACATCAGAACCATTATCATTGGTACAACCATCACTGCACCACCACCACCCTGTTGCACACAGAGAACCATTCAGAGAACACCATAATTCCCTGGATTCCTAGCACAAAGCATCCTAGCCGGCCTGTGTTAGAGCCCTAGAAGGGAATTGGGGTAACAAACCCGAGTGGATGTTAGCTCAATGAAGGGAGCCCAAGGTACTGTTAACTCAGAGAAGGGAGCCCCATTCCTTGGGTTGTTCAGGCCAAGAGGAAATGAGTGCTAGAGGATTGGGATAGCTATAGCCTCAGAACACAACACCTTATTGTGGATTGATAGTCCCGATTCGGGGGGCGGTCAAAGAAATACATGGCTTGCCAGAGCCTACGACTGGGTGGAACGTCCTTGGTTTGAAAATAGTCGGTTACATTTTCAAATAAGTACTCTCTTGTGTGTAAATGAGTTGCATTTACCTCTGAATTCGCTTAACATAATTATTGTTGTATGCTTATTTAATAGCATGGAATTATTGTCATTTGTGGGTTGCATTCATGAAAAATATGCTAGTATTGTTCTCATACATGTTTAGATTAGTTATATGGTGTTCACTTATGCATTTATAATTCCGTTGTAAAACTCAATTAAATAAGTAGAAAACTGAATTGGGATAATAGAGGTGTTTTTGGGTAAAATTTATGGATGTATCACAGCCTAATTGGCATTGTGAGTTCATTGGGTTCGTGATAAATGTGCCCTAACAAAAGGTTATGTTTATAGCTATGAAGTAGTTCTATTGAATATTGTCACTATAAAGAAACCTATCAACAACACGATTGTGAAAAGAATTAACTTACATAAATGGGTTAGTAGTGGTTTTCCAAATTGAGTTGGGGAAGTGGTGGATGGTAGTCTATTGAGAAGGGATAGTACCATTACTAAAGAATATAAGGTACTCAATTAATTCAATCACCTCATAAGTGTTTGTTTTCTTTGCATAAAACAAAAACCCAAAGGATGACCTACTATGATCAACATTATGGGTACATTGCAAAACGTCAAAGTCATTGTCCTAACAATCAGTCCAAGTTATGACTAGATTGCATTATGTCAGGTTGTGGTCTCGCAACAACTTGAAGCTTTGGTGGTGAAGGTTAGCTCAATCGGTTGTTGCCAATCGTGTTGTGCATTTGGCTAGTTTTGTGCTAGTGTGCACTTGACTCTAATCCCTCTGGGTGTGGCGCACTAGTCTACATCAATGAGTGAACCATCCATTGGATTTCCTAATGAATCTTTTCTTGGAAAGATATATAGTTTTCAAGGAAAAAAACAACTTTTGTCATCCTAGATGTTTATCACTACCTTCTCCCAATGGGTTCAACCAAAATTCTATGTGAAACCATGATATGCAACCATATCAATCCCAAAAAGAGGCATGTTTATGATACAAAGTTTGTATGTGATAAGGTAAAAGTGTTTTTGGGACTATGTGAAACCATGATATGTGATAAGTCACCTCAAATTCCAATGTCAGCAAGGATCTCATTATTTCAATCTTGAGGTGGTTAGAGGTTTCCTTGTATGTTTGAGTTTTTATTTTTAGCCTCCATATTGCCAAGCTTTGGAGCACTTGAATTTTCAATTTCAAGCTCAACATTCCTAAGGTTGGGATTGACACTTTTCCATTCTAATCACGAATTAAATTTAATGGTTAGCAAAAATATTACAAGAAATAATCAATTGCTAAAGATCAATTATTAATTTAAATGAAATAATAACAAAAAATTGAACATTGCACAAGTTTAGAGAGTTGAAAGGGGAAATACTATCGCAATGGTTCACATTGATTTCCAAATACTGAAACATACAAATTGAAATTACTAAATCAAATTTCTTGTGTTTGTATGAATTGTGTTTTTTCTTCTCCCTACTTTCTTATTGAAATGAGAAAGAAATGAAAGCAAAGCCATGTTTATATATATATATATATATATATATATGAATGATAGAGATAATGTATATGCATTTTAAAATGCGATCACCTTTCAGACACTTTGCACTTTGTGTGGTTGCAAAATGCATACACATTTTTGGCTTAACATATTCAAGCCTACTTGAACATAGTGTGTGTGCATTTATTAGATATGTGAAATGTGTATATGTTATCTATATTTATTTATTTATTTATTTTGTTTAGAGTTGGTTTGACCTCCCCTTACGGCTTGCTCCACATCCCCTACCCTACAATTGATGGCCCACCTATAGGCACTTGTGGATCCATACATTTCAATGAATATAGGGTCATATTACTATGATGGGGAACATCCATCTTCTTGAGAAACCATGAGCTAAAGCAAGTGTCCAAACTACTAACACTTAGATTTTAACATGAGTCCTTTCATAGTTATGGTGAATTCAAAGGAAGCTAGTGAAACCAACTCACCTATAGGCCTACTCCACAAGTGTTATCATTTTTGCATAATCATATGAGTTAGTGAAACATGGATGTCTTTGAAAGAAATCTCCCCACTTCATGCATGTGCCATTATTCGAGACATGTAGTAAAGAAGACATTATATTCAGTAACTATCCTATATAAAAAATCAATATATTTGCCTCTACATCATATCCCTTACCAAAATGGGTGGCACATATTTGTGATGAGACTCCATTCACAATTTGAAAACAAAGGATAAAATATGAATACATATTTAGAGGGAAAAGCTCCAGGTCTAATCTTCATTTCCTTAGATTTATTGGTGATGTTGTGACCTAGTTATTCTTAATCCAAGACCTATTCATATTCTCCTATGAGATCCTACCCACCATATAAATTATTAGCTAACCATGTTGAGTTAGAATTTCATAGAAAACATTAAATAATCAATCGTGTCAATTATAATAGTGGTATTAGATTTTAACACAATTTTCTTCATAAAAAATTAGCAACATTTTTTTAATGTGCTTTTTGAAGTTCTTGGTTCTAAAGTTATAAAGCATGTTTTGTTGCAGTTTAATAATGGGACAATGCATTACTATGATGAAGAGCCACAATTAAATACCAATGAACACAGAACGTTTTATAGCCTAAATCGAGGGTTATACTTCAATTTCAAATGCTTCAATAATATGATTATTATTGTATACGTCAAATACATTTATATTCTTTGTTTCAATCTTGATGAAATTATGATGAACTCAAATGGGAGAGAAATTGGTAATTACTAGCCCAAGAAGGCTCTCATGCAACATCTAATAATAGCCACATCTTGCAAACTAATAGCGACATCTTACAAACCACATGCATGGGACAAGCATGCTTGACATGATTTGAACCCAAGTCATTCTTATAAAAATCGCTCCAAGTTGTCACTAGACCGCACCTTGTTAGGCTATGTTCTAACGACAACTTGGAGAAATTGCAATGAAGATGAATTGGCTTTAAATCTTAGTGAGGTAGCTCCTTCCATGTGTGTCTTTTGTCTATTATGGCTTGTGGCTATGTTGCCTTTGTTGGGGATGTGCTCTAATAGAGGTAGCTAGAATCTGTGCCTTCTTGAGATTTGTGTCAATCATAATTGTTGTCATGTTGTAGCCTACATGCATATAATATGTCATTTTCATTGGCTTAGAACTAAAAACCTCATCATCATACTTAAAAGCACTAGCAAGATGGGGTTATGGTTTTTGAGTTGTCATTTGAGTTGTCATCATCATCATTAGTTATTTCCCATGTGTGTTCGAAGGATAACATTACTGGTTAGATCAATCGGTTGTCACCAATTTTGTTGGGATTTTGGCTAAATTTTATCATCCTACAGAGTTACACTCCCTTCTCCGTTGATTTACTTTTGCACTCCTTCTGTAATTCCGGCCTTGTAGATGGCGCTCAAAAGTAGGCGACGCAAAGATCGGGCAATTGAAAAAGGGCAAGATTTCTTTGAATTTCTTGGTGCGATCTTTGGCCGGAAGTTTGATTATCTTTCATTTCGTCTCGATGCTATGTACACTGTCACTCTCATTCCGGGCAATAATTGAGAGATACTAATTTGAAGTTTTTTTCCAAAAGAAAAAGAAATTAGACGACCCGAAGATTTCTCCGTTACTTTCCTTTGAATTTCTCTTCGCCAATGAGAGAAACCAAGAAAAAGTAATGGCAATGGGCACCACCTGAAAGGTATGATCGGGAAAAGGCAATCGAAAAAGAATAAATTATTATAGTTGGGAAACTCTGGTCATGTGGATGGGGCACCACGTGAAAGGAAGATTTCTCCGATCCATTTGCTGCTGACCCCAACATTTCTCCTTTCAATTTCTCCGATTGGCGGTGGTCCATTATAAATACGAAGAGGAAGATCTTTTCTTCTGTATTACGAAAATGTTTCTCTTCTTCTTGCTGCTGACCCGAACATTTCTCCATTATAAATACGAATCTCTCTGAGAGTCTCGATAAACCACTCTTACTGAAGATCTTTTCTTCTGTATTACGACAATGTTTCTCTTCTTCTTTTATTTCATTCTCTCTGTCACTCCCTTCCTATTTTCCACGGCTCATTTTTCAGATCGTCGGCATCCTCATCTCGGCAATGCTTCTGATCAGGAGGCTCTTCTTGGATTTATGTCTGCCATAACATATGATCCATCCCAATCTTTACGCACTGCTTGGAAACCGAATGTTTCCTTCTGCGAGTGGACAGGTGTCGTTTGCAGTCGGCGCACACAGAGAGTGGTTTCTATCAATGTTTCAAGCATGGCATTAGAAGGTACAATCTCTCCTCTTCTCGCCAATCTCTCCTTTCTTAGAATACTCGACCTTCGCAATAATAGTTTTCACGGTCACATTCCCTATCAATTGGGAAACCTCTTTCGCTTAAAGATGCTTCGCCTGTCTCTGAATCAACTAGAAGGTTCCATTCCCCCACTCTCGGTGACTGCCGCAGTTTACGGCACTTGACTCTGTCGACTAACCATCTCACGGGAAACATTCCCGCAGAACTTTGCGTTCTCCCCAACTTACAACGCCTTAACTTATGGCGAAACAATCTGACGGGTACAATCCCGCACTGCTTGGGAAACATATCCTCTTTGGCCTACATCTCTTTGCGTGAAAACAACTTTCACGGGAGTGTTCCTTCCGAATTGGGTATTCTAATCTTCCTTGTCTAACTGCACCAATCTTCAATCAATTTGCCCATTCTTTCAGCTCTCACTAACTGTTCCACCCTAAACGCAATAGATTTATCCTATAATCATCTCAGTGGACATCTGCCCATTTCTATCGGCCACCTCTCGAAAAAAGTGTCCACAATAGACTTAGGGAGTAATGAATTATCAGGGAAAATACCTTTAGAGATTGGAAACCTTACTAGTTTATCATATCTTGTTTTAGATGCCAATTTTTTCATAGGAAAGGTTCCGTCTTCTCTTATAATGCTTCAAAATTTAGAGAGGTTATCTATGAGAAGTAATAATTTAGAAGGAAACATTCCATCTGATATTGGGAAACTTAAAAGATTAGGCCTCTTGTCTATTGAACAAAATAATCTCTCTGGAAGAATCCCTGATTCTATATCCCACCTCCAGCAGTTGAGATATTTATATCTTTCTACAAATAAGTTATCAGGTAAAATCCCTCCAAATCTTGGAGAATGTGTGAACTTACTAGTACTAGACCTATCATACAACAGCCTCAATGGTGAAATACCTCAAGAGGTTGCAAGTCTTGCAAATTTAGCTCTCTATTTCAACATTTCAAACAATTTATTAGAGGGCCCTGTTCCTTTAGGACTAAGCAAGATGACCATGGTCCAAGCTATAGATATTTCTGCAAATCGATTAAGTGGTTATATTCCAAGTGGGCTCGGAGACTGCAAAGAAGTAGCATACCTGAATCTTTCTTGCAATGCACTTGAAGGTCCAATTCCAATGTCACTCGGTGAACTTCAAAGTCTTGAGGACATGGATATCTCCTTCAACAATTTGTCAGGTGGAATACCCATATCATTGGCAAATCTCAAAATGCTCAACCAATTGAACTTCTCTTTCAACAACTTGTCAGGAGAAGTCCCAAAAAGTGGAGTTTTCAAAAAACTTGATGCCAGAACGTTCATGGGAAATCCCAATCTCTGTGGACCTTGGGTAGGTCTCTCACCATGCTTTTCTCAAAAACATAAAAGTGTATGGCATTTGAAAAGAGTTATCATACCTATTGTTGCAGTTGCAATCATTGTTGTATCATGTTTGTTTATGGGAATCTTGTGGAAACAAAATCACAAGAAGCATATTCCTACAAAGGTTGGGGCATCCTTAAATGTGGGGCATCCAAGAATTTCCTATGGAGAGCTCATCACTGCAACAGAGGAATTTAGTGATGCCAACTTGTTAGGAGTTGGCAGTTTTGGAAAAGTGTACAAAGGGGTTTTGAATAATGGCACAAGCATTGCAGTGAAGCTTTTCAATTTGGAAAATGAAGGGGCTCACAAGAGTTTTGATAAGGAATGCAAAGTATTGGGTAGAGTCAGGCACCGAAATTTGATTAGAATCATAACCTCTTACTCAAACCACCAAATCAAGGCTTTGATATTTCCATTAATGCCAAATGGAAGCCTGGATAATTGGTTATATCCTAATGGTGAAGTAGAACGTGGTTTGACTTTGATTCAAAGGTTGAATATAGCAATAGATATTGCACATGGCATGGCATATCTCCATCACTATTGTTTCATGCAAGTGATCCATTGCGATCTAAAACCAAAAAATGTGCTTTTGGGTGAAAATATGACAGCATATTTAATAGACTTTGGCATTGCTACCATATTTTTTGCAAGCTCTAAGGATTTAGCTCTCACTTCCATGCATGCACTCAAGGGATCTGCAGGCTACATTCCTCGAGGTATTATTTGAGATAGATAGCATGTTAGAGAATGTCATGAGTTTTCTATTTTAAAATTGTGAATAAAAATGCCTTATAATGAGGATGTCTTAATGCAGAATATGGATTGGGCGGATGTGTCACAACCAAAGGTGATGTTTATAGCTATGGAGTAGTGCTATTGGAGATGCTTACCGGAAAAAAACCCACCAACAACATGTTTGTGGAAGGAATGAACTTGCAGAAATGGGTGGGTGGTAGTTTTCCAAACCGAGTCGAGGAAGTGATAGATAGCAGTCTATTGAGGAGGACTAGTACCATCACCAAAGAAGATAAGGAACACAATTGTCTCAGTCAACTCATAAGTGTGGGTTTGCTTTGTACAAAAGAATCCCCTGAAGGACGACCTGCTATGATTGATATTGTGGGTACACTGCAAAAGATCAGAGACACTTTTTTGGGAGCTGCAGGCATTCCAAAATTCCAATCAGATATAACACATTTTCTAGGTAGTACAAGTACTGCCTGCAACAATATTGGTGAAGGCCAAAGTTCTTCTACATTATAGTATGTTGTAAGGTAGAAATGGTTGTATAACTCAACCATAAGGTAATTCGAGTCCATTGTCATTAGTTCGATGTAGTTTGTCTCATTCCCTTCTTGTTTGAAGAATCTATTTATTTGAATCTTATTGGGTGCATTCCCCTCTTCTTTGTGTGATCTATATATTTGAGTCACATTCCCCTCTAGTTTTATTTGCATGTCCAAAGTTGAGTGCAAAATGAATGTAAAAAATAAAGTTATATTAAAATTATTAACATGTTTAAAAAGTTGATAAATTCATTATTTAAAAGTAACACACCATAAAAATGTATTTGGTAATTACATTGTAATTGTTTACTTATATTTTCATCATTATTTAAGAAAAGATATCATTAGTTACTTTATATTTTCATAGTGCCTAACAAAAGAGTGTAGATTGCCTAACAAAAAAGTGTAAATTGAAAAGAAATGTCACTATTTCCTGCAATATTATAAGCAGGGGTTAAAATTGACTACCAGTTTTCCATGGTTTTAACCGTAATATACAAGTTATTTCGTGCAATATTGTAAGCAGGGGTTAAAATTGACTATCAGTTTTCCTTGGTTTTAACGGTAATATACGAGTTACAACTGCTTATTCAATAAGCACGTCATCACTGATGTGTAAATAATTTTCTAGATAGTCAAATTTACGGGCAGATTTAAAACTTTCCCGTAACTAAATTTTATATTATATATATTATTGTTAAGACTCTTCCAGTGGAAGCCTTTATTGATGATCACCGAGATTTTTAAATGAACAAACGCTGGCTATTAAGAATATCAATCACATTTAAAAATGTGGTTGTTGCTAGTAATAGATTTTAGTAGAAGGGTTAAATTAATTATTAAACGTTATAAGAAGGGTACTTTCACAAACAAAAACCGTAAAAAAAAAATTGAATCCAGAGAGAATACAAATTTAGTTAAATTTATGAAATTCTTTCTATTAAATATATATTTTTTAAAACTATTAAAAAAAATTAAATTAACTAATTTTGTGATTGATATACTATATGGACTTGACTTATACCAGTAAGGCTTATCTTTGCCAGCAAGAAGACCACCACCCGCTGTAGGAGTGAATTGATACGACCAGTAAGTTTCAATAAAGTTATTCAACAATTTCTTGTCATCTCTGTGCTGTTACTTGGAGAAAGAAAACGAGCTGTAGGTAACGTCCTCCAAATTTTTCATCTACTCGTATTGACTTGACCTCCTCAGAGTCTAACGTCCTCCCAAGCTTTTCATCTGTTCATATTGACTTGACCTTGGTGGTGCCAACCAAAACAGAGAAAGCTTTATCTTTTCCAGCCAGGGGAGCCCACTAAATATTCTCCTAGCTAGGGAAGTCATAAAGGTTATTGACTTAGTGTAATTGGTGTAGAAACCTATAAAGAGGTAGAGATTTTTTTTATTACTGTAAAACCCAAAATAATTCTGAAATTTTTAAGTTATAATATTTTAGTAAATCACAACAAAACAGAAATTAATCCTTGAGTATCTCCAAACCACTACTGGAATGTCCCAATTTAAAGAAAAAAATTGTATCCATTATTTAAAATGGAGTCTTTCTATATTCTTTTACCATTTGAAATTCTTGTAAATGTCACCAAACCTACTGTAATGTTTAATCCCTCCTTAGAGAGTATATAAACTCTCACATTTTGTTCTTTAAAAATATGACATATCTTTAAGGAGTTGAAATACCTTATTGATTGTATTTTTGTTTTGATATATGTTTTAAGATTTTACAATTTTCCATCTTAATTTAATAAATATTGAAATATTGAAAAGTCAAAAATATAAATTTAATTTTAAATATAAATATTGAAATATTGAGAAGTCAAAAATATAAATATAATTTTAAATATAAATATTTGATACTTAAAATATTTTAATTTATTAATATTTCAATTTTTTTTATTTTTTTTAAATATAAATATACATTTCATCTATATTATTATTTTTATTTTTTAAATTTAAATCAATTTATTTTAAAAATAAAATAGTATATATTTTAAAAATAAAATAGTATATATTTTAATATAAAATAAATCTTATTTTTAATAAAAAAATTAAAATGCAAAAAAAATTGATAAATATCTTTTCTTCACCTAAAAAAAAAATTGCATAAATATCTTATTCCAATTGTAATCTAAGTAATTAAACTTTAAAATAAGTAATATATAATTTTAGGTAGAATACTATCAAGTCAAAACTATTTAATTTAATATAGTTTATTTAAATGACAATGATAATAAATATTCAATTTAATAAATTTTACCATCTTAAAAAATAAAATAATATATTTTCATATATATTATATATATATTTTATTTAAATATTATATAAAAATTAAAATTATAGTTATATTTGATTGTAAATATATATTTACATTTACTATAACAAATATTAAAAACTTATTTTTTATTATTTAATTTAAATATTTATTTAAAAAATTATAAAATGAAATTGATTTTAGGTAAAGAAAATAACCACACAATAATATATTGATTGAGAAATCAACATAGCACGAATTGAGTTTTGGTGAAGAAAGTAACTACCACAATAATATATTGATTGAGAAATAACATAGCACTAATTGAGTTTAAGTGAAGAAAGTAACTACCATTCCTTGGACAACTACCTAAAATTATATATGTTAAAAGAAAATTTGATTTAAAAAAATCTATAATGTAAATTTTAATTAAAAAAATTAATAAATGATAATGAAATGTTTAATAAGTTAATAATTTTTAATTTATTTTTATTTTAATTTATACTAAGTTAAAATCTTATTATATTTGATTTTTCCCATTTATTTTGTTATTATGTTGTGAAGGAGATCATATATATATCGTCAAACAACTATTAATTTAGGTCTATAAAATAAATCTTTTTGTTTTGCTATAGTTTAACTATAATGTTAAATATATTATATTAAATTTAATTATTAAAAATGTTTTTTCTTTCATTCTAATTTGTTGCAGAAGGTGACGTCGTCCTCGTTTTTTTCTTCTCAGGGGTGGCGGCTGGATGATGTCACGTCGTCCTACAGAGGACAAACACGACATGCTTTATTTTATAGCACGAGAGGATAGACACTGCATGCTTTATTTTATGGCAGGCACCGCATTGCATTGAACGGATGCAAATGCACTCTTTCAAAACTACAGGTAAGTAAAATGGCCAAATGAATATTTTATAACAAAACATAAATATATATATATATATATATATATATTTAGTTAGGTTATAGGTAAGTAACGGTCATATTCCATATGAAAATTTGTTTGGAAATAATAATAAAATATTTTAATTGGGTTATAGTTTAAAGTTGAAATGCCAATCCATTTATCCCAAACTACACGCTTGCAAATCCAACCTACCCCCATCCTGCCTTTTAATAAATTCCTTATCATTACAGTCTTAAAGCCCTTGACGAAAATTGTCTCTATCGAGACAGGTCAATGTCATAAACAACTGGAGGGAACTCTTGACACTTGCTGCGCTCTCCTCTCCGTCCTCACCATCTCCAGCCTATGTGACAGTCAATTTTCCTGTCATTTAGATAGATCGGCCTGGAAAATTATTCTAGCGTGTATATGTATGGGGAAAACTAACAATAAACCTCTACGATTAACGAGACCGGGAAGCCTTGATTTCAAGTGTGTTGAACAGGATTTCATGATTCATGACAACTCGCATTTGCATAGTGTTGGGTGTCGAGTCCATTGCTTCGTTCACATCGAGTTATAAGTAAATGTGTCGGAGTATGAATATGGTGTATCAAAACCAACTTTTACAGAAATCTTATTTTTAGAGGATCACTGGCATAGAGTCATCAGAGATGCTCAGTTTGATTTTGTTTTCTTTCTAATGAATTTTGAGTTTTCAGATACTTTCTCTATGGGCATGGAGTCCATTCCTTATTTATTTATTTTATTACAAATTACTCTGTCTTTTTTACAGGTTCGCCTAAGTTTTTTTGATCATTTTTGTTTTTCACAAGTTCACTGAAGTTTTTTTAGTCATTTGGGCATGGAGTCCATTTGTTATTTTTTTTATTACGAATCACTCTCCCTTTTTTACAGTTTTGCCGAATATTTTTTTGTGTTCAAACGGCACGACCCTCTGTTGTATGCCAGTTGCAGATAAAGGGGAGGGAGCCCCTCTAAGAGATGCCAAGTATGGAAACATTGGTATCTTTGGAGGAGTTTCTACTCCTGCATTTGAGTAAGGATGCTGGAACGCCCTTTTCAAACAACCATATTCCTTTCTTGAAGATGCTTGCAAAAGGTTGATTATGGTTCTATGTTCGTTACACATTATTTGCTCATAGAGTTTATGTCTTAAACTCTAACAAAGTCTAGATTTCAGGGTACCATTTTCATAGATCCTTATATCGATGTACCTGATGGGGATTCACTCTTTTTATCAACTTAGAGCAGTGATTTAGGTATACAGTTTTCTATTGTGTCAGTTGTGCGTAAGAATTTGAAGTTCTTATGTAACCTTCTTTAAGTCAACCTCCTCCGGCAAAAGGGATAAAAATAACATACACTATGGAGCAATCAAAAGATTACAATAGTAACAGAGACTACTGATATCAATACATGTATCATCAGTGTTGAACATCTGTGCAATGTGTGTGTGAAGATGCATTCAATAGAATTTATTTATGAAGGTTATCAACTAGCTATCTTTGTGGTCATGAAATGATATTCATGTGAAACACTGGCCATGTATTTACAATTTAATTTATTGTGTGTCTATATTTAAATTACTTAATACACGTGGTTCCTATTTCTCTCATTTTTGTCTGATTATTTTGTATCTGTGGTTTCCAACTTTGGATTTTAGGAGTGAATTTAAAATTTGTTCCTTCAGTTGGCCTGCCATCGATCTCAGCAATACTATTCCATGGTGGTATACTGGAGGTGCTAGCCTTGTATATTATTTTTTGGGTCGAGGTATCTCCCTTAGTTCCCATTTTCTTTTCTATCAATACAGATGGTAGTTCTTTTTTGGGTCAAGATATCTCTCAAGAATAGAATTTGGAAATACAAACTTAGTATGTATGCATGTTTTCCTTTTGCAGTTAAATCTCTTCACCATGTTGAAATACCTTGGTTTCCCTGGACTCTTTCTAGTTGTTACCAGACAATCTACAAAAAGCAGACTTAAGGCATGATCTCCCTAGTTCAATGTGAATCTAGAACAAATCAGACAGAATACAAATCTACCTTCCTAGATCCAATTAGAGATTGAGAGATGTAGACATATTACCTTTTAGATCTGTAGATCTCTTTCTCCCTCATCACTCCAAGCTCCACGGTTGTCAGATCCAAAGCTGCAAGACCTATCAGAACATGCAAGAGACAAACAAGTAGTAATAGCACATCTACACAATAATTGATCTAAGTAAACAATTAAGGAAGTAAACTATAAATATCAATGCATAACAAGACATTTATGGAAAGAGTTTTGCATTACTGTATAAAAAGTGGGAAATACATAGAAGAGTGAGGACTACAACCAAGCCCTAACGTTGCAATATTCCTCCAACAAGCCAAGCCAATGCCTCTAAGCAGAGTTGGATGCCTCCAAGAGATGGATGATGATCTTCCTAAGCTTATTTCACCAGCATATCGAAGCTATAGCCTTCCTCCGTTTGGAATAGAGAGGGTTCTTGTATTTATAGGACCAAGTGGATAGAGTAGGTTGAGGATCATGGGGAGAGGGCTAAGGGATCCTCCTTGAAGGTTAGGGAACCGAATGCCAGCTCACCTAGGAGTTAGGGATAGGGATCCACCTCATCCAAATTCTAGAATTCGCTGGAAAGCTACCTTTATCCCATAAAACTGACTCTGGTGCATGCTGCATGAAGACAACCTGCACCGGCGCATCTTGCCCAAAGACAACTTGTGCCGACCTAATTAGGAGTGTGGATAAAGGACATCAACTTGCTCTAAATGATTAACTTGATCATGGGACTTCAGGGATTAAGGCACTGCGTTGACATATGTCTCATGATGGCGATATTTTGGGTGTAAGAGAATGCCCCCCAAAGCATGAAGCTGGTAAAGCTAAACAGGTAAAATGCTTTGATAGAAAGAATGGCAAGGACTTGTTGGATGGAAGATGCCACTGCAACACAAATGACTCTAAGAACATAGTCTCATATGACTCACAACATGGTTTCCGACCAATATAATGCAGATCCATGGTAGTAAAGACTGACTGAACACAATCATGGCTACTAGACACAAGTGTAGATCCATGACAAGATGATAACATAGCCATGACCAATACAAAGTGGATCCGTGTAATATAACTCAAACAATCTCCATCGCAACCTAGGTAAAACATGACTCCCAAGGGTATTCATGCCGAACCCGCAATGATATGAATCTATCCATGTGATTACAAATGTCTTGACGTCGAACATGGTAGAAACCACTTGATTACTAGTCATTGATGTATACTGTTAACAAGCGCGAGGGATATCACCATTAATGTCAATGATTCCCAAGATATCACAGTACATACCATCGAGCATGAATTAATGAGTTGAAGTCGAACGATCAACGGGATCTTTCAATCAAGAGTCAATGATGTAAACTCATGTTGAAAGCGAGGTAACCTGCCATTGAGGCATGGAGGCCAAAGGTACTCGATTGGTTTCTAGATTCAGTCCTCGAATGATGTGTTGAAGTCGACAAGGATGAATCTGTCGAAGGAGGGCCATGATGAATCCCCCATCATCAACACGAAACACGATAACAGATGTTTGGAGTAGATCGGATGGTACAATAACATTCAAGACTGACTTAGAGTAGACTGACATGATGGAAGGTGTACTGACTGCAAATGATGAGCAGTGAATACATCTCTTGAACATGGGCATGGCATGACTTGGCAGTATTGACATGACGAGAACGACGCCAACTACTAATGCAACTGATGGTGGAATCATTCTTTGGATGACCCAAAGGAGTAACAAGACTCATGAAGTTAACAGGACTCGAGGACAAGTACTGAATGTAGATGCAAATGAGTGCCATGTTCAAGAGCGACTAAGTACTGCCACAGGTTAAAGTGTAACACAAAAAACTTTCCTTTTTCCCCATCATGATTGATGAGTGCCTCACTTGTTTTTTTATAAGATTGAGGAGGGTAAACAGATGTTCGGTATAGCTCATCTCATAGATGATTCCAATCCCAAACATTTTTAGAACCTGGGAAAGGAGGGGTTCATCCCATGCTGGGCCTTTCAATGTTGAGTTTTAACGAGTCCATAGAAGGTAAAACTTGACGTCATTTCATGTTTAGAGAATCTGAAAAGAACAAAGAAGACTCCAAAGGTCCTTTCGTAAGGTTAGCCTCTCCGCTCGGAAAAGGGTAAAACAACGCGAGAGAGGACTCTTCCAGTCACGATTGGTTGGAGTATTCCTTTTTCGTAAGTACTGCCCCCTGGTCCGAAAAAGGGGTAAAATATCACCAGGAAGATGACCATTCAAATACTTTAACAAGCATGAACATGACAAGTTCGCTTGGCGATCTTTTCGTATTTTGAGAGTATGAAAAGAGCTTAAAGAAAAATCCGGGGGATTCCTTTTTCGTAGGAGTTTAACGAGCCCGAAAAAGTGATAAACCATAACTCAGTGACTTATTTCCATTGTTTCACGAGCACGAGAAAGAACAAAGAGTTAGCTCGGTTGTCATTAATAATTTACATTTAATGAGCGAACTAATGACAAAAAGACGCTCTACGAGTGTTCATACCTGAAAATATATGCAAAAAGGCCATAGCCACGAAAAACCAGATCAAAGTGGTACTAAACTTCACCTACAAGCTGAAAACTAGGTCAAAAATGATTAACCGGATATAAATAAGCCCAACTATAGAAAAATAACCCATTCTAGAATAAATTAAAAAGGGAATATTCTCTTTTTCAATATAAATAGGAGTAAATAGTAAAAAGAATTACTATTTTTTTTTACCAAGTTGGAGAGGTGAAAAGTGCCCTTTGAAGCCGTTTTTCTTCTGCTGATTCCGGGAGCTATGATCTGTCAATTCAGGCGTCGTCAGTGACAGATAACCCTAAACCTAACCCTTTAACTTTCTAGTGGTTTAGAATTTTTTTTTCATGCATTTCGTCAGGTTTTGAGCGTTTTAAGTTGAGAGGTTTGCGTTCACGGGCCGGCATAGGCAACCCTTTCATGATCTGCGCCGGCGCAAAAAACGAAAGGGAGTTCTGCGTCAACGACGCACTATCCAATGGACACTCTGCGCCATCGCAAATGGACAATTTAAACTCAAAACCTAACCAAATGTAAAAACTTTTGATGAATGGGAAAAGTTCTAAAGATGTTTAAATGGATCTCTTGGCAGGTTTGGGGGGACACAGTGGTCCTTGAGTGGCGGGAACGCGAGCATGAGCTCAAAGATGTGCAAGTAGAAAACAATCCACAAAGCGTTGCAGCATTGAGGAACTGTGGGCTACTCAAGTACGTTAGAGTGTCGGGGATGAGATCCCAAGTACCATTACTGACATACCTGGTCCAATGCTAGGACCCCATTCAGCAGCACTTCCGGATAGGTAAGCACACGCTTACCATAGATGTCGAGGACATCTACTTTTTGATAGGGATATCCTAGCGAGGGAACCTTAGGTCTTTGACCGGGTCACAGGGTGGTGACCGTTCGGTTGAGGACATGATAGATCAGTGGTGCACCCCGGGTACGACGATGGTTGGTGGGAAAATTACCATCAAGAATGTCAGGGACTGGGACCTACATGCGGTACTCTTCACCATTGTACGAGTTGCTGGCAGTCGAGCAAGTCGCAAATGATGTATGCTGAGGAGTGTATGACTTCTATTGTGTTTAACTAGTGTGAGGGTCTTCTCACTATCCTAGAGGATCAGTTGACCAAATGCCAGCGTGGGGCGCTGAAACAGTTTGGATATGGTTCGGTAGTGGTATCTTTCATGCTGGAGAGGGTGCCTCACTTGCGCCCGCAAGTGGATCTCGAGGATTGGGATGCACGTGATCCTCACATATTGAGATGGGAAGAGGTGATGGCTCGCCATGGTGGTGGGGGTCCCATCATAAGGTTCGGTATTGGGTTCTTCACATGGTTGCAGGCATAAATCCCCATGGTGGAGGATTATCTATATGCTGGCACATACTTCCGAGGATACCCATACTTGGTGCTTCCGGAAGGGATGCAGTGAGGCGACATCGGTAAGAACAACTGCTTGTGTTTTTATATTTTATGCATTTTATGATTTTTCTTGTAGTAGTTTTGATGACGTTTACATGTTTTTGTGCAGATGTGGGTCCAGAGTGACCACTTGGAGTCTCTCGGCTTGTGCGGAGAGGAGGAGTGCTTTAGATGGAGCCCGCGGTTCGTGATGCTCTTGAGGAGCAAGAGGTAGTTGGGGAGAAGCTCCAGCGAATGACCTCGGACATTCCAGAGCCTACTGTGCATGACTTACCCCTCTGTTATTAGGAGTTGACAGTTGGGGTATCAACTCATTTCGGAACGCTACTCTGGAAGGCGACGAGGGCCGTGGTCTGTTACCATGCTCAGCTTGGGGCTGAGAGGCCTAGGTTCGTGCGATGTAGGGTTTAGGCAGATGGCTCATATATGTATACACGGAAATATTACAGGATTCAGAGTTTTTGTAGAGATGACTCTTACTGAAATCTAGCATGCTTCAGATTTTGTATCAACACTACCATTTTGTTCTTTTGTATGGATTTATATATACAAACATTATCGATGGTTTTATACATCTCGTGTTCTATGGTGATTAATGTGATCTCGTTTACATGTTTGCTTATACAATGGATAATTTGCATGTTATGTCTATTTTTTTATATATTATGAATATGTCATCATGTGTGTGCAGTGTACCAATCCAAAATAAAGTTGGCCATCGAGTCAACAACCGTATTCATGTCTTGTGGAATGTGCAGGTATTGAATGGACTCAAAATACCTTTCCAAAAGATAGACTCGTCAAAAGAGACGGACTAAAGTGGGATCGCGGATGGCATAGACTCGGTAGAGATGAGAAACCACTAGTTACGAATCCAGGTGGATAACAACATGGTTCATACCCAAGGAAAGAACGTCGAATAGGGTTCCAATCACCACCCGATACTCTGCGGTGTTGTTGGTTGCGAATCCTAGACAATTTCCTCCTGAGCTAATGAGCTCGTCGGTCGGTGAATAAAGTACCCAGGCTGTCAAAGGAAGGTTACGGGTATGCCGGATGGCACCGTCTGCGAATTTGTAGCAAGTTTCCATCTGCACATGTAGACAGAACATGGTATAAGAAGCGAAAACAAGATCTAGACACACTAAAACAAAGCATCACACCACACAAAAACACACGCGATGTATAGTATATACAACGAACTTATGCATGAAAAGCTCAGGCATAGTACCTCTTCAGGTAAATCTCATTGCGGGGCTCACCTAAATATATCCCATCATAATCCTCTAGTTCGTAAGCTCCCTTCTCCGGAACACGTTTCACTATGTAGGGTCCATGCCACATGGACTCAAACTTTCCTTCCCCCAGCTTATCGTGCCTTTGGTCGTATGTGAGGACCAAGTCACCCTCGCTATAGACGCGGGGTTCTACCGACTTATCATACTGTGCTTTGATGCGTTTCTTATGTGCCTTGTTGGAACGAGCAACATCGCAGCAAGTCTCATTGAGTTTTGCTAGGTAGAGGAAACATTTTTCCTCAGCAGTGGTGTTAGAAAGAAGTTCAACTGCGATTTTGAGGGATGGAATCTCGCACTCTATTGGTAGGACTGCCTCCAATCCATAAACTAATTGGAAGGGTGTAAATCCGATGGCAGTCTCCACAGAATTTCGATAAGCCCATAGTGTGGAAAAGAGCATGTTGTGCCAGTTTGATTTATGCGTACCCACCATGCGTTGGATCATGGTTTTCAAGACCTTGTTAATGGCCTCTACTTGTCCATTAGACTGTGGGTAGTAAGGTGTTGAGTTTTCATGACGAAAACCCAGTCTGGTGCTCAATTCATCAACCATATAGTTCTGAAAGTGAGATCCATGGTCGGTGACTATAGCTTGCAGAACTCTGAACCATGAGATAGCATGATTAAACATGAAGAGTGCAGTGGTTTTTCCATCGTCTGTGTATGTAGGCATAGCCTCAACCCACTTTGTAAAGTAATCCATGGCTACTATGACATAACCATGCCCCCCGGCCGAGGTAGGCTTATAGTGCATGAAGTTAATGCCCCATTTTGCAAAGGGGCCAACGGCAATAACCGGGTGTAACAGGGCTGGATGGGTGCGATTTTTCGTTTGAAAATGTTGGCATGGGGGACACTTTTTAACGGCCTCGATACAATATTTAATTATAGATGGCCAATAATATCCTGCGCGTAGTATCTTCTGGGATGTAGCCATCCCATAGAGATGACCAGCACAAGCCCCAGTGTGACAGTCATTCAAGACATTTTCAGCCTCCTCATGTGTCAGACAACGTCGAAGAACAGAATCAATACCACGACGATACAAGGTATCACTGATGATCAGGTAATACTTTGCGTGGTGGCATATACGATGCCAGTCGTCATGAGATAGTTGGGGGTTGAAACGTTGGGTTTGAAGATATAAGGTAATATATCCATACCACGGGTCAGACGTGCTGATAAGGAACAATGACTCATCTAGAAGAGAATCATTGGGCTCAGATCCTACATCAGCACGGGGAAGATAGCAGATGAGCTCAACAAACACCAAAGACTTCTTAGACTTAGCCTTCTCGAATAGGAGATCGAACTCCTGCAGTATCATTATCCAGCGTGAATACTTTCCCCCAAGTACTTGATGTGTGAAAACGTGGTACATGGGATACGATTCAGCGATGATGGTGGTGGTGCAGAGAAATATGTAATGTCGAAAATTTTGGACGGAAATAACTGCCATGAGAGCGAGCTTCTCAACATGTGAGTAATGAGTTTCGGTGTTAATAAGACCCTTACTTAAGTAATATATCACATGTTCCTGGGCGTTATGGTCCTCTTGCACCAAAACCATGGCGATCGTCGTGGTAGAAGAAGCGAGATAAAGGATGTAATCTCAGTGGTAATTGGGCGGTTGGAGCACAAGGGCATGGGTGATAGCATGTTTAAGACTATCGAAGGATTGCTACGCTTGATCGTCCCATATGAACGGGACGTCCTTCTTGAGCAGTCTCATATAACCCTGTGTCTTGTGAGCGAAATTACAGACGAAACACTGTAAGCAATTTTCCTTCCCTTGTAGACTTTGAAGTTCTGTAACATCAGTCGAAGGTGGGAGAGCGACAATGGCTTCCACCTTCAAGGGATCAATGCAGATCCCATATTTTGAAATGATAAAACCTAGGAGGCATCCAGACTCGACGTAGAAAATACACTTGTGAGGGTTCAGACGGAGGTTATACCATCTGCAGCTGAGGAAAATGACTGTCAGATGATCTATGTGGAACTCGCACTGCCGTGAATGGGCAGGGAGATCATCCATATAGGGTTCCACAAAGTCCTTCACATCATGAAAGGCGTACGACATGGCCTGTTGGAATGTGGCACCAATATTTTTAAGACCAAAAGGGATTTTATGATATGCAAACATTCCCCAAGGGCATGTGAATGTAGTCTTGTGTTGGTCGGCAGGGTGGATCTCAATTTGGTCGTAACCGGAAAAGCCATCCATAAAAGAGAAGATGACACTTCTAGCACAATTGTCTATGATCTGATTGATAAAGGGATTCGGGTAGTTGTCCTTAGGACAAGCTTTGTTGAGATACTGATAATCAATGCAGACTCGGATTGTGCCCTGCTTTTTAGCTACAGGGATGACATTTGAGACCCATTATGTTAATGGAACAGGGTAAATAAAGCCAGCCTTCAAGAGCTTCTCAAAATTTTCTTTGATTGCCGCAGTCTTTCGAGGGTGTATCGGTCGTAACTTTTGGTAGACTAGTTTGATGTTGAGATAGATTTTGATTTCGTGCGAAACAATAGCAGGGTCTATCCCAGGCATATCCTCATAGGTCCAAGCAAACAAGTCTTAAAATTGCTTCAATAAGGTTGCAAAAGTAGTAATTTCTTCAGGGGAACATTTCTGGCCTAATCAAATATGTTCCACTACACCAGGAGTAATCGAAATGTCAACCGGAATGGTGGGTTCAATGTTAGCCAGGTTTCCCTCAGTGTCCGTATGACATGTGAGTATCAAGGATTGGGGGAAAGGGTAGACATCCGGTATATAAATGGTGGTAATGTTGTTCTCCACATAGTCCAATGAAAGAAAGAAATACGATCGATGGTGGAGGTCTTCCCACGGGGAGTCATCCGCACTCATTATTTCCATAATGGACTCGTCAGAATGAAAAGTCTAGAGCAGAGGGTCGGGTAAGGATGACGTCTTCTATAGAGAACATGACGTAGAGGCCACAGTCAAGTGGTCCTCAGGTGCTGACTGGATAGCCTCATAAGTAAGTTCAGCGGGTGAAAGAGGCATGGTATCTCCAATCAGATGCGTAGTGGCTTCATCGGGTACAATCCATGTATCGTTAGAGTTGGGAAGAGATGGAATCCATGAGGAGATCATGTTCACCATGGAAACATGGTTAGGTGGATCCGGGGTTGGAAATACACCCATAAGAGACGAATCTTTTATGAGGCCAACCCCTACGCTCTCATACTGCTGCAAAGATTGTCCAAGCAATGGGACATTATTGCTCGGATGAGTACCGGTATCCGGTGTGCAGAAGTCCAGTTGGTCGACAATGATAATTCGGCCTTGGTGAGGGAATTGTACTATGCAGAAGACAAATGATGTGACCGCAATCATGGCGTAAAACCAATTACGACCAAGTAAGAGATTATAATCTAAAGGGGCTGCGACTACTTCCACATTAATGGTTGTGGTTTTACCCCCCAACTCGATTGCTAAGGCTTGTAATATCCCATGGGGTTGAAAGCCACGACCGTTGAATACTTCCAAGGTGGTGGGAGAATGGTTCAGTTCGGGAGAACCAATGGCTCTCCAACAGGATAGTGACATGACCGAGGTAGAAGCCCCTTCATCTAGTACGGTATGATGAATTGTCTTCCCAACAACGTTCGTAGCAACTTGAAATACAAGTTGGTGGTAAAGCCTCGGTTTAAAATACTCAAGTCGGAACATGATCGTATTTGAGGAATCCGGGTCTACTGCACCGATAGAAGCAAGGAGAGTATTGCGTTTATTGGGACAATTATGCAAGACCTCTAGCATCAACATGGCACAAGGAGCTTGTGCCAAGTCCTCAACAATATTGTAATTCTGAGCTGCCCGAGCATTGGGATGAAAATTGCTTTCTGAATCGTGCTCTTGGGAGGGCGCAAAACTGACTCTAAAGAAGGCTTCTCAATAGTGAGAGAGACCTGTGGTATGGTGACATCGGGCATAGAAGTGGAATATTTTTCAGTATTACTTCCAATGGGTTCCTTCGGTGGGACTGAGTCATATGAACGCGATCATGTGTTCAAGTTTATCGTCTCACTACACATCATGAGAACATGCGCGGTAGAGGATGCCTCTCCGTGTGAAGACGAGGTTTGGGCAATCAGCTGCTGATTCTGAGTAGGGAAGGGATCATTGAGAACTGTGGGAGTAGGGTTTCCCTTGAGAGACTTTTGTACTTCGTCTCGATGAGGAAATTCCTTAGAGAAATGGTCACAACCACACAATAAACAAGGATACTTCAACTTCCTCTTCTGTTTGGTGTCTTTAGGGGTGTTCTTAGGCTCCTGCTGATTAGAATATTTCTTAGGTTTACCTTTTTTTTCTTCTTACCACTGTTTTTCTCAGGTGAAGCTGATTGAACAAAATTCACTTCTTCGGTGGAGGCAGGAGTGGACGATTTGGTGGTGTTGTTGCCAGCTTGTGGTGGGGATGGGGAAGAACCTTGAGGGTTCAATGATCCACCAATCAAAGTAGGAGGATGGTAGGTAAGGGAAGAATTGATGCCATCGGCTTGAGGTCCCTTAGGTGGTTTTGCAGGGTCATACATAGGGAGGGGTGCGTCAGGAACGATTTCATATAACGTGCCGGATTGAGCATAGACCAGGTCTAAGTAATAGGCATGGGAAATAGCTTGTTCCTCTGTGACGACCCCTCCCATGGTCACGTCTCGAGCTACGACAGGTAAGAGATACTTTGTGAACCAGTTAGCTAAGAGTTGGTCGGGAATATGAGCCTTAATGAGATGTCATCTTCACCGCCACTCATGGATATGGTTTGAGATATGAGTTGCAGTATTCTAGCGAAGAGAGGTCAATAAGTCTGTACCAGTCTCATAGCGAATGGGCAAGTGGAAGTGGGTCAAAAAAGACATAGCAAGAGAACAAAATTTGGAAAGGAGTTTGGTGGTAATTCAATATACCACTTGGCAACTGGGCCGGCGAGAGTCCATTGGAATAACCTAAGACGGATCGAGTCGTCCATCAAGGAATTGGATGAACACCATAAGTGGTATGTCATCACATGATTTTTTGGATCCTCACCAGGTTTTCCATCGAATTTGGGAATATCAGATGGTATTTTGATCGAAATTGGTGGCCAATTATGTCCATGGAAGATGGGGTCATTCGTTAGGTGAGACAGGTCAGGTAGGTCCAACGTAGCAAAAAACAAGAGCTGTTGATGTAGCTGCGGGTACTGATAGTACTGATAAGGCATATATGGAATAGTGGGACCTTTTATCGACTGATTGTAGGGTGTTCCTAGAGGAAATTGGCCATAAGGGGGTATGCCACCTGAACCATATGTAGGTCCGCCACCATAATAAGGTGTTCCATAACCATAGGGTGGAGGTCCACCGCCACCGCCCGGGGGGGTGGATGTCCACCGCCACCGCTGGGAGGGGGTGGTGGTACACCCCCAACACCGGGTGGGGGTGGAGGTCCACCACCACCTCCAGGAGGGGATTGAGGTCCACTGCCACCGCCGTAATAAGGTGGTCCTCCACCGCCTCCAGCAGGAGGGGGTGGTGCGCCACCTCCTCCATCGGAGGGATGGGGGCCACCACCACCTCCACCACCATAAGGGTATGGTCCTCCGCCGTCACCTCTACCAAAATAGGTTGTTCCTCCACCATAAGGTGGGGGTCCTCTGCCACCGGGAGGAGGTGGACCTCCACCTCTGTCAAGAGGGGTAGGGCCTCCGCCTCCACCACTAGAGTGGGGTGGGACAGTGTTGCCAAAATGAGGTGGGCCTTCACCAGAAGGTAGAGGTCTGCCTCCTCTGGAATTGAATGGGGGACCGCCACCTCCAGAGGGAGGTGGGGTGGACCAAATGGGGGTGGTGGTACTTGAGGGACGGTTGGTGGGGTCCATTCTGTAAAACATTCTGATGCCCCAATAGAGTGTATGGATTCCTGGGATAAGGTATCCCATAGAGTGCGTTTCCGGGATTGAACTGTCCTGACACAGGGTTAAGATAACCTGGATACGCTTGACTTCATGGTGGTTGGTTTGAGTTGGATGGTCCCCCAACATGGGATAATGTTAGAAAAACAGGATCGCAGAGAAATAACAATAAATAGAAATGCAAATATAATCACACATACACATTACAAGAGAGACACAGATATATCGTGGTTCACCCAACTTGTGCTACGTCCACACTGAATTTGCCAGTCCTTATTATTATTACCGTCCAGCAAGGTGAAGGGATACAACCTGCAGCACAACCGCTGCACTTCCTCTTCTCTGTTTCACAGTCTCTCTCCTGATCTCAGAGATCTTTACAATGCATAAAACCTAATACATCATCTACCCTAGCCGTATTACAATGTCTTTATTTGTAAGGGAAATACAATGGGAAAATACCACGGGATACCCAAAACCATGGCCCCGCAAAATAGCTGGCGAAAACAGCCCCAAAAATTTTCTTCGGGGGCGTTGCCCCTGAACCCCCATTTCTCGGGGGCACTGCCCCTGAACCCCCCATCCAGGGGGGATGGTCCCCCCTAGAACCCCGTGGGGGGGTGATTCCCCCCCACACACCCCCCGCTGGGGTGAGTGTACAGTCCACCTACATATCATATAAAACTAGGGTACAAACACGGCTGGATACAATATCATCTATGAGACTAGAAGATCTGGCTCCACAACCAACAATCTCCCACTTGGAGACTGATCACAGCAACTCCATCGCTGCTGCACTTGCTGGACTTGGACTTGGAAAATTTCTCCTCTTCACCTTCATGCTAGAAGGCCAACTGAAACCGAGCACAAACTCAGTTTCTCTCTGGTCACTACCTTTGTGAACATGTCTGCAGGATTCTGGCTAGTATGTATCTTTTCCAGCTTCAACAGTTCATCTTCCAGAATAGAGCGTATGAAATGGTACTTGAGCTGTATATGTTTAGTCCTGGAATGGAATGCTGAGTTCTTTGCAAGGTGAATGGCACTCTGGCTGTCACTATACAATCTGCTATCCTTCTGCTTCTTACCCACTTCCTCCATAAACCTCTGCAACCAAATCATCTCTTTACTAGCCTCTGTAATGGAGACATACTCTGCTTCTGTTGTTGAAAGTGCAACAACCTTCTGTAGTTTCGAAATCCAGCTTACTGCTGTTCCACCTACAGTAAACACATACCCTGTGGTGCTCCTCCTGCTATCCTTGTCACCTGCCATATCTGCATCAACATATCCCTGTAGAACAGTGTCTGAACCTCCAAAACATAATGCCTCAGTGGTAGTACCTCTCAAATACCCGAGAATCCACTGTACTACCTTCCAATGTTCGTTACCTAGATTGTTCATATATCTGCTCACAACTCCCACTGCATGTGCAATATCTGGTCTTGTGCACACCATGGCATACATCAAGCTGCCAACTGCTGATTGATAGGGAATATTGGACATGTAATCTATCTCTTCTTGTGTCTTGGGACACATTTCCTTACTTAGACTGAAATGGCTAGCCAAAGGTGTACTTACAGGTTTTGCATTCTGCATTCTGAACCTCTCCAACACCTTTTGTATGTACTCACTTTGAGACAATGTCAATTTCCAATTTTTCCTGTCTCTCGTTATTCTCATACCAAGGATTTGCTTTGCAGCACCCAAATCCTTCATCGCAAATGAATTAGCTAGCTTCCTTTTGAGTACATTTATATCCTGCATGTCAGACCCTGCAACAAGCATGTCATCCACATACAATAACAAGATAATATATATTCCATTGTCTAGCTTCTTGAAATAAACACAGTGTTCAGAATGACATCTACTATAACCTTGTTCTATCATAAACTAGTCAAACTTTAGATACCACTACCTTGGAGCTTGCTTCAAGCCATACAAGCTCTTTTTCAACCTGCATACTAGATCCTCCTTACCTTTGACCTCATACCCTTGTGGCTGCTGCATATATATTTCTTCCTCCAAATCCCCATGGAGGAAGGTTGTTTCTACATCTAACTGTTCAAGATGCAAATCTTCTACTGCCACTAGACTTAAGATAGTCCTAATTGAAGTCATCTTAACAACAGGAGAAAATATTTCATCAAAATCTATACCTTTCTTCTGTGCAAACCCCTTTACAACAAGTCTGGCCTTGTACCGCTTCTTACCTCCTTCTTCTTTCTTCAACCTGTAAATCCATTTGTTTTGCAATGCTCTTTTACCAGCAGGAAACTGAACCAAATCCCAAGTCTGGTTTCCTACCAATGAGTCCATCTCCTCATTCATGCCTTGCTCCCACTTCTTTCTAGTTTCCACCTGCATTGCTTCTTCATAACATTCTGGTTCACCAGAATCAGTCATCAATAAATAATACATTGAAGGAGAGTATCGTTCAAAGAGTCTACTTAACCTGGTAGTTCTTCTTACAGTTGCAGGAGTTTCAGGTACTTGTTGCTGCTCTTGATTTTCTGGCACCTTCGGAACTTCATTTTCTTTAATTTCATCAAGCACTATGTACTCTGTGTTTTCCTTTTCCTGTTTCTTTCCCTGCAACTGATCTTTATACATGACCTTTTCATTGAATATCACATCTCTACTCCTGATGATTTTGTTATTTTCATAATCCCATAAACGATAACCAAATTCATCAACCCCATATCCAATAAAGGTACATTTCTTGGATTTAGCTTCAAGCTTTGTTCTATTTTCTTTATCAATATGGACAAATGCTTCACAACCAAACATTCTCAGAAATGAGTAGTTTACTTTTTTATCTGTCCATGCTTCCTCTGGAATATCACCATCCAAAGCACTTGAAGGTCCTCTGTTTATTAAATAAACAATAGTATTTACAGCATCCGCCCAAAACTTTAAGGGCAACCCTGCATGCAGTCTCATACACCTTGCACGTTCCATGATCGTTTGTTCATCCTTTCTGACACACCATTTTCCTGTGGTGTTCCTGGGACTGTCTTCTCTCTACGAATCCCATGGTATGAACAGTAACTATCAAACTCCTTGCCACAGTACTCACCTCCATTATCAGATCTGAGACACTTCAATCTTTTTCCTGTCTCATTCTCAACCAATGCTTTCCACTTCTTAAAAGTAGCAAACACATCAGATTTCTGTCTAATGCAATAAACCCAAGTTTTTCTAGTTGCATCATCAATAAATGTAACATAATAATGAGAGCCACCAAGAGATTGTACCTGAGCCGGTCCCCATACATCTGTATGCACAAGCTCTAATTTTTCATTCTTCTTCTGTTTCCCAACCCTGAAAAATATGTCTCTCTTTTGTTTTCCATAAACACAGTTTTCACAGAATTCCAAACTTACCTGCTTCAAATCCGGCAGCAACTTCCTTGAGTGGAGAATCTGCATCCCCTTCTCACTCATGTGGCCAAGCCTATGATGCCACAATGCTGTATCTGTTCCTATGGAAGCTAAAGAGATAGAATGGTCAGTATTATGAGGACATAAATACAACGTACCTACTCTGTCTCCTTTTGCTATCACCATTGATCCTTTAGTGATCTTCCACCACTTTTCTCCGAACGTAGATAGACAGCCGCCATCTCCCAACTGCCCTGTTGAGATCAGATTTCTTTTCATAGCAGGAATATTCCTAACTTCTTTCAACAACCAATCAGTTCCATTCTTGACTTTTATCCATACCTTACCCATTCCAACAATTTTACATGGCTCATCATCACCCAATAAAACATGTCCAAAGTCACCAGGAACATACTCATGAAAGTATTTCCTATGGGGTGTAGCATGACATGAAGATCCTGAATCTACTACCCAATAATCACTAATATTATCTAATGCAAGAATCAAAGCATCTTGTAACACATCACCTGCTACATTTGCTTCCTCTGTAGTTTCCTTCTGTGCATCTCCTTTCTTCTTTAGAGATTTGCAGTCTTTCTTCAGATGTCCTTTCTTTCCACAGTTCCAACACTCTATCTTTACTAGTCTGGACTTGGATCTTCCCGTTTTAGACTTTCCATGATTACCTTGGCTCTTTCCTCTCTCCTTTTGTCTTCCCCTGCTCTCCATGGTCAACGCATTACCTGATGTCTCACCTGTGCTTTTTCTTCGCATTTCCTCGCTAAGAATAACACCAATAACATCATCAAATTTCAAGGTGTTTGAACCAGAGACAGAGTTACTTACAGCCATGACCAAGCTATTCCAGCTTTCTGGCAATGAACACAAGATTAGAAGAGCCCTAACCTCATCATCAAAGTTCACACTTACAGAACTTAGCTGATTTGTAACCGTATTAAACTCATTTAAATGATCAGTAACAGATCCACCTTCAGACATCTTCATATTAAATAAACGCTTCATTAGAAATACCTTGTTGGAGGCCGAGGGTTTTTCATACAAATTACCCAATGCTTTCATCAAACCCTGTGCTGTCATTTCTTTTGAGATATTGAAAACCACCGACGAAGCCACGCTCAACCGTATTGTTCCCAGAGCCTTTCTGTCAAGAACCTCCCATTCTTCGTCCTTCATAGTCATCGGCTGCTTTGCTTTTCCTCCCAATGGTAGGAATAGATCCTTCTAGTACAGATAGTCCTCCATTTGCATCTTCCATAACCCGAAGTTTTGGCCGTTAAACTTCTCGACCTTAAACTTTCCTTCTTCTACCATTGCTCCCACTCGAACCAGAAACCCTAGCTTCCTGCGGGTTTCACTGCCAAATAGACCTTTGGCTCTGATACCAATTGTTAGAAAAAAAGGATCGCAGAGAAATAACAATAAACAGAAATGCAAATATAATCACACATACACATTACAAGAGAGACACAGATATATCGTGGTTCACCCAACTTGGGCTGCATCCACACTGAATTTGCCAGTCCTTATTATTATTACCGTCCAACAAGGTGAAGGGATACAACCTGCAGCACAACCGCTGCACTTCCTCTTCTCGGTTTCACAGTCTCTCTCCTGATCTCAGAGATCTTTACAATGCATAAAACCTAATACATCATATACCCTAGCCGTATTACAATGTCTTTATTTGTAAGGGAAATACAATGGGAAAATGCCACGGGATACCCAAAACCATGGCCCCGCAAAACAGCTGGCGAAAACAGCCCCAAAAATTTTCTTTGGGGGCGTTGCCCCTGAACCCCCATTTCTCGGGGGCACTGCCCCTGAACCCCCATTTCTCGGGGGCACTGCCCCCGAACCCCCCCGGGGGACCGCTGGCCCCCGGACCCCCCAGCCAGGGGGGATGGTCCCCCCTGGAACCCCGTGGGGGGGCGATGCCCCCCCACACCCCCCCCGCTGGGGTGAGTGTACAATCCACCTACATATCATATAAAACTAGGGTACAAACACGGCTGGATACAATATCATCTATGAGACTAGAAGATCTGGCTCCACAACCAACAGATAATTCCATGGTGGATGGTCTGGCGGGTAGGGAAGTTACAACATAAGGACCGATGGGAACTCCTCCTCCTGTATTATGTTTAGGAGACGGGGGTTTCCCCCTGCAACAACGTGCTAACCACTAATGGATGTTTGACCCAATGTGGATTGTTGATTACCTACTGTGGGATTAACATTACTCGTAAGAAAATTAGGGGGTAAAGAGTATCCTCCCTACGTGTTTTGGGGTGGGTTAGGAATGTGTAACGTTCTCGTAGTAGTGAGAGGAGTGTTGGACTGTTGTCTTTCAATAGGTTGAGTCGTTTTGGGTATAGAAATGGTATCCTATCTAAGGGGTGTACTTGCAGAAAGTGAGGGCTGACCAGATTCATAAGTGGTCATGTTGTGGGTGGATGGTTCTGGTGAATCATAAGATAAAGTGCGAATTGGGATCTGTCGATATGCGGGTAATGTCGGGTCTTCAACCCTTCAAAATTCCTCGCCCATGGAACGTAATCGATCCAAGCGATCATGAAAAGGTCCGAAAAGCTCGGTAGGAGTGGGCCAACTGGGTGGGGATGTAGTGGCAAAATGGACCACTTGTTGACCTAGAGATGTTTCCCAAAAAGGTGCAATTGGACCGAGCGCAGCTAATATAGGGTCATCCTGGAAGGAATTTAACCATTCCAAAGATTTGGGCTCTCCCACGGGGGCTTCACTAGAAGGAAATATAATATCACGTTCATTCATATTGCGGTATTAAATATTCATGAAAACCTAAAAATTATATTGCTTATATATTAAGGGGCAAAGGTTTTTTTTTATTTAGTGTAACAATACAAAAATTCTTTGGGGTGTTTTTTATATGGGCGAGCTGACAAATATCCTCCGAATGGAGATGGCAGGATCAAAGCTGGATGAGAAATCGGGTTGAGGCAAGGCTCAGGCTTACCAGTACGCAGGGAAATTGTGTCTTGAGGCATGCTTGAGGCCAGGGGTTTCGTGTTGAAGTGGGTTTTCAGTCGATCATAGTCGAGAGATAGTGGTCATTGATAGCCAATTGTTACCAATAGCACTCAGCCAGTTGTTACGAATGTCCTTGGGAGGATTTAAGCCTCCAAGGCCTGTTATATGCCCTCGATAGGCCTTGGGGGCTTGAATACCCAACCATTCGTGCCTATTACAAGACTTGGGAGGTTTAGTCAGCCTCTGAGAGCTTCTTACATGCCCTGGGGGCTTGGATACCTAGCCCACAACAAGCTTAGTCAGCGATTGGGGAACTGCAACATGCAATCTAAATGTTGTACTATGTGCATTGGATCTAGTGACATATAAGAAGTGATCTCCTATCTCTTCATTAGACCATTAGATGTTGCAAATCATAATGATATGTGGTTGAGTAATTGCATTATGGGTGAAGTAATGTGCATCCACAATATACATCGAAGAAGCAAGGTGCATTGTAGAATGCATGTGGTGTCATAAGAGGGGTATCATATCAATATACTAGGTAGAAATATAAAAGGGTATAAAAAATGTTAATGAAAAAATTGATACAGAAAATATCTAGTGAAAATAGGGGTTTTTTTAAATTGGGAAGGCATATTGGGAGCGGGTTAAAAAAAATGATTTTGGAAAGTATTTTCCAATATTTAGTGAAATTAGGGGTATTGTTTCATATGCCATGAACGAATGTGCTATGATACTGGTTTATTGAGTGAATTCCCCGTGGGCTCTCCCGGTAAAATGGGAGGGAGAGATATGTCTTGTGAATTGGAAGTTTCCACCTCTTCACCCCGTGAGGGGTTGGAGGTAGGTGAATTTGGAGGGAACATGTGTGCTTCGACATTCAAAGTAGGGTTTTCTACTTCAGGCAACACGACCGTGAAATGTGGGATCATTCTTACCCTCGAAATTACCTCTTAGTTAAGGGGATATTCAGGTGGTAAGTTTAAAATTATGCGGGACCTTCTCCAAGGAAATTCATCCAGAGTGACTGAACCCGAATTTCTCCTAAGTGAATTCTAAACAAAAGAAAAGCAGTCCAGAAAAATCTACACAAACTAAGGCCACAAGCAAACTTATGTGATAGGTATGGATTCAAAAGTCTGGAACCTCACATGATTTTCTAGGCTTCGCAACTCGCTATATACCGCAGGGTCCAACAGTAAAACGCGACAAGGAGGATTGGGACCATACCCTTTCCTGAATACACGACTACCTGGACGACACGTGCATAGTAATCTCCTCGAGTGTTGTTCTTGGTGTATTTCTCTGCCAAGATGGCCAAATGGTTTGCTTAGTTGGTTTCAGGAATCCTAATGGTGTCTCCCGATATACTCAAGGTACGTGGGATCTCAAATCCGTAGTGGTGTTGTCTAATGCATAACCGTACGACACGAGACCTTCCGATATACTACTGAGTACATGAAACACCTTTTGATATACACGAAGTACGTGAAGTGCCTTTCGATATACCCTAAGGTACGTGAAAGAGCATTCGATATACTGGTTGGTACGCGAAAGAGCTTCGATCTACCGGTTCATACGTGGAAGACTACAATACCCCCGGGATGCAGTGCAGGCAAATAATGACAGCTGCCAACTTTTACGACTCCGAAACATGTCTTTAACTTAACACACAAGTTACTAAAGATTTTACCCTAGTTCTACCGTTAATTTTATCTGGACAGTTAGGTGAATGCATGAGGTGAGTACATAAACGTAAGCATAATGCAATTCCTAACTACATGAAAAAATGTACTTTTTCTTTTGATGAAATCTATATATGGGAGGGAGAAATCTTTTCAAATGGTTTTTACCAAACAACAAAACTTCAACAAATCTCAATTCTACCAAAAACGATAATTAAAGTACTATTTTCATTTTTTCAAGCAAAACATGAAAATCAACAACACAACAAATCCAAATCAGAAGATTTTTCTTTTTGTCTTTTTCAATCAATCATGAAACTAAGTGATGAAAAGAGAGAATTTCTATGTAGAGCAAGCTAACTTTTCCTTTTCACTATGATGGCCTAAAGGCATAAAACCAAAAAATGCATGTAACTTCTTCAAGCCTGGAATCACTTTTGCAAAAACTTGATTTCACTTGGATTTTTCAAGAAAATGAATGGCTCATAATTCGTGAAAAACACAAATAATTAACTTTTCTTTCAAACTTTTCAAAAGATTTATGAATGATACATTCCAATGCATGAAACAACTTTTTCAAATAGACTTGAAAAATGGTAAAAATGAAGCACATTTGATTTTCCAATGAATGCACCAAGATAACGCTTGATAACAGCAACGCTTTCAAATATAAATGGCTGAAAAGAAAAGATTACTTGCAATAATATAATCACTCAGAAATTCTCAAGAAAATGACAAGCACTTCCAATGAACTGAAAACACACAAAACACTCAAAATCAACCAGATGCAAGCAAGACTAAAGAAAGCAAAACCAGAGGATGTGCGCAAAAAGAGGTATGGAATCAGATCCAATGCAATGACTAGATCTGGTGAGGAGAGGAGGGAATGCAAGGTCAAGTGGATGAAGGTGGGGGAGACTAAAGTTTCCACCACTACCAAGTCTCAAGCTTGTCCAAAATAGGATCCAAAACCAATCCAAACAAATCCAAACACCGCCAATGCAAAAAACACAAGATCCCTGACTGGAAAGTACAACACATAGAGGTCTGAGGACCAAACCAAACTCAAAAATGGAGAGGGGATGACCCAATACCTAGGCTTGATTGCTCGGCACAGGTTGCGGTGAGGCACAAAGCGCCCGACACAGGTGATGTGCAGATGTTTGGCGTCGAAGGCGCAGAATGCAAAACAGGGTTTAGCGCCGATGGGGCAAGTTACAGAGAGGCAAAACACGCCCGAGAGAGGATGGCACTCTCGATATACTTCCTAGGTGCACCGGGCGAAATCCCAAAGCAAGAATAAAAAAAAATCTCCAAGGATGAGTAATAAAAAGGTTTGATAACTAAGCACACAGACTCAGAGAAAGATAATAGGCTCTTCAATGAGAAGATCTGATGGTGAAAAAAGCTGAGGAGGAAAATGAAATGGCTTGCAAAGAAATCAAAGTATATGACATTCAAATTGAAAACTTAAAACAACATACGTATCCCCAGTATGGTCGTCAAATTTGTTACTGGACAATCTACCGAAAGCGGACTTAAGGCATGATCTCCCTAGTTCAATGTGAATCTAGAACAAATCAAATAGAATACAAATTTACCTTCCTAGATCTAATTAGATATTGAGAGATGTAGACATCTTACCTTTCATATCTGTAGATGGCTTTCTCCCTCGTCACTCCAAGCTCCACGGTCATCAGATCCAAAGCTGCAAGACCTGTCAGAACATGCAAGATACAAACAAGCAGTAATAACACATCTACACAATAATTGATCTAAGTAAACAGTTAAGGAAGTAAACTATAAATATCAATTCATAACAAGACATTTATGGAAAGAGTTTTGCATTACTGTATAAAAAGTGGGAAATACATAGAAGAGTGAGGATTACAACCAAGCCCTAACGTTGCAATCTTCCTCCAACAAGCCCAGCCAATGCCTCTAAGGATAAATGGATGCCTCCAAGAGATGGATGATGATCTTCCTAAGCTTATTTCACCAGCATATGGATGCTAGAGCCTTCCTCCCATTGGAATAGAGAGGGTTCTTGTATTTATAGGACCAAGTGGATAGAGTAGGTTGAGGATCATGGGGAGAGGGCTAAGGGATCCCCCCTCAAGGTTAGGGAACCGAATGAAAACTCACCTAGGAGTTAGGGATAGGTATCCACCTCATCCAACTTCTAGAATTCACTCGAAAGCTTTCCTAAAGACAACTTGTGCCGGCCTAATTAGGAGTGTGGATAAAGGACATCAACTTGCTCTAAATGATTAACTTGATCATGGGACTTCATGGATTAAGGCACTGAGTTAACATATGTCTCATGATGGCGAGATTTTGGGTGTAACACTAGTCATGGTGGGACACAATATACTGTCCCACCTGCATATATTTATTCAAAGGTGAAGTCAAATTGAAGATGTGGAGATTTCATCTTTATGCCAGATCTGGTTACAGTTACAATTTTGTTAGCTCAAAAGGATATATTGAGGGTACACTTATTGAATTTCTCAAATTCTCTTGCTTTGATAAGCAAAGCACATTAATTGTAAGTGATATAATGCAAACAAAGTAAAATGTTGAGGAACAAGAAACGAGTTTGATGTGCTGCAGTGGTTTATGCAATTCAAATAAAAATAGCATTAGTTTAATGAGAACAAACATGGAATGATAAGACAGTCTGGTGTGCATCATTGTTCTGGTTTAATAGATTGTTGATTAGAAACAAATTTCCCCCAAGATACTAGTAATGCATGATAAATCATGATCGATGATGCATCATTATAAGCACAATCGAATGACTTTTTGAAATTGTCAATGAAATTTATTAAACCAACATCGTTTAATGGCTAGCTGGAGTGAAACAAACGTACTTAATGTTTCAACAAATAACATATTTTATAATAACATTTGACATACATCTTCTATGTTTCCCATTTGATGTTTGGCAAGCAATTGACAAGCAGTTTAGCGAACAACCTTCATTTGATACCAGAATTCCTGGTGAAGAATGTAAATCACAGCAAACAAATAAAATTTTGAGCTATCGACGAATTATTATTTGGAGGAGAATAATCTACTAGTGCCTTGCAAGTAGTCAAATTGGCTGCCATTGACCACTACTTTCATTTCCTTTTCATTTGCAGTTAACATTCTTGGAGAGATCATTCTTACCAGAATGGGGGAATTCGTGGTGAAGGCAAATGATAATTTTGTGAACGGAAACGGTGTCCATGAAATGAGCGGAAACAATGGAACAATAACTTCGACACCTTAGCTCGGCAAGGACTATGGCGATTTTGTTGGTACGAAGAAGAAGTTGAGGATGATATTCGTTTATACTTAGATTTGAATAGGTGATATTAGTGCCTTGTTTTAGCTAACCTTATGTTTTCTACTTACTTTTATGAAAACAATGGCATTTTGACTATTATCATACTAGGGCTATAGTTAATGAAATTACTTTGGTTTTATGGAGTCATGAGAACAAGAGAGCGAGTTGTGAATCTTACCGAATATGCGGTTGGAAACATTGGCCGCGATCCTTATTGTTTTGTGAATAGTGTCCCCGAGACTTGAACCTTGGCCCAAGTGACCAAAGAATTCGAACTGCATTATGTTACTCTTAAAAGAATCCTTTTGATAAGCTAAACTTTCCGTTGAATTTGCTTCGTTTCTTTTCTCCTGAAATTTCAATTTCCAGCACAATAATTTTAGAGTAGGAAACAACAGACTAACTTTATTAATTTGACAGTAAATCAGAGGTTATTTAGAAGGGAAATGAATCTTACTGAGCGCAGATCTTTGAAATTTTTTTCTTTAAATTTAATGAAGCTTTAAGATGCCTCATGGAGTCTAAACCTTAAGTGTTGCTTCATTGGCAACATTTTGCATACTGGAGTTAGTAATTATCAGGAGATAGCACTCCTTGATACCAAACCTTTCGGAAAGGTATGCATAGTCAATTCATCTTTAAATGCATCCATGATATATGCGAATTTCTGTTACAACATTCCTTCTCCTGTAGGTTCTTGTTATCGATGGCAAGTTACATAGCGTTGAAATGGACGGGTTTATTTATCATGAATTTTTGGTGCATCCCGCTCTGGTTCACCACTCCAAGTATGGTCCTAGTCTTTAATATAAAGCTTTAGTTATTTATTGTCCTTCTTGTAGTAGTTAGTAACAAGAATACATCAAATGTAATTTTCGGTAGAGCGTAAATAAAGTCGTTATCTGTGACATTGATGAGATGAGGTATATTGAGATTTAATATATATTTTAAATTTCTTTAATAAAAAAGCTGGTTTGAAAAATTCAAACATATTTCATTATACATATATTCTAAATCTTTACATTTATTAAAATTTAAACTTAGACTTATGCATAACAATAAAATATGTAAACTAAAAACATGTTCAAATGTCTATTTTCTCCATTCAAATCACATATAATTGTATTTGATTTCCATATTAATTATATATTTATATATATTAAAACTTTTTCATCTATTAAAATTTAAACTTGAACTATTTATACAACAACATTATTTCTCAATTAGTTCAAGTGGCCATTTTTTCCCATTTTCTCAATTAGGAGAAAAGGGAATTCATCATCCATCATTCCCATGAGTCATGTTAATCCACAAGTCAACTTCACAAAATATGATTTAAAATGTAAAAGGGGTTTTGATTTACATATTTAGTGCGGTGATAAGTTGAAATGTTTATTTTTAAATAATTTAAATATATATTTCAATGAATGTGTTCAATAAAACATGAAAAAGTTAAAATATAATAAAAATAATTTGATAGCTCTTGAAACAACAAACGAGATAGAAGGCTTTACATTGTCAAAAATAAATAATATTAGGGGATGCATATTCAAAGTTATTAATCACAATTATGCATTACCATGGTATAAATATCCACTTTAAATTGAAGTTTTATTTGAGCATTATGACTCTCATGTGCAAGAGTCTATACTTTAAAATAATCTCCCCACATTATAACATAATATAAAAGAATCCTTTGCTAAAAAGAGGGTATCACATGTTTTTTCATTACATAGTAATTCAAATATTTTCGTTTGTTTAAATTTTAGGGTTCATTGATTCTCTCCCTTCAAACATTTGGCGTAATTATTGGGCTTTTTAATTCTTTTATGCGAATGTGTGGCTTGTGGTTAGGTATTGTTGATAGTAGTCTCTCCCCTAAAACAACAAACCAACACATGATAAAGTTCAATACTCATTTGACAAAAATAAACTAGTATATGATAAACTTTAATTACAATTAAAAATTGAAATTTTATGTTGATCTTACTTAACAAGTCTTGCTAAAGCAATTGCTCTTTCTCTTTCTCACAAGAGCAGATGGCGATGTCGGGGACATTGCCACCTCATGGCTCTTGCTGGTTTTATTGAATATAAAAAATTTACCTTTTTATTAATATAAGCATATTTTTATATCAATTATTAAATGAATAATATATTATATTTTATTGTTCTAAATATTTTAAATATTGTAAACTATTTTTTCTTTTTCTTTTATATCGAATATTTGAATAAAAATAAAAATAAAAGCATATAACACCTATTTTATTAAACTTGGACATATTCTAGTCCAAGTCACTTTGAAGACGGGTCAAAAACAACCTCTCTAAACCCCAAAATCAAGAAAAATTTGGTTCCAAAAGTGTCAAATCCAGTTCCAAAAGTGCCAAAACCAGTTCCAAAAGTGCCAATTCTAGGTTCCAAAAGCATACTTTTGCTTTCGATATCGCCACTTTTGAAATTGGCTTTTGCGATTTTCCGATATGATAAATATCATAATGGCACTTTTAGAACCCAATTTTTCCCTTTTGGAAGGCTACTTTTGACACTTCCAATACTTAAATTTGAAATTTTGAAAACAAATTTTATAACTTTCAAACTCTGATTTTGCATTTTCGAAACCAAACTCGACACTTTATAAGTGTTATATGTTGGTTGTGGAGCCTAATATTCTAGATTCAAAGATGTTATTCATTCGTGTTTGTACCCCAGGCCTACTATACACTCGTTCCCCAACCTTGGGTTTTAGGGCTTCTTTTGGGGCTGTTATGGCCAACATTTTACGGGCCCATGGTTTTGGGTAACCCGTGGTATTTTCCCATTGTATTTCCCTTATAAAAGAAAGACATTGTAATACTGCTAGGGTTGATGTATTATGTATTATGCATTGTAAAGATCTCTGAGATCGTGAAGAGAGACTATGAGAGAGTGTGAAGAGGAAGTGCAGTGGCTGTGCTGCACGTTGTATCCCTTCAATTTGATGGACGGTATAATAATAAGGACTAGCAATTTCAGTGTGGACGTAGCCCATCTTGGGTGAACCATGATATATTGGTGTCTCTCTTGTAATGTGTATGTGGGATTATATTTTCATTTTTGTTTATTGTTATTGCTCTACGGTCCTGTTTTTCTAACATTATAATCACAGTGAAATTGAACATACTAGTACAAACAAACATTCAAGTGTATTATTTAACAAAATAATTTCATTTTATTCACAATTGGCCTCACATCACTCACGCCATTCAGGTGCAGCAAGCAAGGCCATAATTGATCTAACAAGAATGTGTCATTGACATCTTGGCAAGTATACATTTTTGTTATAATATAGTTCCCTTCCTCGTTACAAACATGTTTTTCTTTTGATTCATCTACAATCACCGTATTTGTAGCATCCCAACCATGGATCAAAATATCCCAAACTTTGTTTAAAGCCTTGAGAAATACATAAGGATTTCCATCACCCTAATAACCCTCTCTGGCCTTGCAAGAACAATATTCTTGTGTTAACATTACTCTAAATTGTTCCCTCTGGCCATGCAAGAACAATATTCTTGTGTTAAAATTACTCTAAATTGTTCCCTTTGCAAGCCCATTCTTTGTAATAATGTTGGAAAAAACTCGTCAACATTTTTTTGTTGTGCAGATGTCCATACCCCAACTTCAAACATACTAAATCATTTTTCAAAAAATTCCCTAAATCCTTGACGTATAAAATAATACTTTGTGGTTGATTCGATATCTGGTGTTTGTGGCAATCCAAATTTCTTTTTTTGCGAACTGCATGTATGAAAACTCCATTGAAATAAAAAATAATCAATGGTTTACTAGTAACAAATCTTCTAGTATCTGCAAACAAAAAAAATACACACACAACAAAGTCAATCAAATATTATGTTTCAATGTTTCTAAGTATATTGCATTCATGTTCTACAATTTTTGAAACACATCACCAGATACATGATACTATGTCCATAAATAGTATGAGAATTGTCCAATAAAATTTACATCAATTAAATGTAGAAGTTGTCAAAAATATACAAATCACTAAATGAATTGTTGTCTGTATAATATGACTTTCATTTGAAGTTGAATGTATTTAACCAGCGCCCCATTTTTGAATGACGCCCGAGATAAATGAATGAAGGGGCGGCCGACCCTTCTTCTGCCTAGTGTTATTTTCATAATAGTTATAGACTACAAGAAAGGTGGGTCGATCCTTCTTGTGTTCACCATTCTAGATCGATCCTTCTTGTCGAAAGTCGGAAGTCGGGATAAATATTGTTTATATTTTTTAACGTAGCCAATGTCCTGATCCCTACCATTTACTGCAGAAGTCGGAAGTCAGAATTGTCATATTAGCCTTCGTAGATTAAATATTTTTACATTTCTCTCTTAAATGAAGGGTCGACTGATCTTTCTTGTGCTTAGTATTTTTCTAGTGTTCACCATTCTGGATATACATGAATTGATGGTCTAATATTCGTAGGTTGAATATTTGTACAATTCCCTCATAAATGAAGGGGAAGCCGACCCTTCTTCTTCCCAGTATTATTTTCATAATAGTTCTAGACTGCAAGAAGGGTCGTTCGATCCTTCTTGTGTTCACCATTTTGGATACAGGTTAATTGTTGGATATTTGTGTTCACAAATATCTACTAAATGAAGGGGCGACCAATCATTCTTGTCGGATGTCCGGAAAGATGCAACTCATTCTAGTTATCGCATCATCCACCTACTTTAGATTCGGTATGCTTCCACCTCATCCTTCTTTCGTCCATACTAGTCCCCATGACTGAACTAGTTGGGTCATGACTCCCAACCATTGTTCCCCTTCAAGAGATGAACCACAAACTCGTCCGGACAACCTCCTCTGCACTTCGGTCTTCTCCGCAACTCTATAGAACGTAAGGTAAAGCTAACACTCCACCTCAAAATTGTCTAAGGCACTTGACTCATCTCCCCGTCAACCAAGTGTTGTGACCTCCAACCATACTTTCGTTTCGGTACTTGACCACTTTGCTTCCGTATCGATCTCCTTTCCTCATGTTTTATTCCTGAATGCACATCTTTGAGAAGACAAGGCAACCCTTCTTGCCTCAAACAAAGACAAAAGTATTTCTAACTTTTGTCGTACGCAGCTCCTTCCGCAAGTTTGTCACATTGTTAGGCTTTGATGAACGCTTTGTTGCAGCTCTGCCTTTCTCCAGAGAAGTCTTCCCATGGCAGACCTCTTTTCAACCAAGATACTTCATGGTCACTTGCTACAATGATGTTCATCTTACCAAGACGTGATGCCCCGCACCATAGTGGAAAGCTTCCTGCCTCACAACTATCACAAGTCATCCTCAAACAACTCATGTTGCTCTGTCGCACACTCACCTCCTAGTGTTACCGGACAATCTACCGAAAGTGGACTTAAGGCGTGATCTCCCTAGTTCAATCTGCATCTAGAACAAGTGGGACAGAATATGAAACTGTTTTCCTAGATCTAGTTAAAGATCAAGTGATTAGATGTCTTACCTTGAGATTGTATATCTTTCTCATTGTAGTTTCTCTAATCTCCACGGTCATCAGATCTCAGCTGCAAGACCTGTCAAGACATACAGAAACAATACAAGCAGTAAAATACATCTAAATAGTAACATATCTAAGTAAATGGTTAAGCAAGTAAACTACACAAACATTATCAACACAACAATATTTGGTGGAAAGAGTTTATATTACTATATTAAAAGAGGGAAGTACAAAGTAGAGAGTGATTACAACCAAATCTTAACGTCGCAATCCTCCTCCGATAAGCCAAGCCAACTCCTCCCAAGTAAGTATGGGTTTCCCAATATATGAGTACGAATCTCGTAAGCTAATTTCACCAGCATGCAAGTGCTATATACTTACTCCCTTTGGAATGGGAAAGAGCTTCATATATATAGGACTAAGAGGATAGGGTAGGTTGAGATATAGTGGGAGAGGACTAAGGGATCCTCCCAAAGGGATAGGGAACCGAATTCCATCTCCCCCATAGGTTAGGGATAGAGATCCACATCACACACCTTCTAGAAATGGCTCGAAGATTCCCTTTATCCATTTAACTGACATCGTCGCAGGCTACTTTAGGAAAACCTGCACTGTCGCATGCTGCACAAGGGTGACCTGCGACGACCTTGAAAAATAGGTTAGTATCTCTTCCAGTTAACTTCCTAGTCATGGGAATTTCAGGGATGTTTACACTGAGTCTTAAGGTGGCAAGATTTAGGTGTAACAGAATGCCCCCCAAAGCATGAAGTTTTTGGAACTTGACAGGTGAAATGCTTTGATAGAAGAATGACAAGGACTTGTCGGAACGGAGGATGTTGTTGCAGTACAACTGACTCTGAGAACACAGTCTCATATGACTCACACATGGCTGTCGACCAATACAATGCAGATCCATGGTAGTAATGACCGACTGAAAACAATCATGGCTACTAAACAAAAGCATAGATCCATGATGGGATCATAACATAGCCACGACCAATACAAAAGTGGATCCGTGTAATATGACTCAAAACAATCTTGATCGCAACCTGGGTAAAACATGACTCCCAGGGTCTTCAAGCCGAACCCGCAATGATACGTATCTATCCATGTGATTACAAATCTCTTGATGTCGAACATGGTAGAAACCACTTGATTACCGATCATTGGTGTATACTGTTAACAAGTGCGAGAGAAATCACCATTAATGTCAATGATCCCTAAGCTATCATAGTACATATCATCGAGCGTGAATAAATGAGTTGAAGTCGAACGCTAGATAAAATATTTCAATCAAGAGTTAATGATGTAAACTCATGTCGAAAGTGAGGTAACCTGCCATTGAGGCATGCAGGCCCAAGGTACTTGGTTGGTTTCTAGATTCAATCCTCGGATTATGTGTTGAGGTCGACAAGGATGAATCCATCAAAGGAGGGCCATGATGAATCCCCCATCAACGACACGAAACTCAATAACAGATGTTTGGAGTAGATCGGATGGTACAGTAACATGCAAGACTGACTCAGAGTAGACCGACATGGTGGAAGGTGTATTGACTGCAAATAATGAGCGGTGAATGTATTCTTGAACATGGGCATGGCATGACTTGGCAGTATTGACATGATGAGAATGAAGCCAACTCCTAATGCAACTGATGATGGAATTATTCTTTGGATAACCCAAAGGAGTAACAAGATTAAAAAAGTAGGAAAAACCCTAGGACAAACAGATGACCCAAGTACTGTATGCAAATGCAAATGAGTGCCATGTTCAAGAATGACTAAGTACTGCCACTGATAAGGTGTAATACAAAAACTTTCCTTTTTCCCCATCATGACTGATGAGTGACTCATGTGTTTTTGCCGAGCTTGATGAGGGTAACCAAATGCTCGGTATAGCTCATCTCATAGATGATTCTAGTCCCAAATATTTTCCTAACCTGGGAAAGGAGGGCTTCATCCCATGGCGGGCTCTTCAATGTTGAGTTTTAACGAGTCCATAGAAGGTAAACTCGGTGTCATTTAATGTTTAGAGAGTCTGAAAAGAACTAACGAAGACTCCAAAAGGTCCTTTTTCATAAGGTTAGCCTCTTCACTCGGAAAAGGGTAAAACAATGCGAGAGAGGACTCTTTGATTCATGATTGGCTGGAGTATTCCTTTTTCATAAGTAGTGCCCACTGGTTCAAAAAAGGGGTAAACTATCACCAAGAATACGATCATTCAAATACTTTTACAAGCGTGAACTCATCAAGTTTGCTTGGCGATCTTTTCATATTTAGAGAGCCTGGAAAGAGCTTTAAGAAAGACTCCGGGGGGTTTCCTTTTTCGTAGGAGTTTAACGAGCCCGAAGAAGTGATAAAACATAACTCAGTAACTTATTCTCATCGTTTTAAGAGCACGAGAAAGAACAAAGAGTAAGCTCGGTGTCATTAATAATTGAATTTAAATGAGCGAAATAATGACAAAAGGACGCTCGAAGAAGTTGTTCATACCTGATGATACTTATGAGATGATCATCACGATGAAGAATGGCATTAACAAACTTGTTACTGGGCACTCTACCGAAAGAGGACTTAAGGCATGATCTCCCTAGTTCAATGTGAATCTAGAACAAGTGGGACAGAATATGAAACTGCTTTCCTAGATCTAGTTAAAGATCGAGTGATTAGATGTCTTACCTTGAGATTGTAGATCTTTCTCCTTGTAGTTGCTCCAAGCTCCACGGTTGTCAGATCTTAGCTGCAAGACCTGTCAAGACATACAGAAACAATACAAGTAGTAAAATGCATCTAAACAGTAACGGATCTAAGTAAATAGTTGTAATGTCCCCATTCAAATAAGTGCATAGTAAGACAATCCCATCAATCCTACTAGTTTCCTAGGTTGGATGGGCACATGTGGGATGGTAATAAGGAAGCTAATAAATGATATTTAGACATTAGAAGGATTCAAGCATTTAATAAATATGATGAATAAATAAATTCAAGAGAAATTCTAGGTGGCAAGTGGTTTTGGAGACATATGGAGGTGGTGGGACCCACACTAGCTTGATTTTTCAATGACACATGGCAGCTCTCTCTTACCAATTCGAATTCATGGGAAGGTGAACACTCTTGGGTGATTTGGTAAGTCATAACACATGGCATTGAGCATCTTAGGTCGAAATGGGATGGAATAGTAACCTCCATGGGAGAGGAAAAGTCAAATTGGAGACTAGTGGACACTTGGGCTAGATTCCCTAGTTTTATGACAACAATAATGAAGCATCTATGACATTTATGACAAAATTCAGACCTGACTTCTTACACCTGACCATTATGACATGTCAGCCCCAAAAATAGGCTCAAGGAAGGCGCTCATGGAGTTGGAGGAATCCAAAGAGACTCAAATTCGAATTTGGGAGAAGATGGAAGGTTGGAACTAGGAGACAAGTGGCAAATGAGGAATATTTTCTAAATGGAAAATTATTGAATCTATTGAGAGGATTTCGACCCCTTGAAGGCTAATGTTGGTTATAAAATGTAGAAATCAAGTATGAGAATGGCTTTTGATGATTGGAGAAAAATTGCATTTGTGAAGAGAGAACTAGTGGATGACTAGTTTCTTGCCTTAGCCAATTTCGAGGGTGAAAGATTCCCATCCAAGTTGGTGTTTGGAGAGGCCACTCAGGTCTTTCATGGTGCTTTAATGGAGTTTTATTTGTAGGTAGCAGCTACAGGAAGTTTCATGGTTTGGTTTAGTGCAGCACTTTCTCTCCACCATTTCCAATTTTGAAGGCATATTCATGCTCCTTGAGGGAGGGCGTTTTTGGTGAGCACTTGTGCTTCTTGAGAGAGCTTCTCATTACATATTTCTGATTGTAATAGCTTCATATCCTCTGTTATTAATATTCAGAAAGTTTCAGGTCGAAATACCCACTGGTTGTATGCAAAATTATTGATTAATGAGCAAACAATGTCCATTTCCCCAATGCATTGATGTATGACACTATAATGTTGATTATTTCGAATGGATGGATGATTCTCTGATATATTTGTGATCAATATACCGCCATGGATGTCTCCTACAAGTTTCATGTACTGTACTTGAGCATTTGAAGCATTTTTACTCAGTTTAGTTGTATTGGGAGGTGAAATAGTGCCATTTCCCCAAGGGTCGAATTGGGGGTTTTTGCTGTTGAATGTGAGAGAGTTAGAACAGTAGTAAAAATCAATTAATGGTGCATATGAGACCTTAATAACATACTTAACACATTATATACCTCTGTTCATAAATTTGTGGGAGTTTGGAAGCATTGGGAAGGCCATTTTCAGTGTTACCCGGGGGGGATTTGATGCACAAATTACTAGTCAAAATTACCTATATTGATCAGAATACAAATCAAGTTTGCAGAAGTATTTGGAGGGCCATAAAACATCCCTGAACCTAATATTCAAGTCTACATACCATTCATACACTCCTACAGAATATTTGGGAGCATTTGGGTTGATTTGGAGGTCAAAACAGTTAAACTAGTCAAAGGTCGAAATCGGGGAAAAAGTGGAAAAATTGGCATTTTAATAAAATTTTGAAAAAGGGTCATTACAAGTGGTATCAGAGCATGTTCTTGGCACCTAATGGTCTTAACAAGAAGTCAAAATAATAATCCACCACCCTTTGAACCAGTAGTTGAAGAGGTTTTTGTTGAAGAAGAGGTAGTAGAAGAAGAGGAGTCTTTCACTGAAACCATGGGTAGAGAGGAGGATGACAAATTAAAACATAAGGAGGAACTTATTGCAACCTTAGATCCATGTTTCTCTAAAATTTCAGCAAACATGGATAGGATAGGTGATAAATTGTTGCAAGGATTCGAATTGTTGATTAGCCAGCTTCAAATCAAAGGAATAATAGGAGATAATAGTGGTTCACACTCAAGGGAAAAGACGAAAGGGAATGAGCATATTTTCTCAAGTACAGGACCTCATAATAGACCTGATGAATTTCAAAGCACACAAAGGCCTACTGCACCTAAATTTCTCACACCCAAAGAAGAACCCAATCTTGAATTAGATTACAAGAAACTAGTAAATGATTGGAATGATTTGAGTGAAGAGTGTAAAAGAGGTGTACCACTCAGTGACTACATTGATGCTATGAAAAAGATTAATAGGAAGGGAGACAATAGGAGTCCATTCCAAAACAAAGAATTAAATTGTGCTATTGGAAAAATGTCACTTCCTACTTTTGATGGTTCTTCTCAAAATTCTGCTAACACTTGGGTGCAAAAATTGGATGTATATTTTCAGCTGAATCCTATGTTGGAAGAGGATGCATTAAAAATGGCAATTTTGCATTTGGAAGGAGATGCCAATGAATGGTGGTTTCATGGGCTGAAAACCTTGGGTCATAATCAGGTTAAAACATATGGAGAATTTGTTGACAAGGGTAATATAAAGATTTGAACAAAAAGATCCAGAATTGCCTTTCAAAGAACTAGCTCAATTGAAGCAAACTGGGTCCCCTACTGAATATATGATGGACTTTCAAAAATTATCAGTCAAGGTGGCTGATGTATCTATGGGAAGATTAGTATTGCTGTTCACTGAAGGTTTGGCTGAACCCTTAAGAGGTTTGGTCAAAGCCCACAAGCCAACTACATTAAAAGATGCAATGAGCTTGACTAGGGATCTCCAAAATGTGCTTCCTAGAACGAGATTTCCTCCTAAGCCTAGCTATAAATTTGAAAAGAAACCTTGGCAAAGGGGTGGATATGATAAGAAACCTTGGCAAAGAGAGTCATTTGAGAGAAATAAAAAAGAGGGACTAAACAGGGATGAACTTAGAAAAAAGAAACTATGCTTCACATGCTTCCAACCATGGACACCGGGGCACAAATGTACCAAAGGAAAGGCTCAATACATAGAAGTATTTTCTGATAATGAGGGGTATGATGGGGGCATGGATGAAGATGGACACACTTCAGATCAAGAAGAGGCATATGAGACAGCATTAGAAGAGGAAAGACAAGAAGAAAATCAGCCTCCACCGGATAAAGCAAGAATGGCAGTGCTTTCAGCAGTACCTCGCTATCATACTATCCGATGCAAAGGTGTGGTACAAGGACAAAGAAATTCAGTTTTGGTAGATGGAGGAGCCACTCATAACTTCATTGATGCAGAGATGGTAGAGAAAAGAACGATACCTATTGAACCATTTGATGGCTTCACAGTTGTCATTCCCGGTCACAACACAATGCAATGCAAAACATGGGTTCCAAAGCTGCAAGTCACCGTAGGTAACTATACTTTTGTTGATAGTTTTTATGTGGTTGATGTTGCTGATACTAATGTGGTTTTGGGAGTGAAATGGTTGTATTCAATAGGATAGCATACAGTAAATTATCAAATTCCCGAAATGAAATTCCAAGATTCAAAAGGAGTACAAAGAGTTGTGAGAGGGCAACACACTTATCCCAATCAAGTAGTGACTTGCAATAGCATGAGATCTATATTGAGGCATGGGGATATAGAATGGGCTGCTGAATGTCATATTACATCTCCCAAGCCCAACTATAAATATTGTCAAACACCCAAAGGAGATAGAGAGACTTTTGCAAAAATATGAAAAGGTTTTTAGAGACCTTCCACATGGTAGGCCACCGGATAGGGGGGTTGAGCACAATATTGTTTTGGAGGAGGGTACTTCACCCATTCAGATACCACCTTATAGACATCCTAAAAGGTTTAGAGATGAGATTGAAAAATCTATCCAAGAACTCCTAGAGTTGGGACTCATTAGACCAAGCTCTAGCCCTTATGCTTCTTCAGTAGTGCTAGTGAAGAAAAAAGATGGAACATTGAGAATGTGCATAGATTTTAGAGCCTTGAACAAAAAGACTATAAAGAATAGGTATCCTATTCCTAGGATTGATGAGCTCATGGATGAGCTGCATGGGGCCAAATACTTCTCAAAAATTGACCTTAGATCAGGGTATCACCAAATTCGAATGAAAGATGAAGATGTGCAAAAGACCGCTTTTCGATGTCATTTTGGCCACTTTGAATTTCTTGTCATGCCTTTTGGGTTAACCAATGCTCCAGCCACCTTTCAAGCATGTATGAATAGGATATTTTTCAAGCAACTAAGAAGGTTTGTTTTGGTTTTCTTTGATGATATTCTCATTTACAGTAAAACATGGGAAGAGCATTTGCAGCAGTTGGAGATTGTGTTGAAAATATTGCAAGAAGAGTCCTTATTTGCTAAATTATCAAAATGTGAATTTGGAATGAAAGAACTACTGTATCTTGGGCACATTATTGGGCAAGAAGGAGTGAAGGTACACATGGAAAAAATCAGGGCTATCTTGGAATGGCCATCACCAAAAAATATTACCGAATTGAGAGGCTTTATTGGCATATGCACCTACTACAGAAAATTTGTGAAAGGGTTCTCCAAGTTGACTTCTCCACTTACTGATTTGACTAAGAAGGATGCTTTCAAGTGGGATGAAGAGGCTGAAAAGGCCTTCCAAAAAATGAAAGAGGTAATGAGTAGTTGTCCCATACTTGCACTTCCTGATTTTACTAAACCTTTTGTTGTGGAATGTGATGCTTCAGGTGGAGGAATAGGGGCTGTCCTAAAGCAAGGCCAACACCCCATAGCCTTTGAGATCAGAAAGTTGCAGCCTCATGAAAAACTTTACTCCATCTATGATAAAGAAATGCTGGCCATTATGCATGCATTGGCCAAATTCAGACAATACTTGGTGGGTAGCAAGTTTGTGGTGAAAACTGACCACAATAGTCTAAGACACTTTCTCACCCAAAAAGATCTAAATGAAAGGCAACAAAAGTGGGTAAGCAAGATTCAAGCTTATGATTTTGATATTGAATATGTCAAAGGAAAGAATAATATAGTAGCAGATGCTTTATCAAGAAGGCCTTCTTTTTCTCTCATGGATATTGCCAAGGATTGGAAAAACATGCTACTAGTTGAATATGCCAAAGACAAATTTGCTTGTGATGTGTTGGATGGAATCAAATGGGATGATAATTATAGGATTTTGAATGGGCTGATATATTATAAGGGAAGAATTTATTTAGTTCATAACTCCAAGCTCAAGTACCGAATTTTGCAAGAAGCACATGATTCCCCACTAGCGGGCCATCCGGGGATCTTCAAAACTTATAGACAGTTGAGGCAAAGATTTTTTTGGAAGGGGCTGAAGGAAGATGTTCAGAAGTATGTGAATGAATGTAAAGCATGTCAACAAAACAAATCAGAACTTACATGTCCAGCCGGCCTATTACAACCATTGCCCATTCCGGAGCAAAAATGGGACAGTATTTCCATGGATTTCATCACCGGATTGCCTAGATCCTTGGGTAAGGATTGCATCTATGTGGTAGTTGATAGGTTGACAAAATTTGCTCATTTTTTTGCTGTTACATCATCTTTTAGTGCTGCACAAGTGGCTGATATTTTTTTCAAAGAAATCTTCAGATTGCATGGGCTTCCCAAGAGCATTGTCAGTGATAGAGATAGTAGATTCATGGGTGCTTTTTGGAAAGAAGTTTTTAGATTGGTAGGCACTCAATTGACTCCAAGTACTAGCTATAATCCACAAACTGATGGACAAACAGAGAGGGTAAATCAATCGTTGGAAGGATACCTAAGAAACTATGTGGGAGGGCAGCAAAAAGCATGGGCAAAATGGCTACACTTGGGTGAGTTTTGCTACAACACCACTTATCATATGTCAATAGGAATGTCTCCTTTCAAAGGATTATATGGTTATGATGCACTTACATTTGCTGACATTATATTTGGTGATAGTAGAGCCCCAAAGGCTAAACATTGGGTGGAAGAGAGCCAAGAAATTTTAAAGCTCTTGAAAGACAATTTGCAGGTTGCTCAAAATCAACAAAAACAATATGCTGATAGACATAGAGAAGAAAGAACCTTCCAAGTCAATGATCTAGTATATTTAAGGTTGCAGCCCTATAAACAAACATCTCTCAAAAAGAATGGAGCAGAAAAATTAAAACCAAGGTACTATGGGCCATACAAGGTAGTGCGGAAGGTTGGAGAAGTAGCATATGAACTAGAACTTCCGGAAGGGAGTAAAATCCACAATGTATTTCATGTTTCTTGTCTTAAGAAATCTCTTGGTCAGCAAATCATCACTTCAGAAATACTTCCTCCTTTGGATGATGAAGGTCAGCTCACACTTGTTCCAGAAAAGATTTTGAAGACACGGGAAAGAAGGTTGAGGAGTAGAATCATCAAAGAATATTTAGTGCAATGGAAGGACTTACCAAATGAAGATGCCACATGGGAAGAGGAGAAGATTTTTCAGCATCCAAATTTGAAATTGCTTAAGGACAAGCAATATTGGGTGGGGAGGACTGTAATGTCCCCATTCAAATAAGTGCATAGTAAGACAATCCCATCAATCCTACTAGTTTCCTAGGTTGGATGGGCACATGTGGGATGGTAATAAGGAAGCTAATAAATGATATTTAGACATTAGAAGGATTCAAGCATTTAATAAATATGATGAATAAATAAATTCAAGAGAAATTCTAGGTGGCAAGTGGTTTTGGAGACATATGGAGGTGGTGGGACCCACACTAGCTTGATTTTTCAATGACACATGGTAGCTCTCTCTTACCAATTCGAATTCATGGGAAGGTGAACACTCTTGGGTGATTTGGTAAGTCATAACACATGGCATTGAGCATCTTAGGTCGAAATGGGATGGAATAGTAACCTCCATGGGAGAGGAAAAGTCAAATTGGAGACTAGTGGACACTTGGGCTAGATTCCCTAGTTTTATGACAACAATAATGAAGCATCTATGACATTTATGACAAAATTCAGACCTGACTTCTTACACCTGACCATTATGACATGTCAGCCCCAAAAATAGGCTCAAGGAAGGCGCTCATGGAGTTGGAGGAATCCAAAGAGACTCAAATTCGAATTTGGGAGAAGATGGAAGGTTGGAACTAGGAGACAAGTGGCAAATGAGGAATATTTTCTAAATGGAAAATTATTGAATCTATTGAGAGGATTTCGACCCCTTGAAGGATAATGTTGGTTATAAAATGTAGAAATCAAGTATGATAATGGCTTTTGATGATTGGAGAAAAATTGCATTTGTGAAGAGAGAACTAGTGGATGACTAGTTTCTTGCCTTAGCCAATTTCGAGGGTGAAATATTCCCATCCAAGTTGGTGTTTGGAGAGGCCACTCAGGTCTTTCATGGTGCTTTAATGGAGTTTTATTTGCAGGTAGCAGCTACAGGAAGTTTCATGGTTTGGTTTAGTGCAGCACTTTCTCTCCACCATTTCCAATTTCGAAGGCATATTCATGCTCCTTGAGGGAGGGCGTTTTTGGTGAGCACTTGTGCTTCTTGAGAGAGCTTCTCATTACATATTTCTGATTGTAATAGCTTCATATCCTCTGTTATTAATATTCATAAAGTTTCAGGTCGAAATACCCACTAGTTGTATGCAAAACTATTGATTAATGAGCAAACAATGTCCATTTCCCCAATGCATTGATGTATGACACTATAATGTTGATTATTTCGAATGGATGGATGATTCTCTGATATATTTGTGATCAATATACTGCCATGGATGTCTCCTACAAGTTTCATGTACTGTACTTGAGCATTTGAAGCATTTTTACTCAGTTTAGTTGTATTGGGAGGTGAAATAGTGCCATTTCCCCAAGGGTCGAATTGGGGGTTTTTGCTGTTGAATGTGAGAGAGTTAGAACAGTAGTAAAAATCAATTAATGGTGCATATGAGACCTTAATAACATACTTAACACATTATATACCTCTGTTCATAAATTTGTGGGAGTTTGGAGGCATTGGGAAGGCCATTTTCAGTGTTACCCGGGGGGGATTTGATGCACAAATTACTAGTCAAAATTACCTATATTGATCAGAATACAAATCAAGTTTGCAGAAGTATTTGGAGGGCCATAAAACATCCCTGAACCTAATATTCAAGTCTACATACCATTCATACACTCCTACAGAAGATTTGGGAGCATTTGGGTTGATTTGGAGGTCAAAACAGTTAAACTAGTCAAAGGTCGAAATCGGGGAAAAAGTGGAAAAATTGGCATTTTAATAAAATTTTGAAAAAGGGTCATTACAATAGTTAAGAAAGTAAACTACACAAACATTATCAACACAACAATATTTGGTGGAAAAGAGTTTATATTACTGTATTAAAAGAGGGAAGTACAAAGTAGAGAGTGATTACAACCAAAGCTTAACGTCACAATCCTCCTCCGACAAGCCAAGCCAAAGCCTCCCAAGGAAGTATGGGTCTCCCAATAGATGAGTAGGGATATCCTAAGCTAATTTCACCAGCATGCAAGTGCTATAGACTTCCTCCCTTTGGAATGGGAAAGAGCTTCATATATATAGGACTAAGAGGATAAGGTAGGTTGAGATATAGTGGGAGAGGACTAAGGGATCCTCCCAAAGGGCTAGGGAACCGAATGCCAGCTCCCCTATAGGTTAGGGATAGAGATCCACATCACACACCTTCGAGAAATCGATCGAAGATGCCCTTTACCCATTTAATTGACATCGTCGCAGGCTTCTTTAGGACAACCTGCACTGTTGCATGCTACATAAGGGGGACCTGCGATGACCTTGAAAAATAGGTCAGTATCTCTTCTAGTTAACTTCCTAGTCATGGGAACTTCAGGGATGTTTACACTGAGTCTTAAGGTGGTAAGATTTAGGTGTAACACCTAGCTGCTTCAAAGGCGCATTGCTTCAGCAACCCTCAACGATTTCTTCTGTAACACTCGCAACCAGTTTGGTTCTACAACGAGCTTCCTTCATCCGCACCACCTCGCACCTTTGGAGGTTTTTGGGAAAGTCGCTTGACTTAACCAATTTTGCTTAAACCTTGTTGTCTTTCCAACAACATTTCACATGGCCAACAAACTCCCACCCAAGTATGCTACACTTCAAACCAGCATCCTGATGGTCTGCATTCCTTAGCTTCATGCGGTCACTGTTTCCTTACACCTGCGTTGAGTATAGGCACGTCCATACCTCCCGTCTTACTAGTGCATCAGCAAACATGTCCACATCGCAAAGAAACAAAATTTCCATCAGTTTTCAACTGCTTTCCAGCACACTCCAACCAAGTATGCCATCCTTCGAATGAACCCTTTTGGAACCCATCTTCAAGGCTTCCAAGTCCTAACGCTTCGCCATCTGTTGAAACACATTTAAGGTGTGATTTCCCGTATGTATGCACGACACATCCTTTTCCAAACTCGTCAATTTCGCAAGCCTTCGTCAACTCTTCTTCGCATTAGCATGCCCATCAAATTGTTGGAAGCTTGCAATGCTTTGGGATTCCTTGGCCAGTATGCTCCTTCCGTTGTTTGGCACACCCGATCCATTCGAACCGACTTGGTAGCTACTCCTGAGACTTCACAAGTCTTAGTGCCTTCTTAATTTCGCATCGATGTTGTGCACCTCCTGTAACCAAACAAACGGCTTATGTGGTGCTCTTCCGTCTGCCCAACACTTCTGCACTCTAGTGGCTCTATCCTTCCACGCAAGTCCTGGTAACTTCGACATTCTTCAATGTACGTATAAATTTCTCCCCATAGAAACTCTTCCTTTCTCCCGGATGCCATCATCCGAGACGTTGTTGCACTTCTATCTAGGCACTCCTCCATGAACGCACAACCAAAATTCACAACTGTAGTAACCACCGACGTCATGATATCATCCCTTTGTCAAAAGAATGGTGAAGAGACCAACTTCCACCAAGTTGCTACTCCAGTCCACATCAACCTCTACGTCGAAACGAATCTGATTTGTTCACAAAAACAGTGGTGAGGATCCCGTGTTTTGAGCTATGATACCATCTCTTCGCAAGAAGAGTAGTGAAGTGTCCACATTCTGTGCTCTAATACCATCTCTTCCTAAGAAGAGTGGTGAAATGCTCGCATTCTACCCCCTGATACCACCTGTCACGAACCTAACAAACAAGATCAATTTTTCGCTTTCCATCAAGCCGTGCAGCATTGCTCGAAAGCTGACCGAGGTCATGGCCATCTCAGAATCACTCCGGAAGACTACACCTAACCTGCGGATTTACCCACTCCTACCTCCTGAACTTCTACACTTAGTCAATTTTCCAACTACATGTGCATACACCAAATCAACTAAGTACAAGAGATAAGAACATGTGTGGGTAGCACCCCTAAACCGAAGTATCCTAATACCCATTAGAAGACTTGTTACAACCACAGAGGATGCCGCAATCATTTGGCATCTCATCCAGGAGTGAGCCGAACTAGAAACACCTAAAATAAAATCAAGCCACAACTTCAATCGTCTCTGTCGCATATGCATGCCTATATGCTTTCAATATCGCCACTTTTGAAATTGGTTTTTGCGATTTTTTGATATGATAAATATGATAATGACACTCTTAGAACCTGATTTTTCCCTTTTGGAAAGCTAATTTTGACACTTTCAATACTTAAATTTGCAATTTTGAAAACACATTTTGTCACTTTCAAGCTCTGATTTTGCATTTTCGAAAACCAAACTCGACACTTTACAATTATTATAATCACAGTGAAATTGAACATACTAGTACAAACAAATATTCAAGTGTATTGTTTAACAAAAAACTTTCATTTTATTCACAATTGGCCTCACATCACTCACGCCGTTCAGGTGCAGCAAGCAAGGCCATAATAGATCTAACAAGAATGCGTCATTGACATCTTGGCAAGTATAAGTTTTTGTTATAATACAGTTCCCTTCCTCGTTACAAACATGTTTTTGTTTCGAGTCATCTACAATCACCATTTTTGTAGCATCCCAACCATGGATCAAAATGTCCCAAACATTGTTTAAAGGCTTGAGAAATACATAAGGATTTCCATCACCATGATAACCCTCTCTGGCCATGCAAGAACAATATTCTTGTGTTAAAATTACTCTAAATTGTTTCCTCTGGCCATGCAAGAACAATATTCTTGTGTTAAAATTACTCTAAATTGTTCCCTTTGCAAGCCCATTCTTTGTAATAATGTTGGAAAAAACTCGTCAACGTTGTTTTGTTGTGCATATGTCCATACCCCAACTTCAAATATATTAAATCATTTTTCAAAAAATTCCCTAAATCCTTGACGTATTATAATCACAGTGAAATTGAACATACTAGTACAAACAAACATTCAAGTGTATTATTTAACAAAATACTTTCATTTTATTCACAATTGACCTCACATCACTCACGCCATTCAAGTGCAGCAAGAAAGGCCATAATTGATCTAACAAGAATGTGTCATTGACATCTTGGCAAGTATACGTTTTTGTTATAATACAGTTCCCTTCCTCGTTACAAACATGTTTTTGTTTCGAGTCATCTACAATCACTGTATTCATAGCATACCAACCATGGATCAAAATGTCATAAACTTTGTTTAAAGGATTGAGAAATACATAAGGATTTCCATCACCCTGATAACCCTCTCTGGCTATGCAAGAACAATATTCTTGTGTTAAAATTACTCTAAATTGTTCCCTTTGCAATCTAGTTCTTTGATGTTGGAAAAAACTCGTCAACGTTTTTTTGTTGTGCAGATGTCCATACCCCAACTTCAAATATACTAAAGCATTTTTCAAAAAATTCCCTAAATCCTGGACGGATAAAATAATACTTTGTGGTTGATTCGATATCTGGTGTTCGTGGAAATCTGAATTTCTTTTTTTTATGAACTGTGTGTAACAAAACTCCAACGAAATAAAAAATAATCAATGGTTTGACTAGGAACGAATCTTCTAGTATTTGCAAACAAAAAAAACACACACACAACCCAATCAATAAAAAATATTATGTTTCAATGTTTCTAAGTATATTGCTTTCATGTTCTACAGTTTTTGAAACAGTTTTTGAAACACATCACCAGATACATGATACAATGTCCATAAATAATATGAGAATTGTGCAATAAAATTTACATCAATTAAATGTAGAAGTTGTAAAAAATATACAAATCACTAAATGAATTGTTGTCTGTATAATATGACGGTCATTTGAAGTTGAATGCCTTTAACCAACGCCCCATTTTTTAACGAGGCTCAAGATAATTCAACATAGAACATAACATTGTTTTTATAGTTATTTCCCTCTCTTGTGAACCGTCAAATGTCCAACTAGTTGGCATTTTCAAGCAATTTTCATTGCAATTATCTGTTGATTGATATTTCCCTTCATCTATAAACAACATGTCTATTTTTATATATATATCTCCATATTGGATAAGTACATCATTGAACGACCTTTTGTATATGTGCAGTACTTCACCAACATTATAATATGCAGACATTGAGTAATTATAAATAGTACTATGTTTACATTGCTCTCGACCCCAAATAAATACAAAGTCTTCATTCTTCAACCATTCAAATATACTGAGGATTTTTTTAATTTCCATGTTGTCGAACAAGAAAAACCACAGAGCAACATCAAAATGTTTTCCGGCAACACTAATAATATCAGGGCTGAACATCCGTGCATAATAACGATTGCAATTATGGACAAAATGAGGTTGTTTGGAAGAATCTTCAATGTTGGATAACATCCAAACTCCAAAGAGAAATTCCTCTACTCCCAGGACCAATAGTTTCTTTTGCGGTGATATCCAGATTGCATACAAGAACCATGACTATATATATAACCACAACAAAATTACTTCGTTCATGAAGTTAATGATCACAAACATGCAACTGTAAATGAAGATTTTGATTTCCAAAGATTAATACAAAAATCACCCAAAATTTCACATATTCAAATGATTTAATAAAAGCATCACACTGAACTAATAATATGTTACATTCAAACGAAAATAGAAACGTCACCGAAAAAAATAGAAAAACACATTGAATGATTTAAAATATCCATAGGTTACATCTTGTGTTTCCCACTCTTGAAAGAGGCAATGATATGTTACATTTCATGGTTGTCACTCAACTAGAGGAAGGCTTTCAAGGTTCTGATATCAACTGATTCATGCATTTTACTAAAACCCTGCCAGAGTCGATGTACCAGTTCACTATCTGTCCTAGCGGATGATGCAATAAAGGGCTTACTCAAAATATAGTTTTCACATGGATGTGCTTTCGCATCATCACCCTCCAAAACAATCATTGATGCATTACTTTCCGAAGTTTTTGTTGGGAACTCCTCCCACACACGCTCCATATTTTTTTGTGTATTTCCTTCTTTATCGTAGGTACATCTCTCTCGAAACCAAAAAAATAAAATTTGTTCCCCATATGATTTTTCTGCACTACCTGCCCTCAAAATTTTTGTAAACAATGACTTCCCCTCATTGACCCCACATTTAGATGACCAAATCCCAACATTGAATTTTGAAAGACATAATCCCAAAAATTGTATGGCATATGTTCGTTATTCATATGAAGTTTCTTTGTGTTTAAATTCAAATTCACCAACAGTACTTTCTTCCCCCTTTTTTTACTTTTTTCCCTCCAACAATATTGTTTTGATTTCCCTTTTTTTTCTCTTTTGGAGTCATTTTCAGTGACTTTCTTGCGAAATAAATAACCTTCCATTTCTAATATCAATAACATTTTTATATTGGGAGCTGCACAGAAATATTGCTTGTCATTATATATTTCGGAATAAATTTGTTTTATCAATTTAAGTAGAAAATCATCTTTGTCTTTTACCTGTCAATGCCAGGCCAACATTTGAGTGGTGACTAACATTGTTGGAGATACCGCTTTTTGACACCAAGCCCTCGCCCGGTTCATTATTATCCAAGCTCTCACCTAATTCGTTATCATCCAATGTGATTTGTTGGCTAGTATCCACGGACATCGTCGATGCCAGGTCTGGTTGTGGATGATCCACATGTTGATTAGCAATCCAATCATCTTGACGTGGAAATTTGCAGGTATACATTTTATATAACTTTTTGCAAGTATTCAAGGTCACTATCCTCGTTCATAATTTAGTTAATTTAACCAGGATCTTTGGAAAATAAATTTTTACCTTCTTGTCCATCTTGTCCATCAGGTTCTCCAGTTTGGTATTTCTTTGTGGATTCTCCTTCACATTCAATGTCATCATCGAATAATATAATTTTATTGGACGATACCTGAGTGTGCTCTTTATTTGATGATGTAGTAGAATAGGAATTTCAAGAATTTATTGAACATAACCAACCGAGAAAAGTAAAATATAACGAAACAAGACATCTGAAAATGTTAATACAAATACCTTGCTTTAGACCTAATTATTAATAGAAATTGTTCATAACCAACTCTTGTTGTATTGTCTCAACAATAGAAATAACTATTATATCCGGCGACCTGATCAACGAACAAAGAACTCTACCTCCTATGTACAACGAAAGAACTATACCTAGAGAACAGACCAGTTTGGAAACTATGTGATCCCAGAATTCTTCTGTCCTTTCTTTTGCAAAAACATGGCTTCTCGAACTATCATTGTTAACCTTGGGAAAAGGTAAATCAATCATTGGTAGGCCCTCATCCTTCCAATCCATATCCATTTGAAAATGAGACAAATTATCCTCATCCCTTCCAATTCTCAAACACTGTATAATAGAGAATCCTATAAACAAGTCCTTGGAGAAATCTCTATAAACTCCCTTGGTAGGATTCTGCGTTACCTTTTTTTTTTATTTCTCGCTGAAAAGTGTGAAAGCTTTAGAAATCATACAAGATTTTTCCATATCAGCTAAAAAAATACAAGTGCATGCCGCTTCATTTGATTCTAAGTAGTACAATAATGCAAGCATATCTTCTTATGTCCAGGGACTATCACAATTACACATATCAACAACAACAAATTCACAATTGATTGTCGCACCAAAAAATGCAATGGATCTTAGTGTGTTGACCAAAGATACAGGATAACAACATTGACAAGCAAACTGTGAACTATCTTTGACAACGTCAATGGACATCCTTTATATATATATAATAAAGGATTAGTAACAACTACAAATCCTTTAGAGTTCCCAATAAATCCTAAACGAATTTCTACACATATAATGAATGATTTTTTGTGTTATTTTATTTATGTACATTTGTAATACATAAGCATTGATAGCAAATTTTGTTAAATAACACTTGATAAAACATAGGCTAATTTTCCTCCAAAATGGGGAGGTCTAAAAAATGCCAAGTTTGCATAACCAACTAGTGTCCATGGTCCAACTAACAACCAATTAGCCTCATAGTTTATGCTTGGGGACAAAAAAGAGGCTCTAGATTAAGTTGATGGGCTATTAAATTATGTGAATGGAAATAGAAATATTAGAATGTTGTTTATTTTTCATTTGACAAATAAGGGTGAATTCCAAATTTAAGCATTCATATAGAGAAACCATTCGTAATGATTGTTAGACTTCACAAAAGAGGTTTTGCATAGAAGATGAAGATCTGTCATGCTCCATCTCTTTTCTTGTGTATTAAGACTCGAGATAATTTGTATATTCTTCATTTCATTCTCTTTGTTAGTATTTTTTTGCATTTCCTATCATTTAATTATTAGCCCGTCAACATCCTCATCTCAACAATGCTTAATCAAGAAAATCTTATTGGTTGTATGTTTTTGTTTGAAACATAATATTTCATGCAATTAAACATTATTAAATATAATAATATTTAATATAAATATTCTTATATTTAATATAAATATTCTTAAATATAATATTGACTATGTTATGTTCACAATAGTTTGCAATCACATATGATCCATCCCAATAATTTCCTATTACTTGGAAATATTATGCTTCATTATGCTAGTGGACATGTGTCATATGTAGTTGGTGTACACAAAGACCTATTTATGTTAATGTTTCAATCATGGGATTGCAAGGTACAACATCTCCTCTTCTAGCTAATCTCTCCTTTATTACAATACTCAACCTTAACGATAATAGTTTCCATAGTCACATTTGCTATCAATTGGAAATCCTCTTTTTTCTTAAAGATGTTCCCCCCGTCTTAAAATCAACTACAAGGTTCAATTCCCCCCACTTTGGGTGGGTGCCACATTCCATGTGGGATCTAAGGATACAATTAACTAGAATACCTGAATCTTTCTTACAACACACTTGAAGGCCCAACTCCAGTGTTAGTTGGTGAACTTCAAATTCTTCAGGAAATGAATATTTCTCCAACAATCTATTAGGTATAATACCCATCACATTAGCAAATCTCAAAATGCTCAAGCCATTGAATTTCTCTTTTAATAAATTTTAAAGAGAATTCCCAAAAAGTGAAGTTTTCAAAAAGATTTCCGCCACAACATATATAGGAAATCCTTGTCTCTGTGGACCTTGGGTAAGTCTATTGCCATGCTCTACTCACAAACATAAAAAATTTCTGCATTTGAAAATAGTTCTCATACCTATTGTTGTAGTTACCATCACTATTGTATCATGTTTGTTTTTGGGAATCTTATGGAGATGAAATTGCAAGAGGCATATTCCTAAAGAGATTAGGCATCATTAAATGTGGGGAATGGAAGAATTTATTATGGAGATCTCATCATCACTGCAATAGAGGAATTTATTGACACCAACTTGTTAGGAGTGGGTAGTTTTGGGAAAGTTTCCAAAGGGGTTTTGAATGATTGCACAATTGTTGCAGCGAAGCTTCTTAATTTTGAAAATGAAGGGGCTCACAAGTTTTTTGAGACGGAGTGAAAAGTATTGGGCATATTTAGGAACTAAAACCTAATTAGAATCATAATTTGTTATCAAACCACCAAATCAAAGCTTTGATATTTCCATTAATGCCAAACAAAAGACTAAATAGTTGTTGTTATCCTAGTGGTGAAGTAGAAAGTGGTTTGACTTTTATTCAAAGGATGAATATAGTAGTTGACATGGCATATCTTCATCACTATTGAGTCATGCAAGTAATCCATTGCAATCTAAAAAAAACAATGTGATTTTGGGTTGAGTTATGACAACATAATTAATAGACTTTGACATTTCTACCATATTTTTTGCAAACTCTAAGGATACAACTCTCACTTTCATGCTTATACTCAACGGATATATAGGCTACATTCCTCCACACACACACACTCACACACACATAATGCTAGGGAAGGTCATGAGTTTTCTATTTCTATTAAAAATCATGAATCCAAAAACCTTATAATGAAGATGTCTATATTTAGAATATGGATTGGATGGATGTTGTAACACCCCGTTTTTGCCCCCAATATGTCAAAAAAATGTAAATATTGATGAAATGGCTTCAAGTTGGATAGGTATGGCCTAGAATGAACAAAATATGTAAATTTGTACATTTTCACTCTTTAATATAAAATCCACGACTACTACAGACTAAAGGACAAAGAGGATATGGGGGACTATCTTTCCACAAGGGGAGAGTGATCGTCCTAAGCTTCAGATTGGAGGGGGGAATATTTCCAATCCCAAGTATGCCACTTGTCCAACTCTCCTTAAAAAAGGGGTAAAATTGTCCAACTGTATGGGTGCCAAGTGGCTATCTCTTATTCACCTTGGTGCCACTTGACTAGTATCGACCATGCATATAAATAGTGATATCTAGCCCATTATTCCATCATTTTTCCTATCATAAACAATCCTTTTGCTTCCATACCTTAAATACCTGCATAGGAACCATTATCACTGGTACAACCATCACCGTACCACCACCACCCTGTTGCACATAGAGAACCATTTACAGAACAACATAATTCCTTGTAGTCCTGGCGCAAAGCATCCCAGCCGACCTGTGTTGGATCCCTAGAAGGGAATTGGGGTAACAAACCCGAGGGACTGTTAGCTCAGTGAAGGGAGCCCAAGGTACTGTTAACTCAGAGAAGGGAGCCCCATTCCTTGGGTTGGGCAGGACAAGAGGAAATGAGTGCTAGAGGATTGGGATAGTTATAGCCTGAGAATTCAACACCTCATTTGGATTGATAGTCCCAGTTCAGGGGGTGGTCAAAGAAATATATGGATTGACAGAGCCTACAACTGGGTGGAACGTACTTGGTTTGCAAATAGTTGGTTACATTTTCAGATAAGTACTCTCTTGTGTGTAAATGAGTTGCATTTACCTCTGAATTCGCTTAACATAATTATTGTTGTATGCTTATTTATTAGCATGGAATTATTGTCATTTGTGGGTTGCATTCATGAATAATATGCTAGTATCGTTCTCGTACATGTTTATATTAGTTATGGTGTTCACTTATGCATTTATAATGCCGTTGTAAAACTCAACAAATAAGTAGAAAACTGAATTGGGATAATAGAGGTGTTTTGGGGTAAAATTTATGGATGTATCACGGCCTAATTGGCATTGTGAGGTCATTAGGTTCGTGACAAATGTGTCGTAACAAAAGGTTATGTTTATATCTACGAAGTAGTTCTATTGAATATTGTCACTATAAAGAAACACGTCAACAACATGATTGTGAAAATAATTAACTTACATAAATGGGTTAATAGTGGTTTTCCAAATTGAGTTGGGGAAGTGGTGGATGATAGTCTATTGAGTTGGGGAAATGGGTTATGGCTTGCTCTACATCCCCTATGCATTTTAAAATGCGATCACGTTTCGGACACTTTGTACTTTGTGTGGTTGCAAAATGCATACACGTTTTTGGCTTAACATATTCAAGCCTACTTGAACATAGTGTGTGTGCATTTATTAGATATGTGAAATGTGTATATGTTATCTATATTTATTTATTTATTTTTATCAGAGTTGGTTTGACCTCCCCTTATGGCTTTCTCTACATCCCCTACCCTACAATTGATGGCCCACCTATAGGCACTTTTGGAGCTATACATTTCAATGAATATAGGGTCATATTACTATGATGGGGAAAATCCATATTCTTGAGAAACCATGAGATAAAGAAAGTTTCCAAACTACTAACACTTAGATTTTAACATGAGTCCTTTCATAGTTGTGGTGAATTCAAAGGAGGCTAGTGAAACCAACTCACCTATAGGTCTAATCCCCATGTGTTATCATTTCTACATAATAATATGAGTCAATGAAACAAGGATGTCTTAAAAGAGATCTCCCCACTTCATGCATGTGCCATTATTTGAGACATGTAGTAAAGAAGACATTATATTCACTAAGTATCGTATAAAATAAATCAATATATTTGCCTCTACATCATATCCCTTACCAAAATGTGTGGCACATATTTGTGATGAGACTCAATTCACAATTTGAAAACAAAGGTTAAAATATGAATACTAGATTTATTAGTGATGTTGTGACCTAGTTATTCTTAATCCAAGACCTATTCATTTTCTCCTATGAGATCCTACCCAACATATAAATTATTATCTAACTATGTTGAGTTAGAATTTCATAGAAAACATTAAATAATCAACCATGTCAATTATAATAGCGGTATTAGATTTTAGCACAATTTTCTTCATAAAAAATTAGAAACATTTTTTTAATGTGCTTTTTGAAGTTCTTGGTTCTAAAGTTATAAAGCATGTTTTGTTGCATTTTAATAATGGGACAATGCATTACTATGATGAAGAGCCACGATTAAATACCAATGAACATAGAGCGTTTTATAACCTAAATCGAGGGTTATACTTCAATTTCAAATGCTTCAAGATGATGATTATAACTGTATACGTCAAATACATTTATATTCTTAGTTTCAATCTTGATGAAATTATTGATGAACTCAAATGGGAGAGAAGTTGGTAATTACTAGCCCAAGAAAGTTGTCATGCTGTTAACATCTAATAATAGCCACATCTTGCAAACTAATAACCACATCTTACAAACCCCATGCATGGGACAAGCTTGCTTGACATGATTTGAACCCAAGTCATTCTTATAAAAATCGCTCCAAGTTGTCACTAGACCCAACCCTGTTAGGCTATGTTCTAATGACAACTTGGAGAAACTGCTATGAAGATGAATTGGGTTTAAATCATAGTGAGGTAGCTCCTTCCATGTGTGTATTTTGTCTATTGTGGCTTGTGGCTATGATTCCTTTGTTGGGGATGTGCTCTAATAGATGTAGCCAGAATCTATGCCTTCTTGAGATTTGTGTGAATCATAATTGTTGTCATGTTGTAGCCTACATGCATGTAATATGTAATATTCACTGGCTTAGAACTAGAAACCTCATCATCATACTTAAAAGCACTAGCAAGATGGGGCTATGGTTTTTGATTTGTCATCATCATCATTGGTTATTTCCCATGTGTGTGTGTGTGTGTGTTCCGAGGATAGCATTAAAGGTTAGATCAATTGGTTGTCACCAATGTTGTTGGGATTTTGGCTAGTTCTATGCTAGTGGGTATCTAGTTCAAATCCCACTACGTGAGGTGCACTAGTATATGTCAATGGGTAAATCATCAATTGAGTTTCTCCATGATTTTTCCTTGGAAAACATATATTTTTTAAGGAAAGAATCAAATTTTGTCATCTTAAAGAGTTACACTCCCTTCTTCCCAATGGACTCTATCAAAATTAAGTGTGAAACCATTATCTAGGCCACCTCAATCCTAAAAGGAGGTAATTTTATGATACAAAGTTTGCATGTGATAAGGTACTAGTGTGTAGGTGCTACCTTGCAGCACCAAGGAACTTTATTAACTATCAAGAGAAATGTTGTTTAGAGTAAATGTTGGAAATGGATACCTTTACAAAAACATATAAACCTTTACTTGAACAACCATGTTAGTATAAATAGTAATTTAACTTATGAATTACACATATATTATATAATAGTGAAAGATATATGAATTTGGCATGACTAGCTTCAATGTTCATAAATGTGTTTGGGACCTTAAATTAGAGATAAATAATAATATTTTTAAATTAATTAATAAAAATTAAAGTTATGGATATGAAGTATATGAGAAAATAGAAAGATAAGAATGAAAAGAGATTATATGTTATAAGGTTATGAGTTATGTATGTTGGTTGGGAAAATGATAGTTAATATTTTGAATCATAACCCTTTAATATTTCAAATTCATAATTGGATATGCAATAATAACTTGTTGAAAATCTCATAATGAGGAGAACAATATGAATGGGTTATAACTTTATTCAAAAGAAAATGGGGAAATAGCTATAAAAAAAACTAAAATTGTAGAAGTATTTAATCTCAAAATCATCCAATGGTCACCCTAACATATTGAATAGCCTAATGGTTGGTTGAATGACACAAATGGTGGCCTACATCATTTAATTCTATGGCCAACCTCCCCAAAATAAGACCAAAACTATTGCAACAATCATTTAAGAACATAATTGAGGCTCAAGAATAAAATGACTTGCTTTGTGTTCAAAAAGTAGTGGAAGTCACAAGAAGAGGACTGAAATATTCTTCCTTTCCAACACCCTAGGATGAGATGACATTACACGTAATAAGGTGCATTACCTATGAGGTTAGACACAACATGGTGCCTAGTTATCAGTCTAAATTTATTTCCCATCTAATTCATCATATACACATAATTATCTCTTACAATTCCGATCAATATAGATGATGGTTGGTCAAGTGTAGAATGGAGAAACTAGTGTCTTTCCTAGCCATGAATTCATAAAAATTTTGGTAATAACACCCTACAACAGAGATGCCTAGGGATGTCTTGGGAATAGTTTGATAGTTTTTCTACATCAAATAAGATAAAGAGAATAAATTTACTAATTACACAACGAGGAGGTTGCAAATTCCCCCAAGGAAGGAGAATTCAATGAGGTAGAGGCAAGTAGTCAAGCTCAAAGGAACGATATTAAAGAAACATTATGATAAACACATAATGAAGAGGAGAGCATGGACAAAATGTCATGAACTATTCAATATGACCCTCTCCCATGATTGCTTCTTAGGATTTTATTCAAATTTAAGAGTCTCAAGAGAGAACCTCATCCATGCCATCCTTGTGTGAAATCAAAATATATTCATGGAAATAATTATTGGTTTACATTGCATACTTCATCTTGTCTAGTGAATATGAGTTTTTTTTAGATGTCAACTTGGGAATTATTCTTGTCAAATTCATTGTTGTCTATGCATGGATATTGCTATAGGCATATGATAAAACACAAAGGCATGGGAGAATCTCAAATCTTGTGAATGAAAACAGTTATTTACAATACACCATACCTATTGAAATGATCCCCACTTGCAATGGAAACTAGTAGCTTGAATGTATCCACTAGATTCCAAGACCACTGAATATGTTTTTTAGATTCCAAGAGTGATTTTGTGTCCAATAGACCAATGAGTGTCCAAAATATCAATGAATGTGAGCCAATAAGCAACATGGAAGAGCTTGAACCCACGATCTGAGTGAAAATCATGTGTTTTTTGGTAGCATTCCCGGGAACATAAAACTCCATTTTTTAAACTAGCAGCAGAAGCGCGCACGCATGTTTATACGCGCTCACATGTGTTTGTAGCGCGTACACGTCATTAGCGCGTACGCGCTAAAACACGCGCACGTGCCCATACATAACGTTTACACCATTAATTGACCAATGCTTACACCATTTAATTCCAAACATTCAATACTTCAAGAATATTTGCATACATTGGACCATACTTCAAAAGTGGATAAATCAATGGCTAAAGAGATGGGGTTTAAGGCTTCTAGGTATTTAAGGGTTTAGGACTTAAGGTTTAAGGTCTTAGGTATTTGGAATTTAAGGATTGTGGGTTAGGTTGTTTAGGAGTTAGGGTTGTGGGATTACAGTTTGAATGGTTCAACGGTTTAGGGGTTAAGGGATGTAGTGCTTTAGGGAGTGTGAGAGGTAGACAGAGAGATGGAAAGAGACATATATAGAGATGGGATATGAGAGAGATAAAGAGAAAGAGATCATGGGGTTAAGGGGGGATAAGTATCATCCCACGTCATACCTACAAGGGTCGCATCCGGTGCAACGCCACCCGGGATTTGAAATGTAAACATGCTTAGAGGGTGAAAGAAGAGTATTGAGACCTAAATGAACGTTTCGTAGCTCAAGAACTACGATATGGGGATGAAAATATTTGGGCCCTGGGCCCTAAATCATTTGGATATGGATGTTTTTCACACCAAAGATGGCCCATAGGGCCTCAAACATGGCTAAGGAAATAATACAAAAAAACTCTCTCGTAAGTCCAACTTTCAAAAATATTTGTAAGGGGCACCTAGATTTGTCCTAGGGGGGTGTTGTGGTCACAACAGTGGGATACATGAACCATGAGTAGGTTTTGTAAATTGAAATAATGGATTTAATCCCTAAATGATCCTCTCAACCTCAAGTGCCATGAAAAAAACCTAAAAGCCACAACGTGATCCCTCTATAAGGTGTCTTTGGAATCAAAGTTGAATGCGAGTGTCATTACAATGTCTTGGGAATCATGTACGAGTATTAAACAAGATCCTTTATCAATAATATTTTCTTCTTGGGAATATGGACACCTTTAGTTGTCCAATATAGATTATCCCTAACGTTCTTTATGCACTGTGGATGGTTCTTGGGCCCTTAAACCTAGTCTTGGTAGAAAAACAATAGCCTTAAGCCCTTGGCCATGGTTTATGGAGGGAAATAACAATCTTAGACCCGGAACATATTTTGTCAAGATCAAATGCAATGAATTCATCCTCAGACTACCATGCAATACCATGGATATGTTGCAAGGCCTTGAACATCGTCAAAGAATGAAAACAGGTTCCTTGAGATCTTATTGAAGCATACTGAGCTCAATTGAATTCCACTTGAGCCTTAATTGAAACTTCTTAACCTCAAGCGTCATCAATAACAAATAGAAGCCATGACAGTATCCCTATACAAGGAGTCTTTTGCATATTAATTGAATATGGATTCCATTATGATGTCTTGGGCATCAAGGATTTATCTTGGCTCCTTAACCATGCCTAGTGGATGGAAACAAGAGCCTCCAACACTAATTCTTGCTTCTTAGGCACAAACACCATGAATGAGTCCCTGAACCACCACATATGAAATCTATAGGTTATTAGTCAACTTCAAGTGTGTTATGTGTGCCATGAATAGGTTTTTTGTGAAACAGAAATGGGTGTCAAGGTCTGACCAAGGTATAGGGACAACAAGAAGCTCCTCATGCCTTAAATGAAGCTTCGCAATCTCAAGCACCATGAACAACACCTACAAATCAAGAAGCTTCTTAGGACATGATGTTGAATGCATCTTCAAACCACCAAACATAACCCTTCTGGGGTATCTCCAGCAAATGTAGAGGGATACATATACCATGATTAGGCTAGATCGCATTCCTTAAACAAGATTATGTCTTCGACCCATGCCGGGAATGTTTGTTGAGGCCACGGATAATGTTGCGGAGTGTGTTAGTGGGATACCTTCAACATGAGTAGGTTTAATGAATTGGAAATGGGTCTATAGGCCTAAACATGCCTAGGGGGAACAAAGGGATTCAACCATAAATTAACATTTTCAAGCTCAAGTGTCATGGTTTGGGGAGGAAAACACTTCATCCTTGGGGCTTAAACATAGTCTCTTAGGTTCAATAGCCATCAACAACATGTGAAAATAATGTCATGGACCCTCTCTAAGGGGTCTTTAAAATCAAAGTTTGATATGGATTCCATTAGAAGGTTTTTCTTAAAAAGGATGGGTCATGGGCCCTTGAACATGGTCAAGGAAGGAAACTTTAAGTGCCTCGAGATATTGTTGAAACTTCTTGGACTTAGTTTCTCTAAGTCCATGGACCAACACACGAGTCTTTTGTAAGGGTTCTTTGTAGGCATCCAAGTGGGATATAAGGTCCATGTGTAAGTATTGTGCACTAGAAATGGGTGTTGACACCTAAACATGGTGAAGGGTGAAAGATGGGATTTAAACATTAATTGAACATTTTTAAGTTCGTGAAGCATAAAAACCACCTAGAAACAACATGATCCCTCATTAGGGAGTATTTAGCATGGGATTTAGATATCGGTGCCCTTAAGATGGTTTGTGCACTGTGGATGGGTCTTCATGCCTTGACCATGGTTGTGGTAATGAAACAAGATCCTCTATCCCTTTAGCATGGTTGGGGGAGGAAAACAACAACCTTGAGCCCTAAGCATAGATTCTCAAGTTTAAGCACCATGAGCACATCCTTAGATGACCACATGGGACCATGGATAGATCAAATGGTATGCCCCTTGTACGAGTTATTTAAAGGCCTTTAAATGCGATATGGGTGTCATGAGTGGGGATTTGCACTATAGATATAGGAGGTTTACCAAATAATGATAGAGTGAGATGGGTGAAGAGGGTTATAGCAAGAGGGGGAGGAAATTTGAGGGGAGAGAGAGAGAGAGAGACTGTGTGTGTGTTTTAGAGAGAGAGAGAGACTGACCAAAATTTCTATACTTGCTGAAAGGAATACAATGGATTCCCTCACCCTCTCTATGGTTGATTGAGGTACAAGTTGCTTGATCGTTATGGGAAAGGTATGGTTAGGTGTTATGTGTGTGTGTGTGTGTGTGTGAGCGAGAGAGAGAGAGAGAGAGAGGAGGGTTAAGGAGAGAGATAGATGGGGGGGAAAGAAAGAGATCATTTGGGCCTTAGGCCATAAATACCACTTCTCGGGCTCAATCACCATGAGCAATTCTTGTAAACTGCAGCACAAACACTCTCTAAGAATTCTTTAGCATCAAATTTGGATACATGTGTTTTTCACACCAAAGATGGGCCATAGGGCCTCAACAATGGCCGAGTAATGAAATACATCATGATATTGTTGAATCTTCAAATGTGTAAGAGCCTTCAACAAGTCCTCGAACCAACACATGATCCCCTTTTACGAGTTCTTTGTAGGTTTTTGTTCAGTACAGAGAGAGAAGGTTTACCAAATAATGATAAAGAGTGAGATGGGAGATGAGGGTTAGAGAGAGAGGCGGGGGAAGGTTAAGGAGAGAGAGAGAGAGAGATTCTGACCAAAATTTATATCCTTATAGAAATGAATACAATGGATTCGCTCACCCTCTTCATGGTCGGTTGAGGTACAAGCTGCTTGAACGTTATGGGAGAGGTAGGGTGACATGTTCTGTGTGTGTGTGTGTGTGTGAGAGAGAAAGAGAGAGAGAGAGAGAGAGAGAGGGTTAAGGAGAGAGAGAAGGGGGGTAACGTAGCAAATAAGTAGCTACAAATATGGACAACAAAACTACCATTGAACCAACAACCAATTCAATATATACAAGCATAGAGACGCACAATAAATACAAACATTGTGCAACTAACGGGAATAAGAAAATGTATGAAAGTTTTTATTCATTATTCATGCCGCTCCAAATTACATTAATAGGGCCATGCACTACTACTTCAAGCCCAACCTACACATTGGCATAATCGATAACCAAACGTCACTGCTATGTATTTACTTCTTATCTTTATGCTGCTTCTCCTTTACTCCCTTCTATGGCTGCTTCTTCCTATCCCTCCTCGCATACAACATTTACATATTTCACATGGCTAGAGGAATGCCAACAGATAGCAAGACCGTTAAGCTTCCAGCGTTTTACATTCACATTCTTACCAAGGAACCGTTTCATCTTCTATTTGAGCAGTTAATCACTTGGTAGATACTTAGGAGTCGTATCACCATTAACCCTTCCTGGGGTAGGTGTAGCATCCCACCTGCTAATATGTTACGCCAATCAATGCCCAAAGTCGTATCACTATTCATCCTTCATACAGTAGGTGTACCATCCCACCTACTAATCCAATGAGTGGCATCAGGGGCATCCCAATCCAACGAAGCCTCTACCTTCTTCGTGGCATTGTCCTAATCTTGAGCTTGGTCCCATCGATTCCTTCGCTTCTAGGCAAGCTGTGCCATCGGGGCCTGAGTGACCCCATATTTATCCTTCACCTTATGTTCATCTTCTTCCTAATGCTTCTTCACAACTAGCCTTAGGGTTTCTTCTTTTTCCCTCTTGAGGGCCTCTGCTGCATGATATCAACATAAGTCCAGATAGTGACATCGGGGGTCTTGTCACCCATGGCGAAGGCTGTTAGAAAAAACATGATCGCAGAGCAATAAAAATAAACAGAAATGCAAATATAATCACACATACACATTACAAGAGAGACACAGATACATCGTGGTTCGCCCAACTTGGGCTACGTCCACACTGAATTTGCCAGTCCTTATTATTATTACCGTCCAGCAAGGTGAAGGGATACAACCTGCAGCACAACCGCTGCACTTCCTCTTCTCTGTTTCACAGTCTCTCTCCTGATCTTAGAGATCTTTACAATGCATAAAACCTAATACATCCTCATACCTAGCCGTATTACAATGTCTTTATTTTACAAGGGAAATATAATGGGAAAATACCACGGGATACCCAAAACCATGGGCCCTCAAAACAGCTGGCGAAAATAGCCCCAAAAATTTTCTTCGGGGGCGTTGCCCCTGAATCCCCATTTCTCGGGGCACTGCCCCCAAACCCCCGCCGGGGGACCGCTGGCCCCCGGACCCCCCAGCTAGGGGGGATGGTCCCCCCTGGAACCCCGTGGGGGGGCGATGCCGCCCCACACCCCCCCGCTGGGGTGAGTGTACAGTCCACCTACATATCATATAAAACTGGGGTACAAACACAGATGATACAATATCATCTATGAGACTAGAAGATCTGGCTCCACAACCAACAAAGGCATCATTTATGTCAGTGAAATTAGCTCTATTAAGCCTCCTTTTCCTGTATTTGTCTTCTCTATCGATAATCCCCTAAGGTTTATCGAAGGCCAAGTCATCCTCCTCCTCCCTATGCTTCTTAGTAAATTCTTGAGCATTGGTTTAGGGGTAGTATAAAAGGCCAATTTGCAAGCAACCTCCACTACAAGGTCTTTCTCTTGTAGTGAGAGAGAGAGAGGAATATTAACGAGAGAGAAATAGAGAGAGATAGGGACATAGGGGGGATAAAAGGGGAGGAGGGTTAAGTAGAGAGAGAGTGAGAAGATGAGGGTTAGGGGGAGAGGGGAGATTAGTTAAGGAGATAGTGAGAGAGGGGGGAGGGGGAGGGGAAGGAGGGTGCTTAGGAAGAGATGGGATGAGTGAATGAGAGAGGACGATGGTTATGGTTAGGGAGATGGATATAGGAGGGAAAGCGAGAAGGAGAAGAAGTTTAGGTAGATGGTAGGGAGAGGGAGAAGAAGAGGAAGTTTTTGTAGATAGGGAGATAGAGTAGGATTGAAGGGGGAGAGAGAGATAGAGAGAGAGAGAGAGGGGTTGAAATGGGGTGGAGGGGAGGAGGGTTAGCAAGGGATAGGAACAGACAAAGGAGAGGACGATTAGAGTTAGGGAGAGGGGTGGCAGGGGGGGTTTGAGATAGATGAATATGAAAACAAAACTACATTTCAGATTAGTAAACAAATGCGCACACACGTTATTAGCGCGTATGCACTAGATGGCGCGTACGTGCTATTTGTGCGTACGCGTGTATTTAAAACAACACGTACACGTCGTTTAAATTTCTAAATTTTGGTAAACAATTCCTTTCCCACCATCATGGTGGATGACTTGGCCGCTTTGGTTTTAGGTTTGGGTTGCCAAACCAAGTGGCTTGGACTGTGTTATAACAGAATACATCTTATTCTATAAATTCTTTTATTTCGAGCATGATTATGCGTATGCTACACTTGTCCGCTGCTAATGAAATTGCACACACTTGTAGAACTATGTGTGCAGATTCCGAATATGTAATTTTTTATTAAATCTATTTTTTTTCTATTTTTTATTTAATTTTAATTGGACTAACTTTAATCTTACACAAAAAGTAGGTTATTTCTTCCGGCTATAACTTTTGATTGGCTCACCTATTTTGAAAATTGAAAATAACCCGCATTAGTACACACAAAGACCTACATCCTAAAAAACAACAAAATTCATTGATTATGTTAAGACCATGATGTCGTGGCCCAACGCTCGACCTAGTCATTTTAGGGCTTGGATGACTTCCTTAAATTTTTTTTAAATTAACATAAATAAATATGGAAAAATAGCGCCGCACTAGAACTACTTGTTATCTACGATTGTATATAATTTTTTTTCACAAAATGCCACCTTTTGCATACCAAACCCAGGTTCCAATGCAAACATATTCATCATATTAGAGAGGAAGAAAGAAAAAATCTACTTTTTTTGTTCGTATTTTCAACATATCTCCTTGTGTTTTTACTCAAATTTTGAGCGGGAGCACTTGTTGGATGAAGAATTTAATTATGCATCCAACGAGTACCCACACTACATACTTTTGATAGATCCCACTGCCCAAAAAATAAGAAATACCTGAAAAAATGTCACGATGAAGTCATCATCACGTTTTTTCAGGTATTTCTTGTTTTTGGGATAACGAGGTCCGTCAAAAGTATGCAGTGTGGGTACTCGCTAGATGCGTAATTTGGAATTAAATTCTGCATCCAACGAGTGCTACCACTCGAAATTTGAGTAAAAACACAGGGAGATATGTTGAAAATACGAACAAAAAAAGTAGTTTTTTTATGACAAATATCTAAAGTCAACTATTATGGTTGACTCATTTTATTAAAATTCTATTGGTTCTTGAATCCAAACTCATGAAGAAATTATGGTTGGCCTGTTTCTTATATGATGGCTGGTTTTCTTATAAGGGCCATTTTAGACCTCAAATTTCCTCTAATTAGTATGTTTTCTTAAAGAAATAACATAACAACCTTAGCAAAACCCCATTTTTTGGGAGTTATAATTAATTTTCATAAATAATAGTTATATATTTCGGAAGGTAATCCGATTGTGTACGTTTCATCTTCTTACGCCATATTCCAAAAATTTGTGTAGGTAGCTCTAATATTGCTTTTTGACGTCCAGATCTGTTTTTCTAGAAGTCCATTGCAACTAATGCGTCATGAATGGCCAACATTAGCTTGCACCAACCCTTTAATAAAATAATAAATATTAAGTAAACAAAATTTTTACATTGTAAATCTCTCTCTCTCTCTCTCTCTCTCTCTCTCTCTCTCTCTCTCTCTATATATATATATATATATATATATATATATATATATATTAAGTAATTAAAATTTTTACATTGTAAACCCCCCCTCTGTGTGTGTGTGTATATATATATATATATATTCTAGTTAATTGAAACTAAAAGAATTAATTGGAATATATACATATTCTTAAGTTATTACTTAAATAAGGTTGTTGAGACAATATGTTAATTAAAAAACCATTAGATTCTTTTATTTTGTTTGATTATCATTTTAAAAGATAATGTGAAAGGGCTAAAGTTTAAAGGATAACGTGAAGATGTAAAAATTATTGTAATTAAAAATGAGCTTGGATCCCTCTAGTTGTGTTTTATTTGTTCTTCTTGTTCTTCTTGTTCTTCTTCTTTGATAAGTGATGGGCATGCTCTATATTATGTGATGAATACCTTCTTGGATGATTTCCCTCCCTATATGGATTGCTAGTGGGGTGGTAATTTCTCTTGTTACCAAGCTTATGAGGAGAGCCCCCAAAAACTCATTTAGGATTAAATGGATTGCTAGTGGGGTGGTAATTTCTCTTGTTACCAAGCTTATGAGGAGAGCCCCCAAAAACTCATTTAGGATTAAATGAAACGATATTGACTAGAGGAGGATTCAATTAGATGATAGAGACTTTTTAGGTGTTCCTTCCATGTGGAAGAAACCAATAATGGCCTTATGGTGGAGGATATAGAGGAGGACATGGTGAAGGACATGGAGCACTTTATTTTCTTCTTGGTGATAGATCTAGAATTAAATATGGATAAGTGATGGGTAGGCCCTACATTATGTGAGGGATGCTTACTTATATCATTTCCCTCCCTATAGGGATCGCTACTTGAGGGATAATTTCTCATTATTGGGATTGCTAATGGAGGGTTGATTCCTAGTTGTTACTAGGATTATGAGGAGTGCCTCCAAAATCTCATTTAAATTAAATAAAGAAATGATGAACATGATTTATTTAGGAGACATACTTTTTAAGTGTTCCTTCATTTATCATTTATCTCTCTAGTTTAAAAATTTCATTTCATTTATATATTTATCTTAATTTATCTCTCTTTATTTTTTATTATTTAAATTATTTAAATTTTATTAATATAATTATTTACCCTTTCCTTTCTCATTTCATTTCTCATATCACCTAAAATATTTTTTTAGTTATAATAATAATAATAATAATAAATTTATTTTTTTATATTTAAAATAATTCTTTTAGTTATTTAATTTTTATAATGACTAATTATATAATAATAATAATTTCAAATAATAATAATAATAAATAATAATAATAATAATAATAATAATAATAATGATGTTATTATTAATATTATAATATTTTTAAATTAAAAAAATTATAAAATATTTAATAATGACAAAACTAAATATTTATTTATTTTACATTGAAATTCAATCATAACAATTAAGAAATTATGGACTTGAATTGAAATATATTTTCACTTTTGAATATTAATAGATAACCATAACAATTACTTGCCCTTTGTGAAACATAGGAAAGACGTTGAAAGGTTATTCCAACAAAATGGAGTATGCAATTAAAAATAGAAGCAAGATGTTATTATTAATATTATAATATTTTTAAATTAAAAAAATTATAAAATATTTAATAATGACAAAACTAAATATTTATTTATTTTACATTGAAATTCAATCATAACAATTAAGAAATTATGGACTTGAATTGAAATATATTTTCACTTTTGAATATTAATAGATAACCATAACAATTACTTGCCCTTTGTGAAACATAGGAAAGACGTTGAAAGGTTATTCCAACAAAATGGAGTATGCATTAAAAAATAGAAGCAAGATTATAAATTTAGGAAAATGCATAGTAGCAAAGCACAATTTAGACCTTCAATCACACAAACTAAAATATGTTACCGATTTTTCTACTGTTATTTTTTACTACTTCATAAGATTATGAAATGATCATAAAGAAAAATAAAAGCTTCACAAGAAAATAATATTGAAGGAGCTCCAATTTGAACATTTTGCTAAGCTGCCATCCCTTTACTCAAGTATTATATATAATCATATGATATAATGCTCTCTTGATAAAGTCCCTCAATTAACCAATGACTTAACTAAGAATTTATTCTCTAGAAGCTCCCTTTTGTTTGCAAAGATATTTGGGGCTTGAGAGGTCTCGTTTGCACTTTCCTAAGCCTATAAATTTCCCATAATGGAATTAGGTAATGATTAAGGATTAAGGATTAAGGATTAACTTTGAAGTATTTCAATAGTGCGACTTTCATGTGTTATGTCTCTCCATCATATTTACTTATCAATATTTGATTATTTGTATTATTATATTGGTGAGTGAGATGTGTCATGTTTGTTATATATATATTGGTTAAAAATTATAAAACAATCATATGTCGGTTTCATTTAAATAAATAAAACAATCACATTTAAATAAATAAAACAATCAAGCTTTACATATTTTAGCAAGCTATTTCAAAATAAGCAAATAATGATAATTTTTATTTTTATAAAAATGAATATTCCTATGTTTTTACAAGGATGTAAAACTTTTTATAATTACAAAGAAAACGTAAATATATCTAAAAAATCTAAAATGAAGTGAGTGAAAATATGTACAAACAAAATCTAGATTTTGAAGAAACTGAAAGAATATACTATAACAGTAAAATGAAAGCACCTGCACAAATTGTTAAGAGTTGCTTCAGACAAAAAAAACCTGAATGCACGGTTCAAGAATTCAAGAATCATATATGTGTTTCAAGTTTTTAGTCAGAACTAAAAACAACTATTTGGTGGAAGGAGTTACAAAATATCCTTCATAATGGTTGGTGGAAGGAGTTACAAAATATCCTTTATAATGGTTGGCAATTTATAGTTGTTAATCTGAAAGGTGAATAATAAATTTTAGCCGACAGGAATTTCATTTTATATGCAATTATAATTATATAAAATCAATAAATTATTTATAAAAAAATAATGGATTAAGACACCTGTACTAAGTTAAAATGACAGGAATTTCATTTTATATGTAATTACAATTATACAAAATCAACAAATTACTTGATAAAAAAAATAATGGCTTAAGACACCTGTGTTGAGTTAAATTCAAATTGACTCAATTAATTGAATTACATGAGAATTTGCTTTACTCAATCCAGACTACATAAAATCGATAAAAGAATTGAAAACGAAAACGAAAACTTTACATGCTAATGCACGCTAGAGACTCAATTTCCAATCTCTTATGAGAAAATTGTTTGGAGAATCCTTAAAGGTTCCCACTGTGAAGATTTCTAAGAAGAGAAGTCTTACTATCTTTAAACATTCCTGAATGTTAAACCAAATTTGGAATTATGATATTCCATAGAAAATAAAGACTTGTAAAATTTTCAAAATAATATTACATATTAATTTGTATATAATCTAATAACTTATTTATATGATTGTTTTATAAAGTAGAATTATTAAATATATTTAAAAATAGAATATATAATATATATTGTATATATTAAATATATTAATGATCATCATTAAAATTAAAATTAAAGTGGAATGAAAAATGAAAAACTATAGTAATTTAAATCATAATAATATTCTTTGAATTACGTGTAATAATTTAACTCAAAGTAAATATTCTTTTTAATTATGTGTAGTAATTTAAATGATAGTAATTATTTTTAAATAAAAAATAATTATTATATATATCGTAATTTAAATCATAGTATATATATATAGATGTTTATGATAATAGTAAATGTTTTTATGGAAAAATGTTAAATATTTTTAAGTTTTTTTATTTATATTATTTTAATATTTTAAAATAATAAATTAGAAATATAAAGAATAACAATTTTAGTTCAGAATTTTCATTATTTTTGTTCCAAATAAAAAATATATATTTTATTACTTGTTAATATATATGTTTGAAATTTATATACGAAGTTAAATTTATGTATTAAGCTTAAACCAATAATTTTCTTTACAACAAATTCCAACTTAATAATATGAATGGGAGATTGGTACATTAAATTTGGGTGATCTGGGTAGTTTTAAAATTGGACAATTAGTATATAACATGGTAGTTTTAAAATTGTACAATTAGTATATAACAAAATTGCAAAAATAACAATTTTCAGCAAAACTTTTAACCTAATTTCATGCCAAAATCACTGGAAAAGCTGGGCATTTTGGTTGTCTTTATCCTACGTGAAAAATAAAAATATTGCGTAAATTCCATGATCGTGATCACTAAACACAGGTTCTTAGACAGAAGAAGATTAGGTAGCAACATGGGAGAAATTCGCAAATCTCCGTTTGTCAAATTCCATCGTCCTTCAAAGCTTCTGAGTTGGAAAGAGAAAGCAGTTGTCTCAAAATCGAAAAGACTTGGCTTGACATGTCTGTGTTGACTTGACTTATACCAGTAAGGCTTATCTTTGCCAGCAAGAAGACCACCACCCGCTGTAGGAGTGAATTGATACGACGAGTAAGTTTCAATAAAGTTATTCAACAATTTCTTGTCATCTCTGTGCTGTTACTTGGAGAAAGAAAAGGAGGTGTGGGTAACGTCCTCCCAGGCTTTTCATCTGCTCGTATTGACTTGATCTCCTGAGAGTCTAACGTCCTCCCAAGCTTTTCATCTGTTCGTTATGGGGCCAACCAAACAAAGAAAGCTTTATCTTTTCCAGCCAGGGAAGCCCACTAAATATTGTCCTAGCCGGGGAAGTCTTATCATTCAAATATTTTCCTTTGCCGGGGAAGCAACCCCACACGGCATAGGAAAACGCTGTACGAATGAATTGCTAACACACGAGTAAGTTTCAATACAGTTTTCAGCAATTTCCCTACTTTTGAAGTGAGATGTCCGTATTGACTTGACTTTACTTTGGTGAACGAATGGCCTGGCTGGAATTTGTGTAAACAAACAAAGAAAACCTTATCTCTCCCACCCGGGAATGGTCAACGAATTGGCAGAATTTGTCGAACCAGAAAAAGAAAGCAAGCCTTATCTCCCCCACCCATGAAGGAATGGACAGAATTTGTGGAAAGCCTTATCTCTCCTGCCAGCTAGGGTTGGTGAAGGAATGGACAGAATTTGTGGAAGCAAACAAAGAAAGTAAGCCTTATCTCTCCCCGTCATGAAGTAATGGACAGAATTTGTGGAAAATCTTATTCCTTCGAGCCAGGAATCGTGAAGGAATGAGCAGAATTTGTGGAAACAAACAAAGATACCTTAACTTTCCGAAAAGGTAATTCTCAAGTACAGAGAGCTACAATAATTTATACATCATTTTATTGATTTAGTGTAATTGGTCTAGAAACCTATAAACACGTAGAGATTTTTTTTCATTACTGTAAAAACCAAAATAATTCTGAAATTTTTACGTTGTAATATTTAGTAAATCATAACAAAGCAGAAATTAAACCTTGAGTATCTCCAAACCATTACAGAAATGTCCAATTTAAAAAAAAAACTGTATCCATTGTTGATATCAATCACAGAAAATGCAGTCTTTTTATGTACTCTATTCTTTTACCATTTGAAATTCTTGTAAATCTCACCAAACCTGCTGTAATGTTTAATCTCTCTTAGAGAGTATATCAACTCTCACATTTTGTTCTTTAAAAATATGACATATCTTGGAATTGAAATATCTTGTTGATTGTATTTTTGTTTTGATATATATTTTAAGATTTTACAATTTTCCATCTTAATTTAATAAATATTGAAATATTGAGAGGTAAAAAATATAAATTTAATTTTAAATATAAATATTTTATATTTAAAATATTTCAATTTATTAATATTTTGATTTTTTAATTTTTTTAAATGTAAATATGCATTTCATCTATATTAAATTTTTTATTTTTTAAATTTAAATAAATGTATTTCAAAAATAAAATAGTACAGACAAATAAGAAAATGACAAGAAACTGACTTGTGCTCTTGAAAAATGGCAGAAAAATACCTTGGTAAAAACTTGCAGTAAAAATCCTTAATGCAAGTAATTTTCGAAATTGAAAAGTGGTAAAGAAAATAGAAAATTCGACATATTTGACAATTTCATCAGGTGAAATCTGGACCGTAGGATTAAGACAGATCGACAACTAAGATATAATATGGGGGATGCGGAAAAAGAGTTGCGGAAGTTTATTTTGGCAGTTTATGTACAATATTTCCGCTATCCGCAATCCACAATTGCGGGTTGGGGAAAGAACGAATTTTAAAGAAAACTCATGCTTTCCGCAACTCCAAAAAACACACAAAAATTAATGAATTTTTTGAAGGAAAACTATGAATCTGATTGATTCATGGCAAAAGAGATAAAATACATGATCAAGATCATGAAACTCTACATGAATTAGGATTTTACCTTCAAAATTTTAGTTGGGGCTCCCATTATACGATGAAGTAATGGGATCTGTTGTGCCTACAACAGGTCGTTAATTAATTTATAACCAGAATCGTCAAGACTGGAAAAATACTAAGCAAAGAAGCATCGGTCGACCCTTCATTTAGTACATAATTGTGAACACCAATATCCAGCAATTCACCTGTATCCAGAATTGTGAACACAAGAAGGATTGGATGACCCTTCTTGCAGTCTAGAACTAGTATGAAAATAATGTTCGGTAGAAGAAGGGTCGTTTGCCCCTTCATTTATGATGGAATTGTGGAAATATTCAACCTATGAAGGCTAGGTCAGCAATTCATGTATAACTAGAATGGTCAATAATGCAAAAACACTAAGCACAAGAAGGGCCGGCCGACCCTTCGTTTAGTAGATAATTGTGAATACCGATATCCAGCAATTCACCTGTATCCAGAATGGTGAGCACAAGAAGGATCAAAAGGCCCTTCTTGTAGTCTAGAACTAGTATGGAAATAATACTGGGCAAAAGAAGGGTCAGCCGCCCTTTCATTTATGAGGGAATTGTGCAAATATTCAACCTACAAAGGATAGGATGTCAATTCATGTATATCCTGAATAGTGAAGACTGGATAAATACTAAGCACAAGAAGGGTTTTCCGACCCTTCATTTAAAAGAGAAATGAAAAACTTTTTAATCTACGAAGGTTGGGATGACAAATTTCCGACTACCAACTTTCGCAGTAAATAGCATGGATCGGGACATTAGCTAAGTTATAACATGCAAACAATATTTATCCCAACTTCCGACTTCCTACAAGAAGGATTGGCTGCTCCTTCGTTTAGGATTATCGGTTGCGGATTGCGGACTGCGGATTGCGGAACGGTAAGTTTTCCGTTGTAGAGTTTTACACTTCTGCACCCGCAATTGCAGATTGTGGATTGCGGATTCGAAGTTGTGCATTGCGGATTGCGGAACGTTAAGTTTTCCGTTTTAGAGTTTTGCACTTTTGCACCCACAATTGCGGATTGCGGATTCGCAGTTGCGGATTGCGAATCGAAGCTATTTCGACTGTGTGCGTGTATTCAGTTGGATTTGGAAAAAAAAAGAGTATGAGGGTCTTCTATCGCCTCTGAAGGACACTAAGGTGATCTAGGGACGTTACAAACATTATTTATTGGAAAAATCTCATATTATTTATGTACATCGTATCATGTATCTGGTGATGTGTTTCAAACATTGTTTCAAAATTTGCAGAACATTAAAGCAATATACTTAGAAACATTGAAACATAATATTTTCTTTAATGTGTTGTGTGTGTGTTAAAACATTGAAACATATTTTCTTTATTGTATTATGTGTGTGTGTGTCAAAACATTGAATCATTATTACTATTTTTTTTTTACACTTAATCATATTGGAGAAGTCATTCACTAGTAAAAAATTTTAAATATTGTATTTTAAAAGTTGTAGATTTATTTTAAGTTTTTTATTGCCGATGCATTTAGAGTGGATAAACATATAGTAGCATAATTCGTGTTCATATTGATAGTTCGTGTACGGAAACAAATTCCAATTCGGTAGTTGTAAAATTGTAAATTTTAAAAGTTGTAGATTTATTTTAAGTTTTTTTATTGCCAATGCATTTAGAGTGGATAAACATATAGTAGCATAATTCGTTCATATTGGTAGTTCGTGTACGGAAACAAATTCCAATTCGGTAGTTGTAAATAAGTATACAAATATTTATTTAAACATTATAAAACAAAAATATCATTCAATTTAATACTATCTTATTAAAATAATTATTAATATCTTTGCCTACTCACACACTCTCACCATATTCCAAGTTGTTAAGATTTTATATTTTTGTTTTTTAAATAAATGTTTAATTTTATCATATTAATGTTTATGTACATTTATGGTAATATTTGATTAAAATTATTATATGTAAGTATTTTATTTCCGTATTTTTTTTCTTCCTATTAATTTTTTTCATTACTTATCTTTTGGATATTACTGTATTATAGTTTTACGAAATCCAAAAACTTTGAGACAATATTTATTTTATATTTTTAAAATATTATGTTCAATAATGAAATTTTGGAAAACTTTATAAACTTTGTAAATTGTTTTATGTGAAAATACAAATTAATAATTAATAGAAGTAAATGAATTTTGACTAAGAATCAACATATATTCCTATAGGTAAGAACTAAGAAATAATAAATAATGTATGAGGTTTGTCATATCATGGAGTCTCATTCTCATTGAAAGAAATTAAGTAATTAAACTATTCAAAGTAATTTAATAAATAAAATTATGGTGAAGGGAATTAAGTAATTAAATTATTTAAAGTAATTTAATAGGTAAAATTGTAGTGAAGGGAATTAAGTAATTAAATTATTTAAAGTAATTTAATATGTAAAATTATAATTTTGTATTAGTTATTTTTTCCTTTGAAATTACCTTTATAGTATTTTTTACAAGATATTGGTAGGATAAATTCTAGTGTCATATATAGTTATTTCAGAGACCCAAATTTTCTTTACGGAATGAAATATTGCACATAGCCAGAAAGCCGATAATATTTTGTAAACATTTTCGTAGAACACAAAAAGTTACTCTACGCATACGGTTAGGCAATTTGTTCTTGGATATGGACAGAAGACATTGACATACGAGTGGTCTCGATATAGGAATTCGGACAATCTACTTTTATTTTTCACAAAAACCTTCCTTGAAACACAATGTTTCAATCTCTTCATCGAACTGTTAAAAAATCTAGTTGATGGGTGTAATGTACCCACCAGGATTAGTGATACAAAAAATTTACAAAGTATAACGTCTTCCCAAACTGTCTGTATTGACTTGAATTTACTATGCCCTTTGTGGAAGCAAACCAGCAAAGCCCACTAAATGTATGCCAGCCAGTACGCAATCTTTAAAAATTTTCATTTTTCTTTTTCGCGGACGACTACCACCCGCTGTAGGAGTGAATTGATACGACGAGTAAGTTTCAATAAAGTTATTCAACAATTTCTTGTCATCTCTGTGCTGTTACTTGGAGAAAGAAAACGAGGTGTAGGTAACGTCCTCCCAGGCTTTTCATCTGCTCGTATTGACTTGATCTCCTGAGAGTCTAACGTCCTCCCAAAACAGAGAAAGCTTTATCTTTTCCAGCCAGGGAAACCCACTAAATTCTAACATCCTCCCAACCTGTCTCTATTGACTTGACTTTACTATGCCCCTTTGCAGATGCAAACAAAGAAAGGCTTATCTTTGCCAGCAAAGCCCATTTTTCTTTCTCGCTGAAGACCACCACCAGCTATATGAGTGAATTGATACGACGAGTAAGTTTCAATAAAGTTATTCAACAATTTCCCCGGGCTTTCTTTTCATCTCTGTGCTGTTACTTGGAGAAACAAAGAAAACGAGGTGTAACGTCCTCCCAGGCTTTTCATCTATTCGTATTGACTTGACCTCCCAAGCTTTTCATCTTTTCGTATTGACTTGACCTTAGTGGGGCCAACCAAACAAAGAAAGCTTTATCTTTTCCAGCCAGGGAAGCCCACTAAATATTCTCCTAGTCAGGGAAGTCATAAAGGTTATTGACTTAAAGTAATTGGTCTAGAAACCTATAAACATGTAGAGATTTTTTCATTACCGTAAAAACTAAAATAATTCTGAAATTTTTAAGTTGTAATATTTTAGTAAATCATAACAAAGTAGAAACTAAACCTTGAGTATCTCCAAACCATACTAAATGTCCCAATTTAAAAAAAAAAAAAAAACTGTATCCATTGTTAATATCAATCACATAAAAGGCAATCTTTCTATGTACTCTATTCTCTTACCATTTGAAATTCTTGTAAATCTCACCAAACCTACTGTAATGTTTAATCCCTCCTTAAAGAGTATATCAACTCTCACATCTTGTTTTCTAAAAATATGACATATTTTTAAGGAATTGATTTCTCAATCAATTTATTGAAATCAATAAATTGAGTGCACAATAATATATTGATTTTAGGTGAAGAAAGTAACTCCCACAATAATATTATTGATTGAGAAATAACATAGAATTGAGTTTAGGTGAAGAAAGTAACTCCTATTCCTTGAACAACTACCTAAACTAAACATAATTTATGTATGTTAAAAGAAAATTTGATTAAAAAAAATCTATAATGTAAATTTTGATTAAAAAATTTAATATAATGATAATAAAATGTTTAATAAATTAATAATTTTTATTTATTTTTATTTTAATTTATACTAAGTTAAAACCTTATTATATTATATTTTTCTCATTTATTTTGTTATTGGTTTTATTGAATATAAAAAATTTACCTTTTTATTAATATGAGCATATTTTATATCAATTATTAAATGAACAATATATTATATTTTATTGTTCTAAATATATTTAAATATTGTAAATTTTTTTTTATATTGAATATTTGAATAAAAATAAAAATAAAAGAATATAACGCCTATTTCATTAAACTTGGACATATTCTAGTCCAACTCACTTTGAAGACGGGTCAAAAACAACCTCTCTAAACCCCAAAATCAAGCAAAATCTGGTTCCAAAAGTGTCAAAACCGGTTCCAAAAGTGCCAATTCCAGGTTCCAAAAGTATACTTTTGCTTTTGATATCGCCACTTTTGAAATTGGTTTTTGCGATTTTCCGATATGATAAATATCATATTGGCACTTTTAGAACCTGATTTTGTCCTTTTGGAAGGCTACTTTTGACATTTCCAATACTTAAATTTGAAATTTTGAAAACATATTTTATAACTTTCAAACTTTGATTTTGCATTTTCGAAACCAAACTCGACACTTTACAAGTATTATAATCACAGTGAAATTGAACATACTTGTACAAACAAACATTCAAGTGTATTATTTAACAAAATGCTTTCATTTTATTCACAATTCGCCTCACATCACTCACACCATTCAAGTGCAGCAAGCAAGGCCATAATTAATCTAACAAGAATGTGTCATTGACATCTTGGCAAGTATACGTTTTTGTTATAATATAGTCGTTACAAACATGTTTTTCTTTCGAGTCATCTACAATCATCGTATTTGTAGCATTCCAACCATGGATAAAAATGTCCCAAACTTTGTTTAAAGGATTGAGAAATACAAAATGATTTCCATCACCTTGATAACCCTCTCTGGCCATGCAAGAACAATGTCCTTGTGTTAAAATTACTCTAAATTGTTCCCTTTGCAATCTCGTTCTTTGCAATAATGTTGGAAAAAGTTCGTCAACGTTTTTTTGTTGTGCAGATGTCCATACCCCGACTTCAAATATACTAAAGCATTTTTTTAAAAATTCCCTAAATCCTGGACGTATAAAATAATACTTTGTGGTTGATTCGATATCCGATGTTCATGGCAATCCGAATTTCTTTTTTTATGAACTGCGTGTAACAAAACTCCATTGAAATCGAAAATAATCAATGGTTTACTAGTAACAAATCTTCTAGTATCTGCAAACAAAAAAAACACACATATGCAACACAGTCAATAAAATATTATGTTTCAATGTTTCTAGGTATATTGCTTTCATGTTTTGCAATTTTTGAAACACATCACTAGATACATGATACTATTTCCATTAATAATATGAGAATTGTCCAATAAAATTTACATCAATTAAATGTAGAAGTTGTAAAAAATATACAAATCACTAAATGAATTGTTGTCTGTATAATATGACGGTCATTTGAAGTTGAATGTCTTTAACGAGCAATCCATTTTTTAATGAGGCCCGAGATAAATGAATGAAGGGGCGGTCGACCCTTCTCCTTCCCAGTATTATTTTCATAATAGTTATAGATTTCAAGAAGGGTGGGTTGATCCTTCTTGTGCTCACCATTATGGATACAGGTGAATTCATGGATATTGGTGTTCACAATTATCTACTAAATGAAGGGTCAACCGATCCTTCTTGTCGGAAGTAGGAAGTCGAGATAAATATTGTTCATATGTTATAACTTAGCCAATGTCCTGATCCCTACTATTTATTGCGGAATTCGGAAGTCAGAATTGTCATATCAGCCTTCGTAGATTAAATATTTTTAAATTTATCTCTTAAATGAAAGGTCGGCCGACCCTTCTTGTGCTCAGTATTTTTCCACTGTTCACCATTCTGGATATACATGAATTGACGACCTAACCTTCGTAGGTTGAATATTTGTACAATTCCCAAATAAATGAAGCGACAGCCGACCCTTCTTCTGCCCAGTATTATTTTCATAATAGTTCTAGACTGCAAGAAGGGTCGGTCAATCCTTCTTGTGTTCACCATTCTGGATACATGTGAATTGTTGGATATTGGTGTTCACAAATATCTACTAAACGAAGGGGCGGCCGATCATTCTTATCAAAAGTCAAGAAAGATGCAACTTGTTCTAGCCGTCGCATCATCCACCTACTTTAGCTTCGGTATGCTGCCACCTCGTCCTGCTTTCATCCATACTAGTCCCCATGACTGAACTAGTTGGGTCATGACTCCCAACCATTGTGCCCCTTTAGGAGATGAACTGCAAACTCGGCCAGACAACCTCCTCCACACTTCAGTCTTCTTCGCAACCTTACAGAACATAAGGTAAAATTAACACTCCACCTCAAAATTGTCTAAGGCACTTGACTCGGCTCCTCGTCAACCAAGTGTTGTGACCTCCAACGATACTTTCATTTCAGTACTTGACCACTTTGCTTCCGCAACCAATCTCCTTCCCTCACGTTTTCTGCATGAACGCAGATCTTTGAGAAGACAAGGCAACCCTTCTTGCATCAAACAAATACAAAAGTATTTTTTACTTCTGTTGTACGTAGCTCCTTCCGCAATTTTTCCGCATCGTTAGGCTTTGATGAACGCTATGTTGTAGCTCTGCCTTTCTCCAAAGAAGTCTGCCCATGCCATACCTCTTCTCAACCAAGATAATTCATGGTCATTTGCTACGATGATGTTCATCTTACCAAGACGTGATGCCACGCACCACAGTGGAAAGATTCCTGCCTCACAACTCTCACAAGTCATCCTCAAACGACTCATGTTGCTCGGTCGCACACTCACCTCCTAGCTACTTCAAAGGCGTGCTGCTTCAACAACCCTCAACAAGTTCTTTTATAACACTCACAACTGGTTTGGCTCTGCAACGAGCTTCCTTCATCCGCACCACCTCACGCCTTTGGAGGTTTTTGGGCAAGTCACTTGACTTAACCACTTTTGCTGAAATGCTATCGTCTTTCCAGCAACATTTTGCACACCCAACACACTCCCACGCAAGTATGTTATGCTTCAAACAAGCATCCTGACGGTCTGCGTTCCTTGGCTTCCTACGATCACTGTTTCCTTACACCTGCGTTGAGTATAGGTGCCTATGCACCTCCCGTCTTACCAATGCATCAACAAACATGTCCACATCGCAAAGAAACAAAAATGCCATCAGTTTTCTACTGTCCGACACACTCCAACCAAGTATGCCATACTTCAGATGAACCCTTTTGGGCACCCATCTTCAAGGATTCCAAGTCCTAACGCTTCGCCATCTATTGCAACACATTTAAGGTGTGCTTTCCCGTAGGTCTGCACAAAATCTCCTTTTCCAAACTCATCACTTTCGCAAGCCTTCATCAACTCTTCTTGGCATCGGCATTCCCATCAACTTGTTAGAAGTTTGCAATGCTTTGGGCTTCCTCGGCCCTCCTTGTCCTTCCGTTGTTTGGCGCACCCGATCCATTCGAACCGACTCGGTAACTACTCCTGTGACTTCGCAAGTCTTAGTGTCTTCTTCATGTCGCATCGCTTTTGTGCACCTCCTGTAACCAAACGAGCTGCTTATGTGGTGCTCCTCCGTCTTCCCAACACTTCTATGAACTAGTGGCTCTAGCCTTCCACGTAAGTCCTGGTAACTTCAGCATTCTTCAATGTACGTCTGAATTTATCCCCATAGAAACACTTTCTTTCTCCCAGCTGCCATCATCTGATACGTTGACGCACTTCTAGCTAGGCACTCCTCCATGAACGCCCAACCAAACTTCACAACCACAGTAACCATCGCCATCATGATACCATCCCTTTGTCAAAATAATGGTGAAGATCCCAACTTCCACCAAGTTGTTGCTCCGGTACGCATCAACCATTGTGTCGAAACGACTCTAATATGTTTGCAAGAATAGTGGTGAGGAGCTCGTGTTTTGAGCTATGATACCATATCTTCGCAAGAAGAGTAGTGAAGCATCCACATTCTTCTCTCTGATACCATCTCTTCCCAAGAAGAGTGGTGAAACACTTGCATTCTACACCCTGATACCGCCTGTCACACACCTAATGGACAAGCTCAATTTTTCGCTTTCCATCAAGCCATGTGGCACTTCTCAGAAGCTAACTGAAGGCATGTCCATCTCAGAATCACTCCGAAAGACTACGCCTAACCAGCGGAATTACCTACTCCTACCTCCTGAACTTCTACACATAGTCAATTTTCCAGCTACATGTGCATACAGCAAATCAACTAATTACAAGAGATAAGAACATGTGTAGGAGACACCCCTAAACTGGAGTAGCCTAATACCCATGAGAAGACTTGTTACAACCACGGAGGATGCCACGATCATTTGGAAACTCATCTAGGAGTGATCCGAACTGACAACACCCAAAATAAAATCAATCCACAACTTCAATAGTCTCTATCGCATACGCATGCTTGCATGATTTCGATATCACCACTTTTGAAATTGGTTTTTGCGCTTTTCCGATATGATAAATATGATAATGGAACTTTTAGAACCTGATTTTTCCCCTTTGGAAAGCTACTTTTGACACTTCCAATACTTAAATTTGCAATTTTGTAAATAGATTTTGGCACTATCAAGTTCTGATTTTGCATTTTTGAAAACCAAACTCGACACTTTACAAGTATTATAATCACAGTGAAATTGAACATACTAGTACAAACAAATATTCAAGTGTATTATTGAACAAAATACTTTCATTTTATTCACAATTGGCCCCACATCACTCACGCCATTCAGGTGCAGCAAGCAAGGCCATAATTGATCTAACAAGAATGTGTCAATGACATCTTTGCAAGTATACATTTTTGTTATAATACAGTTCCCTTCCTTGTTACAAACATGTTTTTCTTTTGAGTCATTTACAATCACTGTATTCATAGCATCCCAACCATGGATCAAAATGTCTCAAACTTTGTTTAAAGGCTTGAGAAATACATAAGTATTTCCATCACCCTGATAACCCTCTCTGGCTAAGCAAGAACAATATTCTTGTATTAAAATTACTCTAAATTGTTCCCTTTGCAATCCTGTTCTTTGTAATAATGTTGGCAAAAACTCGTCAATGTTTTTTTCTTGTGCAGATGTCCATACCCCAACTTCAAATATACTAAAGCATTTTTCAAAAAATTCCCTAAATCCTGGACGTATAAAATAATACTTTGTGGTTGATTCAATATCCAGTGTCGTGGCAATTTGAATTTCTTTTTTTTATGAACTGTGTGAACAGAACTCCATTGAAATCGAAAATAATCAATGGTTTACTAGTAACAAATCTTCTACTATCTACAAACCAAAAAAACACACACACACAACTCAGTTAATAAAATATTATGTTTCAATGTTTCTAAGTCTATTGCTTTCATGTTCTGCAATTTTTGAAACACATCACCAGATACATGATACGATGTCCATAAATAATATGAGAATTGTGCAATAAAATTTACATCAATTAAATTTAGAAGTTGTCAAAAATATACAAATCACTAAGTGAATTGTTCTCTATATAATATGACGATCATTTGAAGTTGAATGTCTTTAACCAACGCCCCATTTTTTAACGAGGCCCGAGATAATTCAACTGAGAACACAACATTGCTTTTATAGTTATTTCTCTCTCTTGTGAACCGTCAAATGTGCAACTAGTTGGCATTTTTAAGCATGTTTCCTTATTATTATCTGTTGATTGATATTGCCCTTCATCTATAAACAACATGTATGTTTTTTTATATATATCTCCATATTGGATAAGTACATCCTTGAACGACTTTTTGTATATGTGCAGTACTTCACCAACGTTATAATATGCAGACATTGAGTAATTATAAATAGTACTATGTTTACATTGCTCTCAACCCCAAATAAATACAAAGTCTTCATTCTTCAACCATTCAAATACACCAAGGGATTTTTTAATTTCCATGCTGTCGAGCAAGGAAAACCACATAACAACGTCAAAATGTTCTTTGGCAACACTGATAATATCGGGGTTGAACATCTGTGCATAATAACGATAGTAATTATGGACAAGAACCGTGACTATATATATAACCACAAAAACAACACTTCGTTCATGAAGTTAATGATCACAAACATGCAACTGTAAATGAAGATTTTGATTTCCAAAGATTAATACAAAAATCACCAAAAATTTCACAGATTCAAATGATTTAATAAAAGCATCACGTTGAACTAATAATATGTTAGATTCAGACAAAAAAAACAATGTCACCGAAAAAAACAGAAAAAACACATTGAATGATTTAAAATCTCCATAGGTTACATCTAGTGTTTCCCGCTCTTGAAAGAGGCAATGATATGTTACATTTGATGGATGTTACTCAACTAGAGGAAGGAATTCAAGATTCTGATATCAGTTGATTCATGCATTTTACTAAAACCCTGCCAGATTCGATGTACCAATTCACTATCTGTCATAGCGGACGATGCAATAAAGGGCTTACTCAAAATACAATTTTCACATGGATGTGCTTTCACATCATCACCCTCCAAAATAATCATTGATGTATTACTTTCTGAAGTTTTCATTGGGAACTCCTCTTACACACGCTCCATATTTTTTGTGTATTTCCTTCTTTATCGTAGGTAAATCTCTCTCGAAACCCCCAAAACAAAATGTTCCCCATATGATTTTTTTGCACTACCTTCCCTCAAAAATTTTGTAAACAATGACTTCCCCTCATTGACCCCACATTTAGATGACCAAATCCCAACATTGAATTGGGAAAGACATAATCCCAAAAATTGTATGGCATATGTTCGTGACTCATATGAAGTTTCTTTGTGTTTAAATTCAAATTCACCAACAATACTTTCTTCCCCCTTTTTTACTTTTTTCCCTCCAACAGTATTTTTTTTATTTCCCCTTTTTTCTCTTTTGGATTCATTTTCTGTGACTTTCTTGTGAAATAGAAAACCTTCCATTTCTAATATCAATACAAGTTTTATATTGGGAGCTGCACATAAATATTGCTTGTCATTATATATTTTGGAATAAATGTTTTTTATCAATTTAAGTAGAAAATAATCTTTGTTTTATCAATGTCAGTGTAACATTTGAGTGGTGAGTAACATTGTCGGAGATACCGCTTTTTGACACCAAGCGCTTGCCTGGTTCATTATTATCCAAGCTCTTGCTTGGCTCATTATTATCCAATGTGATTTGTTGGCTAGTATCCATAGACATCGTTGACGCTAGCTTTGGTTGTGGATGATCCACATGTTGATTAGCAATCCAATCAGCTTGACTTGGAAATTTGCAGGTATACATTTTATATAACTTTTTTCAAGTATTCAAGGTCACTATCCCCGTTCATAATTTAGTTAATTTAACCAGGATCTTTGAAAAAAAAATTACCTTCTTGTCCATCTTGTTCTCCAGTTTGGTAGTTCTTTGTAGATTCTCCTTCACATTCAATGTCATCATCGGATACTATAATTTTATTGGACGATACCTGAGTGTTCTCTTTATTTGATGTTGTAGTAGAATAGGAATTTCAAGAATTTATTGAACATAACTGACCGAGAAAAGTAAAATACAATGAAACAAGACATCTAAAAATGTTAATACAAATACCTTGCTTTATACCCATTTCCTGATAGAAACTGTTCATAAACAACTCTTGTTGTACTGTCTCAACAATAGAAATGACTATTCTATCTGGCGACCTGATCAATGAACGAAGAACTCTACCTCCTGCGTACAACGAAAGAACTATACCTCGAGAAGAGACTAATATGGAAACTATGTGATCCCATAATTCTTGTGTCCTTTCTTTTGAAAAAACATGGCTTCTCGAGTTATCATTGTTAACCTGGGGAGAAGGTAAATCAATCATTGGTAGGCCCTCATCCTTCCAATCCATATCCATTTGAAAATAATACAAATTATCCTCATCCCTTCCAATTCTCCAACACTGTATAACAGAGAATCCTATAAACAAGTCCTTGGAGAAATCTCTATAAACTCCCTTGGTAGGATTCCACATTACCTTTTTTTTTTTTATTTCTCGCTGAAAAGTATGAAAGCTTTAGAAATCATAAAAGAGTTTTCCATATCAACTAAAAAAATACAAGTACATGCCGCTTCATTTGATTCTAAGTAGTACAACAATGCAAGCATATCTTCTTCTGTCTAGGGACTATCACAATTACACATATCAACAACAAGAAAATTCACAACTGATTGCCGCACCAAAAAATGCAATGGATCTTACTATGTTGACCAAAAATGTAGGATAACAACATTGACAAGCAAATTGTGAACTATCTTTGATGATGTCAACGGACATCCTTTATATATATATAATAAAGGATTGGTAGCAACTACAACTCCTTTAGAGTTCCCAATAACTCCTAGATGAATTTCTACAAATATAATGAATGATTTTTTGTGTTATCTTATTTATGTACATTTGTAATAAATAAGCATTGATAGCAAAGTTTGTTAAATAACACTTGACAAAACATAGGCCAATTTTCCTCCAAAATGGGGAGGTCTAAAAAATGTCAAGTTTGCATAACCAACTAGCGCCCATGGTCCAACTAACAACCAATTAACCTCATAGTTTATGCTTGGGGACAAAGAAGAGGCTCTAGATTAAGTTGATGGGCTATTAAATTATGTGAATGGAAATAGAAATATTAGAATGTCGCTTATTTTTTCATTTGACAAATAGGGGTGAATGCCAAATTTAAGCATTCATATAGAGAAACCATTCGTAATGATTGTTAGAATTCACCAAAGAGGTTTTGCATAGAAGATGATCTGTCATGCTCCATCTCTTTTCTTGTGTATTAAGACTCGAGAGAATTTCTATATTCTTCATTTATTTCATTCTCTTTGCTAGTCTTTTTTTGCATTTTCCATCATTTAATTATTAGATCATCGACATCCTCATCTCAACAATGCTTAATCAAGAAACTCTTATTGGTTGTATGTTTTTGTTTCAAGCAGAAGCTTTGATGCAATTAAACATTATTAAATATAATAATATTTATATTAAATATTATTATAAATATTATTAAATATAATATTGACTATGTTATGTTCACAATAGTTTGCAATCACATATGATCCATCCCAATAACTTCCTATTACTTGGAAATAATATGCTTCATTATGCTAGTGGACATGTGTCATATGTAGTTGGCGTACACAAAGACCTATTTATGTTAATGTTTCATTCATGGGATTACAATGTACAACATCTCCTCTTCTAGATAATCTCTCCTTTATTACAATACTCAACCTTCACGATAATAGTTTCCATAGTCACATTTGCTATCAATTGGAAATCCTCTTTTTTCTTAAAGATGTTTCCCCCGTCTTAAAATCAACTGCAAGGTTCCATTCCACCCACTTTGGGTGGGTGCCACATTCCATGTGGGATCTAAGGATACAAATAACTAGAATACTTGAATCTTTCTCACAACACACTCGAAGGTCCAACTCCAGTGTTAGTTGGTGAACTTCAAATTCTTTAGGACATGAATATTTCTCCAACAATCAATTAGGTAGAATACCCATCACATTGGCAAATCTCAAAACGCTCAACCCATTGAATTTATCTTTTAATAAATTTTAAATAGAAGTCCCAAAAAGTGAAGTTTTCAAAAATATTGCTGCCACAACATTTATAGGAAATCCTTGTCTCTATGGACCTTGGGTAAGTCTATTTCCATGCTCTACTCACAAACATAAAAGTTTTTTGCATTTGAAAATAGTTATCATACCTATTGTTGTAGTTGCCATCACTATTGTATCATGTTTGTTTTTGGGAATCTTATGGAGATGAAATTGCAAGAGGCATATTCCTAAAGAGATTAGGCATCATTAAATGTGGGGAATGGAAGAATTTATTATGGATATCTCATCATCACTGCAATAGAGGAATTTATTGACACCAACTTGTTAGGAGTGGGTAGTTTTAAGAAAGTGTCCAAAGGGGTTTTGAATGATTGCACAATTGTTGCAGTGAAGCTTCTTAATTTTAAAAATGAAGGGGCTCACAAGTTTTTTGAGAGGGAGTGCAAAGTATTGGGCATATTTAGGAACTAAAACTTGATTAGAATTATAACTTGTTATCAAACCACCAAATCAAAGCTTTGATATTTCCATTAATTCGAAACAAAAGACTAAATAGTTGTTTATATCCTAGTGGTGAAGTAGAAAGTGGTTTGACTTTGATTCAAAGGCTGAATATAGTAGTCTACATGGCATATCTCCATCACTATTGCTTCATGCAAGTAATCCATTGCAATCTCAAAACAAACAATGTGATTTTGGGTTGAGATATGACTAGCCTAGATCCAAATCCTAGGATCTATCAAGCACCGAGAGGGATCAAATTTCCAGAGGTGCAAACTTCTCCTTGAATAGCTCCTTGAGTGCAATACCTGAGCCACCTAATCCTAAGCTCTAAAGTCTCTAGTTTAAGTCTCATATTTACTTTTTACTTTGTATTATTCTTTTTTGTTTGTGGCCAACATAATATTTATTACTTTTTCCTTTGTATTATTCTTTTTTGTTTACTTTGTATTATTTTGTTACTCGAGAAACACTTGACAAACACTTGACAAACACTCTAAAGTCTCAGATTTACTTTCTACTTTGTATTAAAAGTAAAAAGAAAAGTCTCATATTTACTTTCTACTTTGTATTATTCTTTTTTGTTTATGGGTGACATAATATTTACCACCTAATCCTATATTTTAAGTCTCATATTTACTTTTTACTTTGTATTATTCTTTTTTATGTGTGGCCGACATAATATTTACCACCTAATCCTAAGTTCTAAAGTCTCTAGTTTAAGTCTCATATTTACTTTTTACTTTGTATTATTTTTTTTTGTTTAAGGCCGACATAATATTTATTACTTTTTACTTTGTATTATTTTGTTACTCGACAAACATTCGACAAACTCGACAAACACTCACATGTTACAAGATCTCCCTCATACTGGGCTGTAGAGCGCCTCGGTGCAACAACATATTTAATAGACTTTGACATTTCTACCATATTTTTTGCAAACTCTAAGGATATAGCTCTCACTTCCATGCTTATACTCAAGGGATATATAGGCCGCTACATTCCTCTACACACACACACACATAATGCTAGGGAAGGTCATGAGTTTTCCATTTCTATTAAAAACCGTGAATCTAAAAACCTTATAATGAAGATGTCTATATTTAGAATATGGATTGGATGGATGTTGTAACACCCCGTTTTTGCCCCCAGTATGCAAAAAAAATGTTAATATTAATGAAAGGGATACAAGTTGGATATGTATGGCCTAAAATGAACAAATTATGTAAATTTGTACATTTTCACTCTTTAATATAAAATCCACGACTACTGCAGACTAAAGGACAAAGAGGAGATGGGGGACTATCTTTCCACAAGGGGAGAGTGATCGTCCTAAGCCTAGGATTGGAGGGGGAAATATGTCCAACCCCAAGTATGCCACTTGTCCAACTCTCCTTAAAACGTGGGTAAACTTGTCCAACTGTATGGGTTCCAAGTGGCTAGTTCTTATTAACCTTGGTTCCACTTGACTAGTCTCGACCATGCATATAAATAGTGAGAGCTAGCCCATTATTCCATAATTCTTCCTATTAGAAACAATCCTTTTGCTTCCATAACTTAACTACCTACATCAGAACCATTATCATTGGTACAACCATCACTGTACCACCACCACCCTGTTGCACACAGAGAACCATTCAGAGAACACCATAATTCCTTGGAGTCCTGGCACAAAGCATCCTAGCCGGCCTGTGTTGGAGCCCTAGAAGGGAATTGGGGTAACAAACCCGAGTGGATGTTAGCTCAGTGAAGGGAGCCCAAGGTACTGTTAACTCAGAGCAGGGAGCCCCATTCCTTGGGTTGTTCAGGCCAAGAGGAAATGAGTGCTAGAGGATTGGGATAGCTATAGCCTCAGAACACAACACCTTATTGTGGATTGATAGTCCCGGTTCAGGGGGCGGTCAAAGAAATATATGGCTTTCCAGAGCCTACGACTGGGTGGAACGTCCTTGGTTTGAAAATAGTCGGTTACATTTTCAGATAAGTACTCTCTTGTGTGTAAATGAGTTGCATTTACCTCTGAATTCGCTTAACATAATTATTGTTGTATGCTTATTTAATAGCATGGAATTATTGTCATTTGTGGGTTGCATTCATGAAAAATATGCTAGTATTGTTCTCATACATGTTTAGATTAGTTATATGGTGTTCACTTATGCATTTATAATTCCGTTGTAAAACTCAATTAAATAAGTAGAAAATTGAATTGGGATAATAGAGGTGTTTTGGGGTAAAATTTATGGATGTATCACAGCCTAATTGGCATTGTGAGGTCATTGGGTTCATGATAAATGTGCCATAACAAAAGGTTATGTTTATAGCTACGAAGTAGTTCTATTGAATATTGTCACTATAAAGAAGCCTGTCAACAACATGATTGTGAAAAGAATTAACTTACATAAATGGGTTAGTAGTGGTTTTCCAAATTGAGTTGGGGAAGTGGTGGATGGTAGTCTATTGAGAAGGGATAGTACCATTAGTAAAGAATATAAGGTACTCAATTGCTTCAATCACCTCATAAGTGTTTGTTTTCTTTGCATAAAACAAAAACCCAAAGGATGACCTACTATGATCAACATTATGGGTACATTGCAAAACGTCAAAGTCATTGTCCTAACAATCAGTCCAAGTTATGACTAGATTGCACTATGTCAGGTTGTGGTCTCGCAACAACTTGAAGCTTTGGTGGTGAAGGTTAGCTCAATCGGTTGTTTCCAATCGTGTTGTGCATTTGGCTAGTTTTGTGCTAGTGTGTACTTGACTCTAATCCCTCTGGGTGTGGCACACTAGTCCCTTTGGTCATCCTAGATGTTTATAACTCCCTTCTCCCAATGGGATCAACCAAAATTCTATGTGAAACTATGATATGCAACCATATCAATCCCAAAAAGAGGCATGTTTATGATACAAAGTTTGTATGTGATAAGGTAAAAGTGTTTTTGGGACTATGTGAAACCAAGATATGTGATAAGTCACCTCAAATTCCAATGTCAGCAAGGATCTCATTATTTCAATCTTGAGGTGGTTAGAGATTTCCTTGTATGTTTGAGTTTTTATTTTTAGCCTCCATATTGCCAAGCTTTGGAGCACTTGAATTTTCAATTTCAAGCTCAACATTCCTAAGGTTTGGATTGACACTTTTCCATTCTAATCACGAATTAAATTTAATGGTTAGCAAAAATATTACAAGAAATAATCAATTGCTAAAGATCAATTATTAATTTAAATGAAATAATAACAAAAAATTGAACATTGCACAAGTTTAGAGAGTTGAACGGGGAAATACTATTGCAATGGTTCACATTGATTTCCAAATACTGAAACATAGAAATTGAAATTACTAAATCAAATTTCTTGTGTTTGTAAGAATTGTGTTTTTTCTTCTCCCTACTTTCTTATTGAAATGAGAAAGAAATGAAAGCAAAGCCATGTTTATATATATATATATATATATATATATATATATATATATATGAATGATAGAGATAATGTATATGCATTTTAAAATGCGATCACCTTTCAGACACTTTGCACTTTGTGTGGTTGCAAAATGCATACACGTTTTTGGCTTAACATATTCAAGCCTACTTGAACATAGTGTGTGTGCATTTATTACATATGTGAAATGTGTATATGTTATCTATATTTATTTATCCTCCCCTTACGGCTCAATACAAATAACTTCACGGTACCTTCATTGGTCTCAACACAAACTTATATACTAAGTCTATGCGCCAATACCATGGGTCAATACCATGTGTCAATACAAACCATGGGCCAATACAAACTATGGATCAACAATTACTACGGGACGACTTACAAAGCATATGCATCTAACAACAATAAGACAAACTATGGATCGACAAATACTACGGGGCGACTTACAAAGAATGTGCATCTAACAACAATATACTAACAAAGTAAATAGAAGGGTTGACATGGGTTCCTAACAGAAAATAATCGATAGAGGAGGAATGGAATTTGGCTAGGATTGTGCATACCACACAACTTAGATTTTCCACAAAGGATTTCTTCTGTGTTTAAGAGAATGTTTGCAGGGCATGGCCATTAAATTAGTTCTTTGAAGGGCATTTCCATGTCTGCATTTCGGTCTTGGATGTTAGTATTTGGGTTTCAAACTTTCATTGTTTCGGGTATTGACAACTGGAGATTGTGCTCAAGCATGAGGCATAAAGTGTTTGAGCAGTTTTGTTCTCCAAATACTTCTATTGAGATCCTAGAAACAATGTCTCTTGTGGAAATCATAGAAACAACCTTCCAACATGAATCAAGGGCAGTTTCCCTTGATTTGCAAGAAAATTCAAGAGTATTTTCTTAGTCTTTATATCATAACCTTAGTTTTAATATCAATATTCACTAACATACCAATGCTAAAACAAAAATACTTGAGAATTATAAGTTACTTTTAAAGGTTGTGGGAGCTCTTTATTAAAATAACAATATCACGAGTGTAAAGATGAGTGGTTATACATTGTGCATCACTATTTTCCTTATGGTTATATATTGTTGTAGATAAGTGGGTTATTTGTTTGCCCCTTTGCATGGACACCATATGTTATATTGTAGGGATTTGAATAGGGCGAAGAGAAATCACCCAGTATCATCTAGATGAGTATGATTATGTGGCAGATGATTATGATGAAGGTTTTGAAGATGGGTATCCAAACCGAGGTATAGGTGATGTAGATTCAGAGTCAGATGATGATTATGAGGTGGTGAGTAAAGCTCGATCCCTTAATTTCCTTTACTTTTGTTCATTGATTAATTTCTAATTTGTTTGGGAACTCCCTTGCATTTTCTTTGGTAATAGATTTGGCTTTGATTGGAAATAATTATAATGATTATCAAGATAACCGTTGTACATTTAAGCTGGAAATAATGCAACCAATCAATTTGACATTCTTGAGTTTTCTTATGTGTGGTTATCATAGTAAATTTTATAAGTTTATTCTGGCAATAAATTTGATATTGTTGCTCCAATTCTTGAGTTTTCTTATGCTTTCACTTTCATAATTTTCCACATGACACACTTTATATGTAGTTCTTGGTTGGAAAAATAAATCGACCAACTGACACGTCTGTAGCAAAAGCCAAAACAAGAAACTATATTCAATGAATACACTGGGAGAGGCTTAACTTTACAAGGGACAAATATAGAGAAACTTGGTTAGAGCAATACAAAAATTATGAGAATTTGCCTCAAACTCATGATGAACTAGATAAGGTGGGCTTAGCATTGTAGCTAGAAAAATGTTGTTTTTGCAACGGTAGTCAAACAATTTCTTATGTACTTTTCTTTTGTTTTAACACTCTATACTTTGATTTTATCTTTTCATCTTTTGTATTTAGGAGTTATATTGGTACTCCTACCTTCCCATGTTAACTTGGTATATTTTCCAATGATTTGTGATTAAATTGTGATGGATTAAATTATTTATTTTCACTATATCCTTATATTTTACTTATGTGTAGGTATGTAAAAGAACTAAAAAAGGAGGGAATTTATATGGATTTTGCTACAATACAAGACCGATGAATTCTACAATTCTACACTTTCAGGTGAGTGCTTTATATATAATAATAATAATATGTGCCATAAATAATGAGAAAAAACCCATGATATAAATTTGAGAAAATCAAATAATGCTTTAAATGCATGCTTAATAATAACATAGGTTATGTAATAAATAGAAATTCATGATACAAATTTGAGGAAATCAAATAATGCTTTCATAATGGCATATTTTATAGTATAAATATGTGAAGTGCTTATCTTATATCAATATTGAGTTAAAGTGACTTGCGGTTATTTTAATACATCAAGACATTTCAAGAATATTTGATATGAAAAGTATTTAATAAGAGGCTATGAAAATTAAGTCAATGATTATGACAAACAATGAAAATTAAGGCGATGACTATGAGATGTTGGTAAAATAGTCAATATTTGCACCGAGAGGAGCGAGGTGATGTACAACCCAGTATGGGGGAGATGTTGTAATGTTTGTTCCTAACAAATAATTAAAAAAATTCATGTCAACTCATACAGTAAAAAATTATGGAAAGTATTTACAAAAAATCCACGCTAGCTCATAAAATAAAATATTATGAAAAGTAATTAAAAATCGATGTTCGTCTATAAAATAAAAACATAAAACTTAAACCTGGATCTATCAATCAAGAGAGAGAAAATTTCTTGATTCTAAATTAGAAAAACAAATTACACCTCAAGAAATTGGATCCCTCTTGGTGCTTGATAGATCCAGGTTTAAGATGGATCTATGCTGGTTTTAAAAGATTCTAGGGTCATGCTTACTATCTTAATGTCTTAGGAAGCTTGAAACTCTTGTTGGTTTCAAAAAACATGGATAAATAGTAAAACTAGTCGTATAAATGTTTGTAGTGTGCCTAACCCTTAACTAAGGTTAAAGGTTGTTGGAATATCTTATATTCCTTGGAAGGTAATAATGTATTTGTATTATGTCGGAAGTTATCTACAATCTTATGTAAAGAGTAATACATTATATCCCATATTCATTATGGTAAACTAGACTCTTTATATCCATCATTATATAAAGAGATGTTATTATGGAGAATTATACTATCCCACATGCAATATGTGAGAGTAATTCCTCCACATCTCTTGGTGGGAGTCACATCACAAGTACATTGATCTGTTCAAGTGAAGTGATCATACAACAAGTGCTAAAGTTGTATATGCTCATAGATAGTATTGACACATGGTGGTGATCACAAGCTTTATTATCTTTTATTGGGGTTATTTGTAGTTGCTCTCTTGTAAGATTGAAGAAGATTTCTAGAGATAATAGAAGACAAACTTCCCGTGGGCGTAGCCCAATTGGGTGAACCACGTATATCTGGTGTATTCTTTTCCTTGTTCTCTTTATGTTCTTATTTATATTGATATGTTATTGTTAGCTTAAATAGTGTGATAATTATATATAGTTTGAATACCATGAAAGAATTCTAATAGCCAAGAATCTTGAAGCAAATAAGTCCTCACAAGAATTATTCAAAGATATGCAAGAATAAGAAGAAAAAATATTGAGACATAAACATAAGAGAAGGAACTCAATTGATGGAAATATCATCTCATGTATTATTCCTCAATGTGAATACAATATATAATACATCTCAAGAGAGAAAATAGAATGTCTTAAAGGCAAGTTGTAAAGCACAAAAAGTAAGGCTTACTAAAAACATAAAAAACCCCTAGGTGGCAAAAGCAGTTTCCAAACCTGTGCTAGAGGCTCACAAATTTGGCAAGTATGGTAATGGAATGTAAATATGGATAATAAATGATGTGGAGGTCGAATTGGTCAAGTGGTAAGAGTTTCCAAGTCAACTAGCTTTTCCTTATCCACTAGAATGTAGAAAAAACAGGATAAAGCTGTCTAAATCAGGAAAGTGTCTTTCTAATTCAGCAATAGAATAAAATCAGACAGAATCCAAGGAAATACTATCCATAATTTGTCCAAATTCATTTTTGTGGCTTAGGATGGCATGTGGTCCACTAAAAGACAAAAATGGCCTATTTTACCTAGTCAAAACTTAGGAAATTAATCTAGGTGACTAGTAAAATATATCATAAGTATTTAATGGGTTTTTAAATGTTCCAACATCCCCCCTTAAGCCTGAATTTATGAGGTGAAATATCAGAAATATAGGGCCCAAGCAACAAGGCTTATGGTCACCCCAATACAAAAACTTATTGGTCCATGTAGGTGAGGAAAGAAGGAAAACCACTTGGGAAGAAAACCTCCCCTCAAGATCATGGAATACACCATAATAATGCTCTCCAAATTCCAAGCAGGTGAGAACTTGGTCAAATGTCTGGAGGAATATTCTTCTTGGGAAGAAGTGGAATGTACTCACTAGACTTGAGCTTCTTGAGATCAGATCCAAATGAGACTTGATGATGTCCTCCATCTTCTGTGAAATAGGTGCCAAAAATCATGCAGTGAATTAGAAGCAAGAGAGAGAGAGAGCGAAACCAGTCACTCCAAACTGTAATTTTGCCTCCATAGAATTCAATAACACACTGAAAAGAAACCCAAGGAGAGTTTCTGAGTGTGTATGATCTGCAACAACTAGGTGATGATTCGAATTAGAAGACATATGAGAGAACTGAGAGATTGTTACACCTAAAATCTCCTCATCATCAGATTCAGTGTATACATCCCTAAAGTTAACCTGATTGAGTGATTGACCTATAGGGATTTGTACTCATTTGTACTAGGTTTTGAGAGTTCGTCGCAGGTTTCACATTAGCAACATGCGACGTCGCATCTTGCTCCATTACAGGATGCGACGAAGTCAGTTAAGTGGAAAAAATAGCTTCTTCGAGCTTCTTCTCGAAGCTTGCTGACTTGAGACCCTATCCCTGGCCTCTTGGAGGAGCTGGCACTCGGTTCCTAATCCTTTGGAGAGATCCCTTAAGCCTCTCCTATCATATCTCAACCTATCCTATCCATACGCTATCCACTTAATCCTATTTAAATGAAGCTCACTCCCATTCCAAGGGGAGGAATACTATGGTATCGACATGCTGGTGAAATCACCTTTGGAACATCTCCATTCACCTATTGGAGAACTCATACTTCCTTGGAAGCATATGGAAATTGGCTTTGTTGGAGAAGGGATGCAGCGTTAAGCCTTGGTTGTAGTTCTATATCTCTATTATGTACTTCCCCCTATTTACAGTAATACAAATGCTTTCCACCAATATTGTTAACTTGTGATGATATTGAGTAGTTTACTTGCTTAACTGTTTACTTAGATATCTTATTATATAGATGCTCTTTACTCGCTTCATGATGTTTATGTCTTGACAGCTCTTGCAGCACAAATCTTCCAGCAGCAAGAACAAAAGAGCACTCCTGATGATACCAAGCAGAAACGGAAACTAAAGTATCCTTGTTTACTATGTGGAGATGACCACTTCTCCAAAGAATGTCCCCATAGAGACGAAGTACAAAAGTTTCTTAGGGGTAAACCAACTCCCCTAGTCCTCAATGATCTGTTTCCTACTCAGAACCAGCAGATGATTTCTCAAACCCCCCCAACCCATGGTGAACCATCCAATACTGCGCATGTTCTCATGTTGCGTAACGAGACGATCAATTTGAACACTTGCTTGCGATCCTATGAATCGGTCCCTTCGAAGGAACCCACTAGAAGTAATGCTAAAAAAGATTCCGACTCCTTAACTGATGTCATTGTACCATCAACTTCTCTCACCATCGAGAAGCCATCCTTGGACTCGATATTGCAACCTCCCAAGAGTACGATTCGAAAAGCTGTTTTCAATCCTAATGCTCGGGCAACACAAAATTACAATATCGTAAAAGACTTGGCACAAGCTCCTTGTGCCATGTCTACCCTGGAAGTTTTGTAGAATTGTCCTAATCAATGCAAAACTCTCCTTGCAGCCATCGGTGCAGTCGACCCCGATTCCTTGAATACCATCATGTTCCGACTTAACCACTTCAAGCCAAGGCTGTCCCACCAGCTCGCATTCGAAGTCTCTGCGAACATTGCTGGGAAGATTGTCCATCGTACCCTTTTAGACGAAGGCGCCTCAACTTCTGTCATGTCGATCACCTGTTGGAGAGACATTGGCTCCCCCGAGTTGAATCGTTCTCCTACCACGTTGAAAGCATTCGACGAGCATGGCTTTCAACCTCATGGGCTCTTACAAGCTCTTGCAGCTGAGTTGGGCGGAAAGACCGTAACCGTTAACGTGGAAGTGGTCTCAGCCCCAATAGATTATAATCTCTTCCTTGGTCGCAATTGGTTTTACGCCATGCAGGTGGTAGCCTCTTCAGTCTTCCGCATAGTACAATCCCCCCACCAAGGACGAATTGTTACTATTGACCAACTAGATTTTTGCGCACCAGACGCTACTACTCATCCTAGTGACCATGTTCCTTCCATTGGACAAATGTCAAAACAGTATGAGAGTATAGGGGTTGGCCTTTTGAAAGATTCATCTCTCATGGGCGTCTTTCCCATTTCCGACCCCCCTAATCATGTTGCCTCGGTGAACATGATATCCGTAGAGATTTTATCTCACTCTTCTGATATTTGGCTTGTACCGGATGAAGCCACAACACACCTGCATGGAGATATAATGCCTCTTTCACCCGCAGAATGTATTTATGAGGCTATCCAATCAGCACCCGAGGACCATTTAACTGTGGCCTCTCCATCATGTTCTCTATGACAGACGTCATCTCTACCTGATCTCTTACTCTGGACTTTTCATTCAGACGAGTCCATCATGGAAGTTATGAATGTTGACGACGGTCCGTGGGATGATCTCCACCATAGGTCATCTTTTCTTCCCCCTTTGGAGTACATAGAGGACAAGATCCACACCCTCTTCTCATCAGATATCTACACGTTCCCTCATTCCCCCATCCTTACATGTCTTACAGACATGGAGGGAAACTTGGCCAACATTGAGCCAACCACCCCGGTAGACATCTCGGTGAAACCTGGTATAGTGGAACACATTCGCATAGGCCAGAAGTGTTCCCCTGAAGAAATAGCTACTGGCACAGCCTTACTCAAGCAATTTCGAGACGTATTTGCTTGGTCCTATGAGGAGATTCTTGGGATAGACCCTGTGATTGTTTCTCATGAAATAAAAACCTATCTCGACGTCAAACCTATACGCCAAAAGTTGCGACCGGTACACCCCCGGAAGACGGCGGCAATCAAGGCAGAGATTGAAAAGCTCTTAAAGGATGGTTTTATTTATCCTGTCCCATTGATGGATTGGGTCTCAAATGTTGTCCATGTGAACAAAAAGAAGGGTACCATTCTCGTCTGTGTCGATTATCGGGACCTTAACCGGGCTTGTCCAAAAGACAACTACCCGACCCCCTTCATCGACCAGATTATCAACAATTGTGCCGGAAGTGTCATCTTCTCATTTATGGATGGCTTTTCTGGTTACAACCAGATTGAGATCAACCCCGCCGACCAACACAAGACGGCTTTCATCTACCCGTGGGGAACGTTTGCATAACGCAAACTCCCGTTTGGCATTAAAAATGTTGGCGCAACATTTCAGTGGGCTATGTCGTATGCCTTCCATGACATTAAGGACTTTGTGGAACCTTACCTGGACAATCTCCCTGCTCACTCAAAGCAGTGCGAGTTCCACATTGATCATCTGAGGTCCATTTTCCTCAGATGCAGACGGTACAATATCTGGAATCCCCATAAGTGTATCTTTTGCATTGAGTCTGGACGCCTCTTAGGATTTATCGTTTCGAAGGATGGGATCCGCATTGATCCCTTAAAAGTGGAGGCCATCATCAACCTGCCACCCCCGACTAATGTGATGGAACTTCAAAGTCTCCAAGGGAAGGCAACTTATTTGAGACGTTTTGTTTGCAATTTCGTGGAGAAGACTCAAGGGTATATGAGACTGCTCAAGAAGGATGTCCCCTTCATTTGGGACGACCAAGCTCAAAAATCCTTCGACAGTATCAAACATGCCATCACGCATGCCCCCGTGCTCCAACCGCCCAATTATTATCGAGATTATATCTTATATCTCGCCGCTTTTGTTACCACTATCGCCCTGGTTTTGGTACAGGAGGATCAAAACGCCCAGGAACATGTAATATACTATGCAAGTAAGGGTCTCACTGACATTGAAACTAGATATTCACATGTCGAAAAACTCGCATTCGTGGTGGTCATCGCCGTCCAAAAGTTTCGGCACTATATATTGCTCCGCACCACCACCATCATCGCATACTCAAACCCCATGTACCATGTCCTGACACGACCGGTGCTTGGGGGAAAGTATTCACGTTGGATCGCGATACTGCAAGAATATGATCTTCTCTTCGAGAAAGCCAAGTCAAAAAAGTCTTTAGTGTTTGCCGAGCTGATTTGTGACCTTCCCCATCCTGATGCAGAAATTGAGCACAATGACTCTTTTCCAGATGAATCATTGTTTCTCATCAGTACGACTGATCCATGGTATGGAGATATCTCATTATATCTTCAAACCCAATGCTTCAACCATCAACTGTCTCACGACGACCGTCGTAAGATACGTCACCATGTGAAGTATTATTTAATCATCAATGATAATTTGTATCGCCGTGTCATTGATTGAATTATCCGACGTTGTCTAACTCATGATGAAGCCGAACGCGTTCTCAATGACTGTCACGCCGGGGCATGTGGTGGTCAGCTCTATGGGATGGCTACAGCCCAGAAGATTTTGCATTCAGGATATTATTGGCCTACTATCTTCAAAGATTGTATTGAGGCCATCAAAAAATGTCGTCCTTGCCAACACTTCCATACGTAGAAGCGCACCCATCCCGCCCCATTACACCTGGTTATTGCTGTGGGCCCCTTCGCAAAATGGGTCATTGACTTCATGCATTGTAAGCCTACCTCGGTCGGGGGGCATAGTTACATCATTGTAGCTGTGGATTACTTTACAAAGTGGGCCAAGGCTATGTCTACATACCAGAACGACGGCAAAACCGCCGCACTCTTCATGTTCAATCATGTAATAGTGTGGTTCGGAGTTCCTCAGGCAATTGTTACCAATCATGGTTCCCATTTTCAGAACCATATGGTTGATGAACTGAGCGATAGGTTGGGTTTTCGCCATGAAAATTCAACACCCTACTACCCGCAGTCCAATGGACAATTCTAGGCCATTAACAAAGTCGGTGTTGGCCACCAGTACAACCCACCTCAATATGGTGCCCAAAACACATATATACCTGCTTACTCTCACACAGGTCAGGTCGGAGGAGGTTATCAACCCTATGGCCATGGTCAAGCTTATGGTCAATCAGGTTCGTATAATCAGCAGTTTAATGCTCATGGTCAGGCTTATGGTCCTTCTTATCCTTCAAGTTCTTACAATCAACCTTTTATGGTAGCTTATAATCAAGCTTTCTAGCCGCAACTTCCGTTCCTTGCATGACTGAATCTTCCGAATCTTTTGAATCTCATGAATGATCCGGTGTGTCACGACTTTAATTGTCCTCAGGTCCCTACCAAGCTCCCTTAAGACATTCCTAAGTTTGAGGGGAAAGGTGGTGAGGATCTGAGTGATCATGTCACAACGTTTCACCTTTGGTGCTCTTCCAACTCGTTGAATCACGATTCCGTTTGATTGCGACTATTTCAAGGCACCCTCACGGGGGAAACTACGAAGTGGTATGTTGAGTTTCCTACGGGAACTTATATTTGTTTTAATGAGATCGCTTTGGTTTTCTTGGATCATTTCCAGGTGTCAGTTCGTTATGATACTGGTATTGAACTTTTGTCTACCTTCCGTCAGAATAAGGCCACACATATTTCTGACCACGTTCAAGAGTGGTGTTGGCGGAAGAGGTTAGTGAAAGCCAACATTCCTCCAGAGTTTCTGTTGGAATGGTTTCTCAAGTCTCTACTTCCATATATTTCTAAGGACGTTTCGATGTCCGGTATTATGACTGAGGAACAAGCCATCTTAAAAGTCCAGCAGTTAGATTTACTATACTCTTAGTCTGGAATTTTATATGACATTATTCCTGATGCACCGCGAACATGACATGAGCCCAAGACAGTTCCTGGACCGCATGCCGATGGCATTGTGGGATATGCAAGTACTCACCCTATAGATTTGGTGGCTAATCAAATGCAAAATTTGTCACTTAACCAGTCTACTCCCTGACAGGTTCACACCTTGTCCACTTCCACCCCATCGTCTGATGTACACATTGTGCAAACAACAAACCCATCGGGTAACCAGTAGCCTGGTGGTAAGAAGAAGGGTGGAAACAATGGGAAAAATAGTAGTAATCGCAATACCCCTCGTAAGGAGAATGGAAACCCTCCTCAGGAAGGTGGAAATGCTGGTGAGGACTGTAAACCTAGGCGTAAGGTGAAATTCCATGGCAAGCTTTGTGGGGAAGATCATCTTACTCACTTGTGTCCTTGAATCGAAGAAGCATCGAAGCATCTTGCACAAATCCCAGCTGTGTTGAAGGATCCCATTCCTCATCATCAAAACATGGCTTCACATGCTCCCGCCACTGGTTATGGACCTAATGAGACTGCAATGTCTTCTTCCAATACTAGTGGTTATGGATGCTTGAATATGGTTCAATCGGAGGTTAATGTTGCTACTCGTCAACGCGATTATGGTGCACCATAGCCTAATATGGGGAGTGAGCCTCCCCCTCCTCCTGATAATTCCTTGCATATCGAGAAGCCCTCTATTATGCCGTGGATACTGAAAGGTGTTCTTAAGTGCTCTACGCATAATCCCAATGCTCAAACCGCCCAGAACTACTCCTTTGTAGAAGATTTGGGCCAAATTCCGTGTGCCATGTCGGCTCTTGAAGTTTTATAGGTGTGTCCTTCTCAAAGGCATGCCCTTTTGAGTGCTTTAGGAGTTCAGGATGGGGGGAGTCCCAACATTATCAAGTTTGACAATACTGATGTTCAACCTCGCTTACCTTACCACGTGGCTTTTCAAATCCATGTAGAGTGCCTTCATAATTTTGTCAAGAGAATGGTGGTTGACAAAGGTGCTTCCGCGTCAATGATGTCATTAGCTTGTTGGAAAGATCTTGGCTCTCCTCCCTTATCCACATCTCGGACCATGCTCACTGCATTTGACGGTCAGTCATTTAAGCCGCATGGGATTCTTCCTTCCCTTGTTGTCCGCTTGGGTGGGAAATCCATGCCTATTGAAGTCAAGGTGGTTGATGCACCCATCGACTACAACCTTCTCCTGGGTAGGAATTGGATGTACTCTATGAAAGCGATCACATCTACTGTTTTCAGAGTTATTTGCTTTCCACACGAAGGCAATATTGTGACAATCGACCAGCTAGATTTCGTTAGTCCTTATTCCACAGCATCCACAGGATCGGTGGTCCCACAAGTTAAAGATTATCAGCCAGAAACTGGGAACATTGGTGTTTGATTGTACCCCTCATTGATGGGATCTTTCAACTTCCCTGCACCAATCTCCTTTGTAGGAACCATCTCCAATGATGCTCCTTCCTTGTTAAATCATGTACCTTTCCAGACATCGTATTTCAGTGATCCGTGGAATCTACCTTCCATGAGTTCCCCCTATGGAGATGATTCACACATTGGGATGGATATGCCCTTGTATGCAGTCAAGCTTGCTCATTATGTTCAACCAGCCATTGCAGATTCGGATATCTCTTCTTCATGGACAATAGAGGAAGATCCCGTTATGCTACCCACACAGGCAGTCAACCCGTCTTGTTCACATGAATGCCTTGATGGTACTCTACCTTCGGATGAATATTTTATCGAGTCCATGCATGGTAATAACGAGCCTTGGGAGGATTTCTATCATAGATCTCATTCCCTTCCCACCCTTGGTCTTATTGAACGAGATGAGCCTATAATACAACCTTCCATCCATTTGGATTTGGATCCAGTCACAATCTCGTCCAGCCCTGGTTCGACGTTTGAGTCTGATGAGTCTTTGAGCTCTCCTATAGATCCGCAAATCAGTGCTCCTGAAGAGTTTGATTCTATTTCTAGAATTTCCAACTCCCGTGATGATGGATTTTCTTTTGCAGATTCCTTCACATCCTTCAGCTTTGCTCTTCATTTTGAAGATGATCATTTTGATCCCTCGGGTATTGGTACTATGGCACCTTCAGCGATTAGTTCTACCTACATCTTGTCTGAGGTTAACAATAGTGAATTTGAAAATGTTTCTACCGCAGTGACTTGTATCATATTTTCCTTTATGTACGTTTTAGAGATGATCTTGGTACTTATGTTTCTTGGAGACAGGAATCTTAGCTAGACTTATACTTGTTTACTAGTCCTTTTCGACATTTGCTTTGGTCATGGTAGGCATATTCGGAACCTTGCATATAGGTTTAGGCCTCCCCGTTGTTATGATGCATTTGAACCTTTTGCCAACCAAATTAGTAGACACCCCCTGAGTGTCCTTATCTTGCTCATGTTCCTTGATTATCAATAGCTTTGTTCCATGCGCTTGGAACTAGTCTCGCATGCCCCTGACACTCGTCAACTCCCATTACAAGCATTCTTCCATCTCTCCTTTGAGCTCGTTAAAAATAATAAGGAGGTCACGAGTTTACTTTTTCGGGCTCATTAAACCTTTATGGAAAAGATTTTTATAAAGTCTTTTTTAAGCCCTTGTTAGACTTTTTCAAATCAAACAAGATTGGCGAGTATGCTTGTCATTTCAGACTCGTTAAAGGATTTGAAGCGACATCCACTTAGGTATAAGTTTACCCCTTTTCCAGACCTTTGTGGATTAATTACGAAAAAGGTATACTCTAGTCATACGTGATTAGAAGAGTTCTTCTCTCATTATTTTACACTTTTTCGGGTGAGGAGACTAACTTTATGAAAAAGGACTCCCCTTTTATGTCAAGTTGTGATTGCATTACATCATCCTGCTTGCTGCTTGAGCCTTGTGCTAGCTCCCGCCTACTCAATTGTTAGCATGGTGCCAGAGCACTTTCCCCTGTCGAGCCCTGCAGAGCTTACATTTTCCCTTCACAATTTGATGACCTTTTGACCCTGAGGGAACACCCCCCCGAGTGTCCACATCCTGCACATGCTTCCTTGCATCGATGATAGGTATGTTCCATTGCTTGGGACTAGTTTTCTCTCTATTTGACACTCGTTCCCTCACTTGTTGTACTATAAGAAATTTTATTCTTTTTCAAGATTTTCCAAATATGAAAAAGACCAAAAAATCAAATATTCCAAAAAGCTGGATGGGATTATGGTTACTACTTCTAGTTGGCAGTTGTTGTGTCTCCTTTGAAGAGAGCATTCATTCCACTCCATACACTATGATTTGGGACTATAGTTGGACCTTAGGAGCTGTACTTGTTTCTCATTTTACTCCACCGATTGGTTAAGCTTCCAGTCATTATGGAGCCCTTTGTGATTCCTCCTGCATTGCACAGTCTATATTGAGTCTATGTTGCCTGAGCCTATCCATCTGCTTATGCTCTTGTTCAAAGGAAGTCCTGAAACCAGAGTCGGCCACTCCTCAGATCTCTTGACTATTGCATGTCGGCCATCTTTATTGAGTCAGTCCGTTTCACCTGAGTTCTTCCAAATCTTTCAGCATAGCCAATACCTCGTGTTGGTTGATGGGGGATGCCTCAATGCCCTCCGTCCAGTGAGTTTCATTCCGTCGACTTCAACCCATTTATTCCGGAACTTGACACTTAGATCTTGGTTGAGTACCTTGAGGCTTGTAGTCATTATTGGTAGGTTCTCTCGCCATCGATAGTATTGGGAATACATCAATGTCCCCTGATCGATGGATTCATCTTAGTGTTCGAATTCAACACATCTATTCGCACTCTGATGATTGTACTATGTGCCTTGATGCCCATTTTAATTATTGGTGGGTTATCTTGCGTCTGTTAACGGTATACATCATTGACCAGTAATCAGACGATGTCACATCAGGTTTGAACTCAACTCCTCTATTCACTTGATGGGTCTTTCACCGTCGAAGACTTGTGTAGAAGACCCCAGGCGATAGTGGCATTCAGTATGCTACTTATGATCGTGACTTTACATCTGAGATATCACGTCTCAGATATCAGCAATTTGTACCTCTAGTTTGCACCAGTTGTTTCCTTTTCAGTAGGAGACCATATCTTACTGTAGAGGGATCATGGCTATGATCTTATGACATGTATTCACTATGTACTGCCTATTCATGGCCATTATATCAGATTGTTGTACTATACCGACATGTACTCAGCGATACTATTGTATTATGATGAGTGAGCTGCTCCTTCCACTTGTGTCTCCATCACTCCACTTCTGATATTTATAATGTATTTCGGTCATCGTGGCATTAGTCTCTAATCTCACACATTAGGGGGCATCCATTACAACGTAATTTTCCACCTTGTGAGCATCAACACTCTTTGGCCTGCAGGATCCATTTTACTGACTCGGATCCACTTTATATCCTTTAGACACACTATTTCCCTATGTTTTCTCCCTGTACGCTTGCTGTATCACTTCAGTGGGCGTACCCGCGAGTTGCATCACTATACCCCGCGAGTAGCATGTAAAATGGTAAAAATCACTAGTTAATTATGTTTTACTCCCAAAAAGCGGTCTTAGGGTGACCTTTGGCCCTCCATTTGTCTCGAAACGCCTCGATGTGTCATTTCACTTACCTTTGGGAGGACTATATATTGAGCACATATGGAATATGGACAGGAAGAGAAAGGGAGAGCAAGAGAACTCTAGTGTATTTTTTCCCTATCTTGAGTCTACACTCATTGATATTTGTTGTTGTGAACCCTTTATGTTCACCTTCCAAACTCCTATCATAATTTGAGTTTTCCATTCCATGGAGGATTGAAGTGGTGGAGGCACAAGTGGAGAGACCCAGATCTTGGTTCATATTGATTGCCGACAAGAGGTCATATCATATTGTACTTCTTGTTACTTATTAATAGAAATACTCATATTCTTGTCCATTAATGTTGTGAATGTTGTTTATATTACATTTGGTTGCATTTACTTATAATATCATGGACCATTTCTATTAATGATGTTAACGTCTTTCATATATTATATGCGCTTGTTGTATATTGGCTATCAAGACTAATTTGCAGGTTCAAGTGCATGAGTTGAAAGCTCCAACGGGGATCTACATCAAACGTTTGGATCGAGGTTGGCTATATTCTTCATTATCTTAGCATTGTCATTTATATAGCATAGAATTGAGAATTGAGTTAATTTTTGGTAATCAACTGTCTGTTGTGGTCTACCCCAAGCCATAGGAAGTTTTCTCCAACACACCTAAGAGGGTCCCTTAGTCAAAAAACAAAGAGAGCATCCAACTAGGGTTTGATAAAGTATTGGAAAAATGCACAACAAGCTTTGTTTATTGTATTACATTATAACATGAAAAATAACACATGTATGTATGTATGTGTCAACAAAAAATGCATGTACCATTTATCTCTTATGTGCAAAAAATCTATCTCTTATGTAAAGTTGACTGACCTCATTCAATAAATCCATCTGGATCCTCTCTGTTGCTAATTGTCTCCATCAATCTCTCGTGCTCTGAATGATGCAGGAAGTTGCGTACCTTGGTTGAGATCTTGCTTGACATTGTCTGTATATGGATGTTTGTGCCAATGATCAAGTTTGTGAAGTGATAAACCATTGAACCTGGTCTGTAATCCACGAATACATACCCACTAGTATTTCTTGAATTCCCATCTAGTGTAAGATATTGCCCCTTAACCACCATTGAGCCAATAGGAAATTCATTTCCTTCATCGTCGATTAATGATTTGTTGAGGGTTTGCTTACCTTGGATGCACCATTCCAACCAATAATCCGTGCCCCATTCATTTTCTTTCGGGGAAACAATTGCGTATATGTGTCCTAGTTGTACAAGATCTGAGATATGGTCGTAGTCTGTAGAAATCACTGACTAACCCTCCTCTCACTGGGTTGTTTGAACAAATTCATGCGGGTCTACTACAAGTGACACACGATCCCATTCATCAACCCAGTCCATGCATTCGCATTCATCCCATTGGCCACTATTGCAAGGGCTGCAAAAGCAAGCAAGTTTTCACGTCCATATTTCAAATAAGGGGTTGTTTGAGCTTCGAACTGAATGAAATCCACGTATTCCTTGTACTGTGCCTCAACTATAGGAACACGATCGATCTATGCCAACCACTTGCAAAAAAATTGTTACTACACATCCTGTCACTGTTGATGTTTGTTGATCTCTTGCTCGGTCTGACATTGTTACAAAGCACCATTGAACTATGGATTCTGCATCTCGGATATGAGGGTTTGTGGTAAACCTCATCTCTTCCCTTCGTAGTGTGGTCTTGATGCATGGACCGGCCCCATCATGCTTGCCTTTTCCGTGCCTAGTCTCAAAATAGTTCTAGATATGCGGCACATTGTAAGTCTTATGCAAAATACTCATCCACTAGAATACTCAAGCATTTTTAAATTGGCCCACACAACCATCTGAACATATCTAATGTTGATCCATCTGTATATCTCTCTCCTTTAACTGATCATAGAAAATTCGAAAACAATGTTTCACATAATGCAAATCATGGGTTCTATCATCACTTATGTAAAAGTTTGTCTCCTTTAGTATTATCCTCATGTCATTGCTGCTCTCTGGCCCATGCCTATACGTAATATGTACCATCATGTTGATTTGGTCTGAATGGTAGTATTGACTCTGGATTTCATTTTGTGGCTGAAGGGTGTATTTTTCTGCAAAATCCACAATTGACACTATGGTTCCAACGAGAAATGTGTCCCTGCATTTTTTGCACTACTCATCTTGCCATCACGCTATATGCACATGTTGAACATACTGCTAAGTTTTCTTGTAGAAATCCGTCAAGAAGTCACATACCCATTCCTGTTTCCATGAAAACAAGGGCAATATTACAATGTGGCCTTTTGAAAAATGTATACATATGTCATAAATTGAACGTGTAATATGAAAAATATGCACTATTCATTTGTACCTGTGACTTCACCAATGTAATCTTTTTACTTTCCTTGGCACTGTCTAATTGATAGGTTACGTACTTGAAGCTCTGCATTTCCATGACCATCCTTCCAAATCCGTGCTCCTCGCTTTCATAAATGCAACAATTCAAAAGAGAAAACCCACTGCACCTAGAACATGTCCCATATAGACACGATTTTTCATAATATTTTTGTCCTCTAGGCCTTGGACACATGATGCTGTGGATAAAGTTTCTCGATGCATTCAGTGGTAGTATGGATTCATTGCAGCCCTGCACCACGTTAGTATGCAAATCACAAAATATATGTTTATATGTGTCATAATAATATTCATATTTTATGTGGTATCTACAACAATAGATGTTCCGATCAATGCATATACGAATGTACCATGGTTTGCATTTATCAAAGGACATTTGGACCAGGTTCAACTGTGTGTGCTCATTCCTGAATCTCTCATATATTTTAGTCTGTGTGGTGTCAAGGAAGTGTTTAACATGGGGTTCACATTCAGTAGAACCTTTTCTCAGCTTTAGAATGTCTCTTTGGTTTGATGAAGGTTTGGTATGATCATGCCAAAAATTTTGTACTAACTCCTTAACAATATCAATTAGATTCCTATCTCCATGAGGAAACCTACCGACAAAAGCCCAACAATCTTTTCCACCCGGAGTGTCAATATTTTCTCTTATAACATAGTACTTTTTAATAGTTTTTCTATTTAATTTAAGTACGTGAGAAGTGTGTGATAGCAGGAGACGTTGCCTTGTGACTTGCTTACAACTGATTCCACTAACACACGATGAGCCACATAGAGATATTTTGTACGAGACGTCTTTCCAATCGCATTAAATGTAGATTGGAGATTTCTAACAATATGACTACTAGACTTTGAACTTTTAACTATCTTTATGCCCAAAATTCTCTTAACAACAACTAAACAATGCGACTTTAACAAACATAGCAATAATTCACATTTACTTGCATCACCTTTGGATTCAAAATATTCCTTGACAATTTTGTTGCATTTCCATTCGATAGTGCGTTTTGGCAACTTACCTTCAAGGCCCTATAGAGCACTTTCATCCACATGAATACGTCTAGGGGTTCTTCTTCTTGCATTGGACAATCGAGGTAGGGAAGTTGGATATGAGACATGAATACCAGAGCTTGTTTGTTGTGGTGCTTCGTTCACACATTGGGCGTGGTGCTTCGTTCACACATTGGGCCATATTAGGAGTGTGCTCGACATGGTTGTGGTCTTCTTGGGGAGATTGAAAATTAATCACTGCTTGTACGTCCATCTCTACACACACACAACATCTTCCAATATACCCGTTCCTTGAGGAAATTCATCACGACTCATTGATGGATTGTTGGTTGGAGATTGTGTTGATGTTGGAATTTGAGTTGGGTCCGTTGGACGCAATCACTTTACTTGTGGTTCTGAAAAAGAGGTTTTCATGTCAAAAACTATGTTAGGATCAACGACATGATCAATGGAAATGACTGGACCATGTCTCACTCTTTCCATTTCCAACCTGGCCTTTTCTCTCACTTCATTGACCTTTTCAATGGGAAGATTCCTTCTAGATTATTTTGTTCTATTACGTGACTTTCCCATCTCCAAAAGTCTCTTTAAAAAAAAATATGAGGGTCTACCCCTACAAAAGAAACAACAAATAAGATATTAGTTTCCATTATACAATAAACTTGACACATTCTAACATAACTTACCACTTTACAAATTAACACATACAAATACAAACTATGTTGATTTATTTGTGTTAGACCACATATCTAAGGAAAGAGTTAGGGTGTAGGTAAATTAGCACAGGATAGGGTTCAATATGGAAATAATATGGTATCCTAGGGGTTTCATAATTATCAAAGAAACAAACTATCAAAGAGACATAAAGACAAACTACCTTCCTTATCATGTATAACAAATTATGTATATTGAAATGATCTAGCGAGTTATGTAATCCATGCAAAGTTGAAGTCACACGAAGTTTGAGTTATCAAGTTATCTAAATCGAGTCTCCCATGCAAAATCAAATCAAACTATTTTCCGAGTTGAGAACTCAATCACATCTAATCCAAGTTATGAACTCAAGTGTCTAGACCGAGTTGAGAACTCAAGGTGTACAATAGAGTATTCATGTGTTTGTAGGTATTACAGTTATAGGAATAGCACTATCTCCCAGCACATAAGACTAAAACTATTGCAACAATCATTTAAGAACATAATTGAGGCTCAAGAATAAAATGACTTGCTTTGTGTTCAAAAAGTAGTGGAAGTCACAAGAAGAGGACTGAAATATTCTTCCTTTCCAACACCCTAGGATGAGATGACATTACACGTAATAAGGTGCATTACCTATGAGGTTAGACACAACATGGTGCCTGGTTATCACTCTAAATTTATTTCCCATCTAATTCATCATATACACATAATTATCTCTTACAATTCCGATCAATATAGATGATGGTTGGTCAAGTGTAGAATGGAGAAACTAGTGTCTTTCCTAGAAATGAATTCATAAAACTTTTGGTAATAACACCCTACAACAGAGATGCCTAGGGATGTCTTGGGAATAGTTTGATAGTTTTTCTACATCAAATAAGATAAAGAGAATAAATTTACTAATTACACAACGAGGAGGTTGCAAATTCCCCCAAGGAAGGAGAATTCAATGAGGTAGAGGCAAGTAGTCAAGCCCAAAGGAACGATATTAAAGAAACATTATGATAAACACATAATGAAGATGAGAGCATGGACAAAATGTCATGAACTATTCAATATGACCCTCTCCCATGATTGCTTCTTAGGATTTTATTCAAATTTAAGAGTCTCAAGAGAGAACCTAATCCATGCCATCCTTGTGTGAAATCAAAATATATTCATGGAAATAATTATTGGTTTACATTGCATACTTCATCTTGTCTAGTGAATATGAGTTTTTTTTAGATGTGAACTTGGGAATTCTTCTTGTCAAATTCATTGTTGTCTATGCATGGATATTGCTGTAGGCATATGATAAAACACAAAGGCATCGGAGAATCTCAAATCTTGTGAATGAAAACAGTTATTTACAATACACCATACCTATTGAAATGATCCCCACTTGCAATGGAAACTAGTAGCTTGAATGTATCCACTAGATTCCAAGACCAGTGAATATGTTTGTTAGATTCCAAGAGTGATTTTGTGTCCAATAGACCAATGAGTGTCCAAAATATCAATGAATTTGAGACAATAAGAAACCTTCAAGAGCTTGAACCCACGATCTGAGTGAAAATCATGTGTTTTTTGGTAGCATTCTCAGGAACATAAAACTCCATTTTTTTTAACTAGCAGCAGAAGCGCGCACGCATGTTTATACGTGCTCACGTGTGTTTGTAGCGCATACACGTCATTAGCGCGTACGCGCTAAAACACGTGCACCGTGCCCCCTACATAACGTTTACACCATTAATTGACCAACGTTTACACCATTTAATTCCAAACATTCAATACTTCAAGAATATTTGCATACATTGGACCATACTTCAAATGTGGATAAATGAATGGCTAAAGAGAGGGGGTTTAAGGCTTCTAGGTATTTAAGGGTTTAGGACTTAAGGTTTAAGGTCTTAGGTATTTGGAATTTAAGGATTGTGGGTTAGGTTGTTTAGGAGTTAGGGTTGTGGGATTATAGTTTGAATGGTTCAACGGTTTAGGGGTTAAGGGATGTAGTGCTTTAGGGAGTGTGAGAGGTAGAGAGAGAGATAGAGAGAGACATATATAGAGATGGGATATGAGAGAGATAAAGAGAAAAAGATCATGGGGTTAAGGGGGGAGAAGTATCATCCCACGTCATACCTATAAGGGTCCGCGCCCGGTGCAACGCCACCCAGGATTTGAAATGTAAACATGCTTAGAGGGTGAAAGAAGAGTATTGAGACCTAAATGAACGTTTCGTAGCTCAAGAACTGCGATATGGGGATGAAACTATTTGGGTCCTGGGCCCTAAATCATTTGGATATGGATTTTTTTCACACCAAAGATGGCCCATAGGGCCTCAAACATGGCTAAGGAAATAATACAAAAAAACTCTCTCGTAAGTCCAACTTTCAAAAATATTTGTAAGGGGCCCCTAGATTTGTCCTAGGGGGGTGTTGTGGTCACAACAGTGGGATACATGAACCATGAGTAGGTTTTGTAAACTGAAACAATGGATTTAATCCCTAAATGATCCTCTCAACCTCAAGTGCCATGAAAAAAACCTAAAAGCCACAACGTGATCCCTCTATAAGGTGTCTTTGGAATCAAAGTTGAATGCGAGTGTCATTACAATGTCTTGGGAATCATGTACGAGTATTAAACAAGATCCTTTATCAATAATATTTTCTTCTTGGGAATATGGACACCATTAGTTGTCCAATATAGATTATCCCTAACATTCTTTTATGCACTGTGGATGGTTCTTGGGCCCTTAAACCTAGTCTTGGTAGAAAAACAATAGCCTTAAGCCCTTGGCCATGGTTTATGGAGGGAAATAACAATCTTAGACCCGGAACATATTTTTTCAAGATCAAATGCAATGAATTCATCCTCAGACTACCATGCAAGAACATGGATATGTTGCAAGGCCTTGAACATCGTCAAAGAATGAAAACAAGTTCCTTGAGATCTTATTGAAGCATACTGAGCTCAATTGAATTCCACTTGAGCCTTAATTGAAACTTCTTAACCTCAAGCGTCATCAATAACACATAGAAGCCATGACACTAGCCCTATACAAGGAGTCTTTTGCATATTAATTGAATATGGATTCCATTATGATGTCTTGGGCATCAAGGATTTATCTTGGCTCCTTAACCATGCCTAGTGGATGGAAACAAGAGCCTCCAACACTAATTCTTGCTTCTTAGGCACAAACACCATGAATGAGTCCCTAAACCACCACATATGAAATCTATAGGTTATTAGTCAACTTCAAGTGTGTTATGTGTGCCATGAATAGGTTATTTGTGAACCAGAAATGGGTGTCAAGGTCTGACCAAGGTACAGGCATAACAAGAAGCTCCTCATACCTTAAATGAAGCTTCGCAGGCTCAAGCACCATGAACAACACCTACAAATCAAGAAGCTTCTTAGGATATGATGTTGAATGCATCTTCAAACCACCAAACATAACCCTTGTGGGGTATCTCCAGCAAATGTAGAGGGATACATATACCATGATTAGGCCGCATCGCATGCCTTAAACAAGATTATGTCTTCGACCCCACACCGGGAATGTTTGTCGAGGCCACGGATAATGTTGCGGAGTGTGTTAGTGGGATACTTTCAACATGAGTAGGTTTAAAGAATTGGAAATGGGTCTATAGGCCTAAACATGCCTAGGGGGAACAAAGGGATTCAACCATAAATTAAACATTTTCAGGCTCAAGTGCCATGGTTTGGGGGAGGAAAACACTTCATCCTTGGGACTTAAACATAGTCTCTTAGGTTCAATAGCCATCAACAACATGTGAAAATAATGTCATGGACCCTCTCTAAGGGGTCTTTAAAATCAAGTTTGATATGGATGCCATTAGAAGGTTTTTCTTAAAAAGGATGGGTCATGGGCCCTTGACCATGGTCAAGGAAGGAAACTTTAAGTGCATCGAGATATTGTTGAAACTTCTTGGACTTAGTTTCTCTAAGTCCATGGACCAACACACGAGTCTTTTGTAAGGGTTCTTTGTAGGCATCCAAGTGGGATATAAGGGTCCATGTGTAAGTATTGTGCACTAGAAATGGGTGTTGACACCTAAACATGGTGAAGGGTGAAAGATGGGATTTAAACATTAATTGAACCTTTTTAAGTTCGTGAAGCATAAAAACCACCTAGAAACAACATGATCCCTCATTAGGGAGTACTTAGCATGGGATTTAGATATCGGTGCCCTTAAGATGGTTTGTGCACTGTGGATGGGTCTTCATGCCTTGACCATGGTTGTGGTAATGAAACAAGAGACTCTATCCCTTTAGCATGGTTGGGGGAGGAAAAAAACAACCTTGATCCCTAAGCATAGATTCTCAAGTTTAAGCACCATGAGCACATCCTTAGACGACCACATGGGACCATGGATAGATCAAATGGTATGCCCCTTGTACGAGTTATTTATAGGCCATTAAATGGGATATGGGTGTCATGAGTGGGGATCTGTGCACTACAGATAGAGGAGGTTTACCAAATAATGATAGAGCGAGATGGGTGAAGAGGGTTAGAGCGAGAGGGGGAGGAAATTTGAGGGCAGAGAGAGAGAGAGAGACTGTGTGTGTGTTTCAGAGAGAGAGAGGAGATTGACCAAAATTTCTATACTTGCTGAAAGGCATACAATGGATTCCCTCACCCTCTCTATGGTTGATTGAGGTACAAGTGCTCGATCGTTATGGGAAAGGTATGGTTAGGTGTTATGTGTGTGTGTGTGTGTGTGTGTGTGTGTGTGTGTGTGTGTGAGAGAGAGAGAGAGAGAGAGGAGGGTTAAGGAGAGAGATAGACGGGGGGGGAAGAAAGAGATCATTTGGGCCTTAGGCCACAAATACTATTTCTCGGGCTAAATCACCATGAGCAATTCTTGTAAACTGCAAAACAAACACTCTCTAAGAATTCTTTAGCATCAAATTTGGATACATGTGTTTTTCACACCAAAGATGGGCCATAGGGCCTCAACAATGGCCGAGTAATGAAATACATCATGATATTGTTGAATCTTCAAATGTGTAAGAGCCTTCAACAAGTCCTCGAACCAACACATGATCCCCTTTTACGAGTTCTTTGTAGGTTTTTGTTCAGTACAGAGAGAGAAGGTTTACCAAATAATGATAAAGAGTGAGATGGGAGGATGAGGGTTAGAGAGAGAGGCGGGGGAAGGTTAAGGAGAGAGAGAGAGAGAGAGAGAGAGAGATTCTGACCAAAATTTATATCCTTATAGAAATGAATACAATGGATTCGC